>CALNVZ010003428.1:34728105-34815691 GCA_940671915.1 Paracentrotus lividus
AACTTTGTACAGTAGGTCAAGTTTATGAAGTGCATCAACAAAATAACACTTGTATTTGGCCTCTCAAAACCCTCTGTATGGATAATAATAACTGATTCTCACTGACAACTGTTATAAGCTGCTGAAATACTGATTGGCTGAGAGCAAATTTGTTGGATAAAAATGTCCTTTCATGAAACGCCCCCCTGATCTCATGTCCTATGTTCTTTCACATTCAAGAATAAATCCACTTTGTATTAAGTTAGAATTGTATTAGCTGTGATATTTGAGATGGTTTTATTTCTGCAAGTAAGAGCAGTTCTGCATACACCATGCCAAAATATGTATGTTAGGAAGGTCCCCTCATTGGGAAAGCAAATATTACGACACATGAATATGTCGTAGACTCTGTATCTCGAAAATGATAGCTTATACAGTGATATATACTCATTACACATTTGTTTTCTTATTGATTATTGTTAATGTGCCATATTTCTGTTTGAAATTGAGAGACATTTTCTTCCTTGAGTTGTAAACTTTTATCATTGTTGTTGCAATTTTGCTTGTTAATCGTTATTTACTTCTCTTTGATGGAAGTTTTTTTTTTTAATAATTTTTTCCAGTAGCATGTTATTTGGGTATTGTTTAGAATATTGTTGTTATAATATTGATGTAAAAGTAGCAATGTTTGTGGAATTATTGTGGCTATTTGGATCATATAGAAAAAATAGTGAGGGCTATAAGCCCTTCTGATGTTACCAATAAAAAATATATACATATATGTATGCTGTACAAGGTAAATTTGCAGATTGTTTAAATTTTATTTTTATTTGTTATTATTTTTTGTGAAAGTTGTGGCATGAAAGTGATATTGGTATTCCTCTTTTTCTTTCTTCCCTTTTGCTTTTCTTTGATTTGTCTTTTTATGAACTTTAAAATACTGTGTTAAAAATTCAAACACTTTACATGAATTTCATTTAAATTCAAACTTAAAATCTTTTGACAATGTGTCTAAATCACATCAACATTATCACAACTGATGGCCGTGCAACAAAATCACATTATCACAAAATCTAAATGCATCATCATACATCAAACTATATCCTCATTCTGTATTATTCAATTGTTATAATTCATTTCTTTGGTCTGAAACTTTAATTCGACATAATTGACGAATCATAATGAAACTCCCCTGTATACACACACACACACACACACACACACACACACACACACACAACCCATGCAACCATATAGTGTCCATGTTTAATGCTAGTGTAGGGGCACAGCTTCGTCAGTTGAGGGCACCTATGTCTTCCGGCCCCCAGCAGGCCCAGAGGCCCGTTGCTACCTCCCGTCCACTCCCTCCTATCCTCGGGCGTCGACCGTCTGGTTTAGATGCCCGGCAGGTACTGGCTGCGGCTGCTCACTCTGCTAATCTCCCAGGTGATTCATGCGTGAACTCATAGGTCATAGGTCATGACTCCTAGGTCAAATCTGGTCTTGTAAAATATGGTCAAACTGATATCTGTTCTTTTGGTTATTTGTCCTCTAGTACTGTAGTATATTCATATCTTATCTAGTCAATGTACTAGTTTTAAATAAAGTTTGCTTTAAAATTGCTGTTTTATTCGTTTGGTTGTTTTATGTCTTTTATATACATGTACAAGAAGTGTTACTTTATGTGTTTCAAATTGTATTTATTTCTCTTTTTATTGTGTTGAGGTTATTAGCTTTGTAATTGCTTTGGAGTTAAAGTTTGTGCCTTTGTCTTTATTTTCTTAAAAACTTTGCTCATATTGATTTTGGAGATGGGGAAATGGGGATAAGGGATAAATTCATCTTTAGAAATAATACAACTTCATTGTAATAAATGATGAACATAGGCCTATAGAATGTATGCAATGTTTGGGAGCATTTATTGCTGTCAATACATATGTATGGGAAAACATTTAAAATATCTCTTTCTATCCCGTGAAACTAACATAATGGTAATAAATGCAACGTGAAAGAATATATTGCCAGAAAGATATTAACTTAAGCACAGGGTTAACGCTTCTTAAGCTTTTGTCAGACAATATGCATGTTACCATTGTCCTTTGGTTCTTCCTACCCCCATAGGTTCGATGGGCCCCCCTCCTACACCCCCACCTTCGACCACGCCTTCCCTGCAGCCATCAGTTACCCCTCCCCCACCGGTCCAGGGTAGGACCAATACCAACTCCCCACTTGGTAGTGGATCATCCACCTCTACCAGTAATCATCAGATGGCTATGACTATTGCTATGGCGCTTGTTAACTCTCAGCAAGGTGTGTATTTGTATCTTGAACAACATTGGTGATATTATAATTCATAGGGCCCTGTGGGAAACCTGTGTAATTCTGTAAATTTCAGTGAAAGACACACACTCAATTGGTAGTTTATCATATTTATTGTTTATTCAGCTGCAATAAGCAGAAATACAAAAATTTGTTAATGGAACAGAAGTACATTCAGATACATATTGCATAAATATTGATAGGGAAATGGAAGGAGGCGGGAAGAGAAGAAGAAAAATGAATGCCTATGGGCAAACCATCAAGGATTTAGCATATATCTTGTCCCCCCAAAAAATACAAAGAGCTGGGACCAGCAAAATTACCTGTTATATCAGGAATCTCATTGTATCAGACCTCCTTATAACAAGTTTCCACTGTATATTAAAGGTATTTCTCTGAAAATTCTTTCTATTTGTCGATGCCACCTCAGGTGGAATTCCTCAGTCTGGAAACATCATCAACACACCCATTGGCGTCATGACAACCCTTCCAGGCTTCTCCCCTCATCAGCAGGGTGGTATGCTCCAGCTATCTACCACCTCAACTAGCTCCAATAATGATGTCATTACTGTAGTATCATCAGGGGTTTCCCCTGCTACAAGTTCACAGTCAGGTGTCATCCAGGCACCTACCAATGTCCTGACTGGACCAATTAATATTATCAGTAAGATTTATCTCTCATATAAGTTTTTTAATGAGTCAAGCTTAGCTCCAATAAGGATGTCATCACTGTATCAATATTATCAGTAAGATACATCTCTATCATGAGATTTAATTTTTAATGAACTAAGCTTAGCTCCAATAATGATGTCATCACTGTGGTATCATTGGGGGTTTCCCCTGCTACCAGCTCACAATCAGGTGTCATCCAGGCACCCACCAATGTGTTGACGGGACCAATTAATATCAGTAAGACACATAGCTATCATAAAGATTTGTTTGTGAATGAACTAAGTTTAGCTCCAATAATGATGTCATCACTGTGGTATCGTCGGGGGTTTCCCCTGCTACCAGCTCTCTATCAGGTGTTATCCAGGGACCTACCAATGTCTTGACAGGACCAATTAATATCAGTAAGACACATTGCTATCATAAAGATTTGTTTGTGAATGAACTAAGTTTAGCTCCAATAATGATGTCATCACTTTGTTTTATCATATCATTTGTCACATCATTTTGTCATATAACTATGAGGGCCATTGGAGTGAAATCCTTGTCAGTGCACCTTTTACCTATTATATTCTTCATATTTAAACAAATGAAAGTGATTTGAAAACTCACTATTATTTTGTTCATCTTTCCAACAACCGTAGATTTGCTTCAATTAAAATATAACAATGATATTTTAATTTCATTGCTCTTCATCTCATTCAACAGGTGGTGGTCAGGGGCTAATAAATGCAGGAGGACCGGCTGTTATTGCCAATGCACAGGGGCAAGTAAGCATCGGTCAAGGGAGCAATCAGCTAACCCAAGCCAAGCTAGCCCAGCTCATGACTATGAACCTTAAGAATACAACCCTTAGAGCTGCTGCAGCTGCCCAGACGGCTGGGGGAGGAGGAGGAGGAGGAGCGGGGAACACCCAGGCTCAATTATCTCTACTACAGGTAAATTCATCTTTTTTTTGTGTGTGATGAAAGAAGGAAGCAGCTAAAAATTCGATGGAAAATATGAGTTGGTCTCACAGAGATCCGAACTGTTCCCTCTTTTGCAATATTTAGCATTGTTTTGTATAAACAATAATACCGCAGGTTTCATGGAACTTGTAAATATTGTTTTCAAAAGGTATTTTTTGATACATTAATTGCAGAAATGTGGAAGTACTATTTTTTTTTTTTTTTTTTACTGCAATGGCATCGTTGCTCTTGGAGTAAAACTTTTGAGGCCATGTAATGTATTGCTTTGCCACTTGATCTGAATCCATCACAAATCCAATGCCCCATCTCGAATAAATATAATTGTGTTGAGTTGCTTTATTTTACAGGAGTCTAGGTTTGTATCAGGGAGTATGGGGCTGTGGTCAACCTTGTCAACCAATAGTAATTTAGGAAGCAAGGGGTTGAATGGTTTATATCATCAATCTATTTTATGGCAGACATGCACAAGTCAAAATAAACATAAACTATTCTTTCTAGAACTTAATGTTAAAGGGGAATCCAACCCAAGGAGAGAATCAACCTTAGAGGAAAGAGGAAAATGAGAGGAGCAATCTAAAAAAAGTTTCATCAAAATCGGTTATAAAATAAGAGAGTTATGGAAGTTTGAAAAGTCTAGTTTTTCCTTCTATGGGGATCCTCAAATTGGCATCATCGGCTTCAAAATGGCCGATCTCATGGACAACTCTCCATTCATTTTGTACACTAATTTTCAGATTTTCCCCATTTTCTTTCGAAATATATCTTACCTCCTTCTAAGCTCAACATATGTTGTGTGAAATATATTTTCCAACGACATATTTTGAGCTCAGAAGTAAAAAAGACAAATTTTGAAAGAAAATGGGGAAAATCTGAAAATTTGTGTACAAAATGAATGGAGAGTTGTCCATGAGATCGGCCATTTTGAAGCCGATGATGCCAATTTGAGGATCCCCATAGAAGGAACAACTAGACTTTTCAAACTTCCATAACTCTCTTATTTTATAACCGATTTTGATGAAACTTTGTTTTAGATTGCTCCTCTCATTTTCCTCTTTCCTGTAAGGTTGATTCTCTCCTTGGGTTGGATTCCCCTTTAAAGGCCCTCGCAAGTCGGAGATCGTGGGGAATGCGCGTTTTTCTTGAGCTCCATTGACTCATACACAATCTACAGTGAGGCTTACGCAAGGGTCGGCCTACTGGGGATTAACATTCAGACAGCACGAACATAACGAAGTAGACCGAATTGAGTCAGTCAATAGGGTGAATAGCTTCGGATTAGTTTATAGACTCTCAACGGGTCTCTTCGTATTAATTCAAAGATAGGACTTGTATAATGCTCCATTTAAAAAACAAACATAGGTTAGATTTACTTCGGAATTCTGGTTAGTTAGTCTAGCCATGAAGGATTAGCTCCAGACGGGTTGGCGCTGAAGATTACGTAACACGGCTCAGGAATGTTATTATTTCATCCGAGATAAGGTGATTTCCCCATGTTTTATCAATTGTACGTCCCTTTAATATCAACAATGTTCCTTTTACAAGGCCAGCAGCAATTACTTTACAACACTGCCCTCCTGCAACGTCAAATCAACCCCGCAACAGTTACAGCAACAGTTAAAACAAATGGCTGTACAAAACCAACAACAACAACTTCTGTCAAACAAATACATGATTGTCATTGTGTAGCTTCAGTTTTGAGTTATTCTGTCTAAAATGTATTATTGTAATTAAAAAATTCTCCTGTTACAGGGCCAGCAGCAGTTACTTTACAACACTGCTCTCCAGCAACGCCAGCAAATCAACCCAGCAACTCTTCAACAGTTGCAGCAACAGCTACAACAAATGGCTGCACAAAACCAACAACAACAACAGCAGCAGCAGCAACAACAGCAACAACAACAGCTAAATACACCCCAGGGCCAGGTAGGTTGTGTGCAGAAATGGTATAAGATCGAAATGGACATTGAGGAGATATTACCAAGACGATGTGCGAAACCTACGATGACGTAAATGTCTAGATAGTTGAGATAGAAACTATGGAACTTTGTTGTTGTTGTTGGAGTGTGGCGCTCTTCAATCTCTTGAAGATTATCTGCACCGAGTCTTTCCTTGGTTTGTTTCCTGACTTCATCCGATTTTTAGCTCTGAAATGGCTTACCTGTCTCTCAGCAAAGTGCTAGGTTGATAAATATTATTAGTGCATGATATAATCGTATTCTTTTTCAATTTTTTTATTAGTACTCAAAATATTCCAATCATGAATCTTCATTTATAATCTATCAAATCTTTTTGTTGCTTTGATATAGATTGAATGATTCTGAGATCTGAAAAATTCCCAAATAATTTTTTGAAGTTCAAAGTATCATTTCTTAATGGTCTTTCATTAACCTTCTTTCTTATAAACCATGTAGAGTTATTCATTATAACTTGATCCTGATAGGTTGAAAATCGGGTTGTGTTTGACTTTAAATTAATCACGATCAAACACAACTCATTGGGTCTAGGAGACAGGAAAATATTGCTTTTTATATGAGGTATCTTGGTGTATTAGTAGTTAAGAAACAATACAAAACTAAAGAATTTATATATTTTGTTTTGATGAAGAAATGGCTTGTTGTATGAGAATTCTTTACTAGTATATGTCAAGTTTTCACTATGAAATTAACATTTTAATTGTTTTCATTTTCCACCCAGGCAACGCTGCAACAACTCAACGCTTTGCAGAAACAGCAACAACAAGCACAAGCTGCCTACCAGAAGCAACAAATTCTCAGACAACAGCAACATCAGATTCAACAGCTGCAACAGCAGCAGCAGCAACAGCAACAGCAACAGTTGTTGAAAGGGAAGGGTAAGAAGCAACGTGCCACACCTACACCACCTCAGTGAAACCCAAATCATTGCCTTTTAGTTTTAAAACGTCATAATACCACTAATGCCATCGTAACAACTTACAGTGCACCCCTGTGCATCTGGTTTGCATTGGATTTCTAAGAGGTGTGCACATTGGTTGGGCTGCTGGAGCAAGATAGTCATACTTGCTATAGCCATGTTGAAATTGCAAGGAATTACAGTTTGCAGCCTCCTGACGCAAGTTGCGGTACACGCACTTACCAAAAAATCTAATTTATTACAATATTGGATGATCAATTTTTGTGCGATGAGTAAGATATTGTTACTCGCTGAGGAAAAATATTGAACACGTCTGTTCGACTCGGCCAGTAGTTTTCTTCAACTCGTACAATATTTTCATGTATCCCACTCAAGGTTATCCAGTTTTTTCTAAATAATAAGCAGAATTTGGACAGAGGCTTATGTAAATATATCATGTCAAATATAATCAAAGTTAAATATGCAAAATTGTAGACATTATTAGGATATATGCAAGATCAGTGTGCTAACACTTCAATAAAGATAGGTTGAGCAAATTATTTCAGTTAGAATTTTACGATATCAGTGATTTTATTTTACAATAGTTTTCTTTCTTTTTTTTATAGCAAAAAAGTATATTTATACCATTTCTTTTTAAATCTTGTAAATAATGCTTAAACTTTGAAACAGATTGGTGTTTGTCATTTAATGTGGTAACTATTGTGAATTTTGCAATTAACAAATTTTATTCATGTTTGTGCTTTATTTTTATAGGATACAACAGAGATATGATACAATGAAATGAAACTAATAGATATTTAGTAAAGTAAATTGCATGTAGCAAGCATATTACATTCCTGTATACGTATCAACAAGAATTATATACAACTTACAAAAGATGGTCTGCAGAACTTTATGTTTAAGACAATTACAATACCTAACAGAAATATCAATATATCATCATGCTTTTTATATTTATGGTAATTTAAATTCATTAACTTATTCATTCATGTTAATGATTTTCATTCTCAAATGTTTGATTATAGTTAACAAAAAATAATGTATTTTCTTCCAACATTATGGGATTGGTATTTACATTTTGCTTGCATATATACCCAGGAGGATCAAAATTTCAAGACATTTTAGATTGAAATATTTTGATATTAAGGTAGGTGTAAGTGATGATGATATACGCTGACAGTAATTGTTTTTAACCTGTTGGCCATTCCATATCTTGGGTTGAGCTATTTGAAAAATTTGTTCTGTACAGAAATCTAATGACACAATATTTATTTCTTCCCACAAAGGATGAATATATAAAACGTAGGAGACTCAAGTAAAATTATTAATTTTGCTCCATTTATTCTAGAATGTTACCACTGAAAAGACGATCACCAGTATTTCTGCATTCTAAGCTTATATAGTCTGTGTAAAAAAAAAATGGTACAGTCGGGGAAAAAATAATTTAGGTGTGAAATCTTTTCAAACGATGTGTGTATGTGGTACCAAATTAAAGCCAAAAGATTTTCCTTGCTGATGAGCTTTGTTCTGTAAAACAAAAGTTATGCTAAATTTTGTTCAACGAGGAACAAATCAAAATTACACACTTTGATTGTTCTAGAGCGCTGAATTCATGGCCATTATGCGAAACCTACACAAAGGCATGGGATGGCGTGCGAAAAATGGATTTTCTTGATTGTAGAAAACTAGTCATATCTAAAAAAAAATTAGAGCACCAAATGTGATGAAAAAATTGCAGAAGAAAGTCTGATTTTTCTGCTTTATGAAAATACCAAACAATACCAGGTTATGATTAATCTTCATACTATGGAAAAAATGGTTTCCACTTGTACCATTTTATTTGACACAGACTGTATTAAGATAGGCTGCACTACATGGGTAATGTCATGTGACCCGATATCACCACCAAGAAGTCAATCTTAGAAAACCTTTGTGAATACGGGCCATAAAGCTTGACCATAAATAGATGATAGATGATAGCTTTTTCAGCATGGGAAATTATCGTTCACGCTCCAAACTCATATTTAATTTATTTATACCAAAGTATTCTAGTGTTTGATATCAATTGAAAGCTTGAAATCTCTTTATCCTGAGAGACAATTTATGGGGACTTATTGGAAGTTTTGAGCCGGTGGGTCACATATTGTGAATTTAAGAGAATTATTGTCATTTTTTCATGCATTTTCTATAGTTCTGTAACTATGAATAATTATATAATGTTGACTAGCCTTTAGGGAGATACCTCATAAATTTCCAAAAACAAATCTCATATTGCCACGAGTTGAAGATAAAGGCAATATGGGTCTTGTGAGGGAATATATGTGGTACGTGTATCTCCCAAAAGTAAAGTCAATATTATTACCTATACACTTCAATTAGGCCACATTTCAAAGACAATACAACAAGTTTGCTTGTCTTAAATTGGATATTTCTCATATGTTTTGCATGCTGATCTAAAGCATCTTGACGTAATTATTCAAGCGCGACAAGTGTTTTCATGATGCTAAACCATTGTGATGTATAATATTTCTGTGTATCATGTGCTGCATAGAGCCACGCCGCACATTATCTACATTGCCTTTGCTTTACAGACTGGTTCCAACTTCATTTCGCGAATATTGCTTGCTGCCGATTTTACACACGAAGGCAATGTGAAAACCTGGAAGAGAAAAATATGGTACGATATTCACCGCTGCGATTTTAGAGAACACAAAAAATGGAAAAAGATTGCCACAGAAAAACACCTCGTATAGGTAATAATAAATATATTTCTACTTTATGTAGAAACGGCAAGATCAGTTGGGTTGATAGATCGTACTTTCTTTTAAGGTAATGAGTAATTCTATTTGTTAATGTTGAGAATGCAACTAAGCAACTGCGTAGTTTATGTAAGTAGTTTTGTGGAGACTAGATAGTTTATCTGAGCAGTAGTTTTATTGAGTACTGAAATAAAATCTGCTGATTTTTAGACAAAATTGAAGTTTACAAATGTGTTTTTGAGTGTGTGAAAGAATGTCCAATATGTAACTACTGGTCGAAGGGGAGGGAATTGTAGATTAAAAAGAGAGTTTGAGATTGAGAGAGTATAAAAGAGCGTATGATGGCAAAAGAGTTGAAATACAGTCAATCTTGCGTAAGTCAAACATGAATAATAGTCTCCTGAAGTAAAAGGTCTTTTCTAGTCATTTCTTTGAACCTTTCATAAGCCTTCATACGCCCAAATTTTTATAATTCAAAACTATTTCTTCAGTTTCAACGGATTTAACTCAGGAAAGGTTTAATTAGTTAAAAGTAAGCCCTTAGAAACTTGTATCAACCGTTATATAAATATTATCTATTTTTAAAAATGTAGCGAGAAAACTAGTCAACTCCCTAATCAAATACAGTCTACTCCCATTACAAGCACAGGTACAAGGTTTTGTTAACGTAAGGCCCATTTCAAGTATGTGCGAAACATGTTCACTATATGAACAGGGCAATTGGCTTAGTCCTAACCATAACACTCATAGGAGTGGACTGTATATGCTATCTAGATCAAACTTGTAAAAATACAAATGAGAACAATCAATTTAGTGCAAAAGAAACATTCTTTATTAAACTTTGCATAATACATTATAGACATAAAATACTGAGTAGCTTGTCTATATTCAATAGACAAAAGTTTTTGTTTTTAAGATAAACAAATAACATTAAAAAATGTTTGTTGATAAATGTATTGATGTTCATTTCACGAAAAGTAAATAGACCGACAGCAAGCCACTATTTAAATCAGCTTTTATCACTCTTTCACGACGTTCCTCTAGAAATCTTTATTCCAAACCAGAACACTGGTAACAGAGTATCGGCATATTACAAATCAAGGAAAGCCTTGATCACTAGCATCAAGTACAGACAAGATGCCTAGCAAGCAAGCAAATAATGTTTAGTTCACCTATTCGTTATTTGCTCTACAAATTTTAAGTTTCAAACCAGAACACTGGTAACGGAGTATCAGTATGTTACAAATCAAGGAAAGCCTTGATCACTAGCATCAAGTACAGACAAGATGCCTAGCAAGCAAATAATGTTTAATCAACCTATATGTCTCTCAATGAACTGCAAATCAAATTTTTCTTTTGTCATCATTGGCAACTGCTTGCAAACTCAGCAAATTTTTGGGGGAGGAGGGGGGGGGTCTTGTTAAGGTTGCAAACAGTCACATAAAACTTTGTTATGTTCACAAATATAAAAATGTTCAAAATTTCTTTGGAAATATAAACTGACTTGTGAGGTTTACTACTCTAACAAGCTCCCCCAAATTTGCAAAGTTCGCAAGCATTTGCCAATGATGACAAAGGAAAGATAAGATAAGATAAATTGATATAGCGCAGTCACTATATTAATATACTCTACTGCGCTTTCATACTCCTATTGCTTATGATACATGAGCAAAAAATAAATCGTAATCTACTTAAATGCTTCCCTACACAGACGTGTCTTTAATAATGATTTAAAGACAGGAACAGACTGGGCCATTCTAATTGTAATTGGAAGTTGATTCCACAGTTTACGAGCTGCATAGCTGAATGCACAGTCTCCAAGAGTTGCCTTTGTTCTAGAGTCAGGTATTTTCAAAAGGGTTGCAAACATTCACTACTCAAGAAGATTCCTCACTTAAATAAGTTACAAGCTTTGACAATGTCTTTACAGTGCGTCCCAAATAAAAGTAAACCCAACTTTGAGAGCCTCGTAATAAAATTGCATGAGTTGTGTGTCATTAACTTTTAAATTATGACAAAGAGTAACTCATATTCTTTCCAGTGATACCACAATTATACCTGTACTGGCATGGATGACTGAGCATTTAAGTTCTTACAAAATTTGGTCGAAAGTAAGTTGTACCAAGCTCTGTCAGAAGCAAACCTGGCTTTCTGATCATTCATCTTTGTGTGAGGTCAGCCTTCGTAAGTCCATTCATAAGGAACAAAGGATTATTTGGACTATTGAAACGCATGGGCTGCTTTTACCAAAACTTGGTACAAACCAATTTCTACCCTTGTTTTTCAAAGCCCAAGTGCTCAGTCATCCGTCGCAACACAGGTACTAGTTTGGCATCATTGATAAGAATATGAGTTACTCTTTATTATGAAATAAATATCAAGGTCACATAAGCTATACAATTTTTGAGATGAGGCTCTCAAAGTTGGGTTTACTTTACTCTGAGACACACTGTACATCAATGTAAGCAGTAGACTGATTCAATGTATTTCTTATTAGTTTCAAGGTTTGGCAGCATATGACGGTTCAGTTTATCACTTGACCTGCTTCATGTCAAAGGTCATCTGTCAAAGGTCATCTCTCTATGCTCATCAGTGTATCATCAATCAGTCTACAAACTTCCTTTGCTCTGGCCTGCGCTCTGCCAATACAATCCTGGATCTGGTCAGCTGATAAAGGGGTACCACCTGACAATAACAAAATAAGAGATTTCCTTATAAAAAGATGGGCCATCCAATCTTCATGCTTTTTTGTTTGTGTTGTATTTATTTTTTTATTTTTTTATTTTTTACTTTTATTAACATATTTTTTGCCCAGTTTTGAAGTCAACAATTTTCACCAAAAAAAAAAAGCACCAAAAATTTAGTTTTGCCTTTAGCATACACAGAACCAGAAATATTAATTATTTATGTTAACAAAATTTACAATCATTTTCATGTTCTAGATGTGAGCCATATATAAATATAAATTGAGATGCAATTCAGTGACTTCCAATAAATTGTATATTTCATGTAACACAGCTTCAGTGATATATATCAAACTTGTGACATCATGACCTCTTTGTCGAAGTAAATATGACACCAAAGAGCATACCACGGTATACAAAAATATAGATGTACCTCAATGTTACAATCAGGAGTGCAGATTCAATTTCTTAGATATGTTAGTTGTTCATTTGAAAGATTGTTCTTTTTATAAAAGTGCTAACCTGGTTTATGTATGTTACATAGTCTTCCATCTTGAGTGACTATCACTGTTACTAGTCCAGTCGCTAGGTCCTCTTCTGTTACTGTTGGGTCTACTAGAAGAATAGAGCTAAAGGATAAACAGAGGATAAGAAGGTTGAATTCAGCATGAGTTCCAGAACAATTATTAAAGCTGTCAAAATATGAACAAAACACACACTCAAAAAGCTCTTTTTTTTAATACAGATGAAGAGCAGAAGAACAAGGCATGAGTCTATCTCTCTCTGATATCAATAATAAAATCATTTTTTGATCACTTTTAATTGATTCTTTGAAGAAAAAAAGGATTAATTACTCATGAGTTGCGTATACAAATTTCGTTCATCCGCAACAAAAAACAAAAACAAAACAAACAATCCGCAATTCATACGCAAATCATCCTAAAAAGCCAGTGGGACCGCGTCTTAAACCGCAAAATGAGTCACACACAGATATCATAATAACAATCTCACTCTGTATTCAATTCCAGACCAGTACAAACCACGAACACAATCACTATCACCATCATATCTTTAGTTCCTTTAGTTAAACAATATTTTATGATGAGGTAACTGGCTTGGGTCTCAGCACCTTGTTATACAGGTAGAACAATCAACATCGTGACCACTTCAATCAACTACCAATACCACTAATTCCCCATTATCAACAATTCCCAACACTCTTTAATCACCACCACAGGCACCACCATCACCACCAAGGCACAAACAAAACAAAGTTACTTACTCATCAAAGATGGAGAACGTAGTAGCAGCAAACTGGTTTAAAATGTTCAGAGACTTGTGTTCAGTGGTTGAGAGCTTGGCTAGACCAGTATCTTCATCAATAGTCACGACGGGTAGTTTCACTGCATAAGAGGGATGGCAAAAATAAATAAGCCCCAACATCTACAATGTAAACTTATACAAGGTTACTCTGATCTGCTCAAGAAGACACATAGTGAAACAGCCACAGATGCCTTAGTTCATATAAAAGATTGTATCAGCCCATACACAAACATAATAGAGCTGCTATTGTCCTCAAAATATTGGGCCTGCACAATCTATAGTGATAGAGAATGCTGGATCCGTGCCTGGTGAAATGTAGATAGCCAGAGCTAAGAACTTTGACCTTTACATCTTCTAGTTGTTTCTGCCTAACGTAAAGTTTTTCAAATCAATTTTTATTTTCCTCTACTTCAGCATCTGTTTACAAAATATCCAGGTAGGGACTACTACACGAAAAAAAATCAAAAACTGGTTGGTGGATCTAGATGAGACAAACATATAGGATTATGTAACAATACAGCACCCAAACCATCTGATTGATGAGGTTGATGGATTTACTAACCATTTCTAAGAGCTGCCAGGAGAGCTATCAAACAAGCATCAAGGATGTTACCATCATAGTCCAGACATATCATGTCACAATACAGGACCCATACCATCTGATCAAAAGAAAAATAAAAGATATCTAAAGTGAATTTCAATATTCAATCTAGAGTATGATGAATGGAAAGCAATTAGAAGTAGATATTAGCTTTCAGAGGAAACAGGCAAGAATTTAGAGCGGAATTAAAAACATACTATTAAAAGCCAAGTGATGATATATACACACCAGTCACAAATCTCATGAACATATTTTATCTTTAGAAATTAATTTACCAAGAAGCATAAATAGTGATAAGTTACAGACTGAATAGTAGTGAATAATCACTTACATTTCCTTCTTTGATGCAAAGGTCTTCATAGTTCAGGATGTTGGAGCTGATTGTAAAGAAAAGAATAAGAAAACAGAGTATTACAAATTAATCAATTATACACTGTTTTTTACTATTTGATTTGATTAATTTTATATCTATCTCAGAAAATTTACAATTACAAATTGAGATTTTATTTCATCTACAGATTATTTAAGGACAGCTTTTGAAAGGTGTCCTAACCTCAACCCCTATAAACATTTAGAATTAAGAATTAAAATCTATATTTCATACTTAATAGCACCTTCATTTCACTGGATCATATCAAGAGTGCCAACCAAACAACATTGTTTCATGGGGGTAGACATGCACAAATTTGTTTTGTTTCCAAGGGTGATGATCTATCTATTATCATTCCCCCCCCCCCCCAGTAACAAAATAATGTATGCCAGTGCAATGTGTACAAGGTCTGCTCAAAGAAGGGAACAGAGAGGACATTACCTCAAGAGAGTATCAGCTACTAGTTGAGATGTAGCCTGTGCTTGGATACTTGGAGGACCTGGCTTGAAGCGCGATGAACACAGAGGCGGGAGGTCCACATTGGGAACTGCACGAAACAGAAGACCAAAGCAATAAAACTTTTACACAATCATCAATTGAAATATATATCAAATAAATCAATGCAGGCAAATTGAAAGGAAAGAATTGCCAGGCAAAAATCATTGATGGACAATATGTCCAACGACATTTACATGTTTTCATTTTTTTTTGTCTTGCCTGAAAGAAGTTCGACAGAGACATAGTGATCACTTTTCCTGTTGGTCTGTTAGTCTGTTGGTCTGTTACGTTTTTAGTTTTTTTCTTTAACTTGTTCTCATTTCTTTATTTCTGCATCATTTCTGTTCACACTTGGTACAAATGATACTTGGGTAATACCAAATATGTGTTGATAAGGATGATGGGGTCAAAGGTCATCTAGGGGTCAAAAGGTCAAATGATATGAGGCCATCTGTTAGACTATCACAAAAAAGTTTTTTGTTTAACTTGCTCTCATTTCTTTATTTCTCCATCGATTCTGCTCACACTTGGTACAAATGATTCTTGGGTATTACCACATGTGCGAGGATGATGAGATCAAAGATCATATAGGGGTCAAAAGGTCACTTAAATGTCAACTTTTCTTAAACTTGCTGTCATTTCTTTAATTCTCCAGCAATTGTGTTCACACTTAGTAGCCTACAAATGATTCTTAGGTATTACCACATGTGTGTTGATGAGGATGATGAGATTAAATGTCATATAGGGGTAAAAAAAATCGACTTAAAGGTCAACTTTTCTTAAACATTTTGTTTTCTTTATTTCTCCATTAATTGTGTTCACACTTGGTACAAATGATTATTGGGTAATACCACATGTGTGTTGATGAGGATGATGAGATCAAAGGTCATATAGGGGTTAAAAGGTCACTTAAAGGTCAACTTTTCTCAAACATTTTGTTTTCTTTATTTCTCCATCAATTGTATTCACACTTGGTACAAAGGATTCTTGGGTATTACCACATGTGTGTTGATGAGGATGATGAAATCAAAGTCAAATAGAGGTAAAAAAAAATCAAATTAAAGGTCGACTTTTCATAAACTCTTTGTTTAATTGTCACTCATTTTTTAATGGAAGTTTGTTCACCCCTAGTATAAATTATCCTTGGTTAATACCACTTGTTTGTTGATGAGGTCAGAAGTTATCTAGGGGTCAAAAGGTCATATTGCGTGTTTTATTGATAGCGAAATCAGGCGAGACTCATGGTTCGCGAACCACCTTGTTTTCTAACCAATCATCTTTCAATTTTCAATCATATAGTTAATATCATACTTATCAAAAATTGGGAAGGGAAATATTCCCATACGTATGTTCCCGCCTATTCATGATAAATTTTGAAGTAATTGAATTCTCAAATGACCACTAAATTCATTTTTATACAAAGTATAACAACACATTCTCACCTATATATCCTTTATTTGGCTCTTCAACTGAAGGTGAGGCAAATTCCTTTATTAAAAGAAAATATATGACAAGTGAATGTGGGACATATTCATATGTGACCAAATACATGATATAATAATAATAATAATAATAATAACAACATTTATAACGCGCAACATATCCATCTCTAGAGATGCTCAAGGCACATACAAAATTAAGATTATTGTGTAAAATTCAACAAAATAAAGATAACAATTTAGATTAGTCTTCTACTGAACACAAGGACATCCAAAAATCTTCAGTAGGGCCTACGAATGAAGCATCAGGTGAGTTTTTAGCATCGTTTTGAAAGTAGAAAGGGTGTTGGCCGTTTGGATAGAAAAAGGTAACCTATTCCAGAAAAAAAGGAGCTGCAGATGCAAATGCTCTATCCCCCCCCCCCCAATTTCTTTTGGTACGTATTTGGTACGTGTTTAATATCAACTGTCAGCACATGTCACTTTGTAACTTAGAATTTAACAATTTCAAAAGCTTGCAAATATAACTTCGTAAATTTTATGAAGTTCCCTGGACAAAATGTTCTCTTTTTATAAATATAAATGATTTCAATAATGCTAACAATCGTTAGCATCACATGTGCAGGCCTATTAATTTTTCTATATTTTTTTAAAATTTATTTATTCATTTTTTTTAATGTGAAGACAACTTACCCCTTTAATGCCACAAACCACTGTTGTGTTACCCAGCTTGACAAGAGCTGATCCATTTGCTGTACTGATTGAACCTTGAAGATAAAAACTTAATTAATAGCACAATATGTAAAAAAACAAGCTTCAAAATGCTGTTAATTTTCTCTTTAGATTTGTGGCATTGTGTGAATAAATTTAAAACAAAAATTGTTTCCATTAAGTAAAAAGAAGGAGTCCTTGGAGAGATTCATCCTGCATCTTTGGAACATAATCTTCCAAGTCCCTTTAGATTGTACACATTGTGCAAATGAATCAGAGAACTAGTGTCCAAAAATGAACTATTCATGCATGCCTAAGCTATAGAATGATCATAATTACTAGTAAGAACATGTTACTAGTAATACATTTCAATTTCCAATTTAAGGCATAACTGCATTTCATCATTAAAGATTTCAAGCATAGGGGAGACTCAGGTTAGTTGAGCCACTTTTTACTCAAGGTCACCTGGTGCCCATGGGTGAAGTTTTTTAGGCTATTGAGGATTGGGATTGAAAGAGTAGTATGTTAGGAAAATTATAAAAGGTATATTCCAAAAATAGCACTTTTGGTTTTGGAGCCCCGGGCAATTAAAAAAAAAAAAGTGTCAAGTGGCTCAACTAACACTAACACGCAGGTAAGTTGAGCCAAGGCGTTGGGTTAGTTGAGCCATGCGGCATAAATCAATTTTGGGGGGCTGACTCCCCCATCCCAAAAGACACACATAAACACACACCCACACCCTCACATACACCAACTCACACGCATG
Source organism: Paracentrotus lividus (assembly GCA_940671915.1). Lineage (NCBI taxonomy): Eukaryota > Metazoa > Echinodermata > Echinoidea > Camarodonta > Echinidae > Paracentrotus > Paracentrotus lividus. The sequence goes on from CALNVZ010003428.1 coordinate 34,746,084, forward strand.
CACGCACACATTACGGTTACTTTTTGGTGCATTTAATTTTTTTCCTATTTTCGCAGGTACGTCCTTCATAAATAGTCTTGGGGCATGACAGATGCTTTTTTCCTGTTTAATAATGATAACAAAATAGTTAATTCATGAAACACGCCATACAAAACCCCAAAATATTATTTTCAAAAATTTAAACCCAAGTAGGCAGGCATAGGCTCAACTTACCCCATCAACAACGGCTCAACTAACCCCACACCTGATTTTTTTACTAATTGGGGTGGAAAGTGAAATTCTTACTAGACACAAATCTAATGATATGGTTAAATTTATATACAATGATACTCATTTCAACTGTAGGGTGATTCTTTGAAAAGTGAACCTTTTTTGGAAAAAATCAAGTTTGTCCTTTTTGTTTTTAAGCTGCATATTCATAGAGAGCATTGTCTGAAGTTTCATGAAATGCATTTTTTATCTTAATTTTACAAATTTTATCATGCTCATTTGCTAATTAACATGCCAAATTTGAATAGAAAAATGGTACGTAAATATCATTTGTTTGACCCTGACTTGATTGTATATGCTGATCCCTTACTTTGATTATTGTCATATACCCTTTTTTAAACTTCATTCCTTTAAATCTAAATGAAAAATAATGGTATTGAATGGATGTTTTTAGATAATTAACTAAAGAAATCAGTTGCCATCAAATGTCACACACGTGACCCAAAAAAACACGAAAAGTTAACGCCCCTCGAAAACCATGGTTCTATTATTATTACATTTTTTTCTCCAAAGCTAGATATAATGTGCCTTGCATCTCACCAATATGAAGCCATGATAGCTTTTAATTTAGTTATTAATTAACTTTGAAATTGGTCACACACGTGACCCACGGGTCATGTGTGTGACCAACTATGGTCATGCCTTTAAAAAGGACCAGGCTATTCGGCCATTCTTTGAAAAGTGAACCTTTTGGGGACAAATAAATTGTTGCTTTTTGATTTTAAGCTGCATATTCAATAGAGCAATTCTGAAGTTTCATGAACAGATGTTTTTTCGGATTTTTGCAATTGTTCATGCTCATTTGCATAAATTAACATAAATGAATAATGGACAAACTAAATAAAATATCATTTTTTAAACCCTGAATGGAATGGATATGCTGACTTCCTTACTTGGATTACTGTCATTAATATTATATCCCTATTCCTTAATCTACCCCCCAAAAAATTGTTGTTAATGCACTTTTAAGCATAAGTATTCAACCAGAAATTTCAGCAACACAATCTAACCAGAAACAGAGCAAAATAGTTTATGCCCCGTGCCTCTTAACCTGATGCTGGTTTTGTGTATTATGAAATTAATTTCTTTCAAGCTAGATTTAATGTACCTGCATCACACTCAGCATTAAAATGATTACACTGCCATGACAAGTTTTTAATTTGATTATTATTAGCAAACAAATTGTCACACACGTGAACCGCCGGGTCTGCGTGGGCGGTCGTCATAAATTCTATGTTCACTTCATTGGCTGAAATTAATTATTTTAGCATTATTATGCTCCTAAATGGTTCTGCAATAATTTTTTGCGAAAAAAAAACAAAACAACAACAACAAAAAAAACAAACAAACAAAACAAAACAAAGGTCAAAAAACAAGGAAATACATAAGAAATTCATAAAACAATGAAATACACAAAGAATTTAGTTCGATATCAAATTTTTTTCCAAGTACAATGGTTAGGAAATCCTATAAAGATTATGCAAACACAAAATTAGCATTCCAGGAAGCTGTAGTTTGTCAATTAGAACAAAAATTATGACTTCATGTAATGCGTAAATTAGCATAATTAATTCATATAAAAATAAATTATTATTATTATGGAAAATTCAACAGTGCTTTCTTGTAGTTACATCACACACTACCATCGTGCAATTTTCGGCGCGCTCGCGCGATCAACAGCCAAGACTTATAGGGGCATCATGGCCCCCTCCCTACCCGCCCCTCCCCCAGTCTTGGACAGCTACCAAAACACCCCATTGACTGACTAGGGTGAGTCATAGATTTTTTACCACAGCGGATATAGTAATTGCTAAAAATGCTACATTTATTGCATAATACATAATATATTCATTTTTCTGTACAAATTTGCCATAGTCACACACGTGACCACTAAAATGTCACACACGTGACCGACATCACGATTATAAATAATAGATAAAAAAAATTTTTTAGAGATGACTCCTATCCAGTGGTATTTTTGGTTAACAGGTCCATAATATCATAGATTCACAGCAATAAGAACATTTCATCATTTTAAAACTCACAGGAATTTCAAATGAAATTGAACTTTCAAAATCATGCCGTTCTGTGAAGTCACACACGTGACCCACTTCTTTTGACCTCTGACCTTGAACATGCATAATGTAATATCAAAAATATTTACAAATGATAGCAACAAAATATATTAGCATGATATAAACATTAAACAGTATATTTTTAAAATTGTTATAGTTATAGCCAATTAAAAGTCAAGATTTTGCTAATTTCGGTCACACACCGTGACCAAGAATGGTCCTGTAGTATGAAGTCCGTTAAATCTTTAGGGTGTCAGAATATGAGCACACATGTCACTTTTCACGGAAGTCACTTTGACCAGCAAAAATCAAATTTTGTTGATTTTAACAAGCTTGTAGTCAGCACCCATGTATCAAATTTAGCATGTATGGTCCATCTATCATTATGAAACAAGAGATGGAAGCATTATAAATTATAAAAAATGGGTCTTGACCTATTCAGAGGGGTGGCTCAACTAACCACTGGCTCAACTAACCCTGAGTTCTCCAAGATCCCCCCCCCCCCAAAAAAAAAATGCAGCTCCCAGAAAATCAACTTACCAACATTAAGAATGGTTGACCTTATTTCACCTAGTTCCCTTCCATCTGGTTTCACCTCTTCTTTCTAAAAAAAAAAAAAAAAAAAAAAAAAATGAGGGAAAATAAAACTAATCTCAGTTAACTTTCAAGAGATATGACACTTTGTCTAATCACTTCATCAAATGTCATAAAACCAAGTCAAAGGGTTAGGCCCTACTCATCAATTATAAAAAAAAATCTTTTAGCACACATTTAAAAAAAAAAAAGGCAAACAGTACTTTTAGTAATTACAATTATTTTCCCCAAGCTGAGTCTTAAAGGGGAGATTCACCCTGGGTTTAAATTGGTTTTTAAAAATGCAGAAAAATAAACGAAAAATATGAGTGAAGGTTTGGAGAAAATCGACCAAAAAATTATGAAGTTATGAATATTCAAACTTTTGATTCTGTGACGTCACATGCGAGCAGATCTCCTATGTGTTATATAGTGTAAATTCCATTAAAGGTCATTTTTTTTTCAGAAGAAATTAATTATGTCACCTGTGCGGTCGATATACCATCAAACATATGTTCATATACATGACTATACCAAATTGACCCATTCCTTTATCAAGAACCATGACAAAAAGACAAATTTATGGAATTTACATACACAACCAATGGGAGAGCTGCTCGCACGTGACATCACTTCGCTATTTTTGAGTCAATTTTCTTCAAACTTTCACTAATATGTATTTATTATTTTTCTTCATTTTTTAAGACCAATAAATTTCCTGGGTGAACTTCCCCTTTAAGAAGATGCAAATTAAAAGTCGCAGCTTAGTCAGGACAAAAATGGTGACAATTTTGCTTTGTATTATTAACCCTTCCGCTGCGGCGCGGTATTTGCGAATTCACTCCCCTGTGACGGAGCCATTTTTCAGCTTGGATAGTTCGGCCGAAATTTGGGGGGAGTTTCACTTTAGAAAGCTGTTATTTCTCTTTTAAATGTGAATCATAAAAAAGTTTGAACACAAAACTTATAAAGCTAAGTTTCTTCTTTAACTTGCTGAAATATGGTCTAAAATCGTGGAGAATAAAGGTGTAAATTTTTAAAATGAAACGTAACCTCTTTTACGGCTTTTCGATATGTTGACTCTCCTATTATGTTTGTGTACAAAACAGCTATTATTGATCGCACGCACGTCAGCACGCACGGCTTGACACTGGCAATTGTGTGAACTTCCGGCTATTCGTCTACAAGCACAATGCGTCGTCTGTTAAGTTTGTAAGAAAACTCTCAGAGTAGCAGGAGCTCTATAGCATGTTATATAACAGGTCCCTTTGTCATGCTAGTCATTCTTTGAAAAGAGGAATTTCAAAAAGGGTGATGTAAGTATGATTGCACACCAATAATCCATACATATCCTGCTGTGTACTATTCAAGCCTGAATTACTGTTTTTATATCGTGTTAAAACACGTTTTAAATGGGACAACAAAAATAATAAAACAAAAATGTTGCATCAAGAATCCATCTCTCTCTTATTCTATCTATCTCTGTCCTCTTCTCTTTATCTGTCTTTTCCCATACTCTCTGCTTCTGCCTCTCTATGTGCCTCACATGAACATAATAACAAATGTGTTTGGTATAGGATGAATGACCATAACCGCACTATTTTCGTAATGTACTGAACTTCATAGAATCACTATTTTTGTTGAGCTCAGTTATAGAAAAGTCTGATATTTACGGTAATTCGTAATGAATAAGGGCATAAAAATTATAAACAAACAAACATGGAGAAAATGTCTTCAAGAGAAAAATAAGGTCGAGATTGGGAGGAAGAAAAGTGAAGACAGAAGAAAACTTAGTAAAACTGATACAAATGTATATAAATTGGAGTCAAACACCCATCCCCCTCGCCCCCTAATTTTTTTTTTTACATTGGCTACATATTCACACATCTGAACAAAAATGTTTGTATGTATGGATATTTCTTGCCACCTAAAAAAAAAACAGCGACATAATACACAAGATATATATATATATTATTTTGCTTTCTTAACCACATCTCTTTCTGAACGCTATAGGATTAAATCATTTCATCTTTTTTAATGTGATTGAATTTAAGTGTCGCAAAAATAAATTAATAACAGTTTATAAATCGTGTTTGCTTTTTTTTTTCATATCTCTGTATCGTTCATCAGTTTTATATGTCTATAGTATCATTGGGCTCATTATTGTAATCATCGTTGTCATATCATCGTCATCTTCATCAAAAATGGTAAATTAAATCTAATTTGTAATGCAATTAAGAGCTTGAAGTAGAAAACAAGCTAGAGGAGAAAAAAAGGGAAAAGAGAATAAGATGTTGTCAAAGAGAGAGAGAGAGAGGGGGGGGGAGGAGAAAGAGAGAGAGAGAGAGGGGGGGGGGGGCTAAAATAGGAAAAGGAAATGAAATGAAAATCCGTGGCCCCAGGTTCTTCCCGTTTGCTGATATATTCAGAAATAGATGGATGCAATTCTCTCTATCTTCCTTTATCCTTCCTTATCATCCTCATCCTACCAGTGAAAGACGCAATTTTACTCTTGTCATCTCTTTCTCTTTCTATATGTCTCTCTCTCTCTCTCCGTGAAAACACCCTTACGGAACCCTTGCGCGATAAAAACTAAAAGAACAACAACAGACATTTTTAAAAAAATGAAAACGAAAAAATGAAGAAAAAGAAATGGAGAGGAGAAACATGGTATTTACTGAAAAAAAGTGATCGATCTAGAAAGATTGGCATGGGACATCACAATCGGCCATATCCACACAGTTTGGTACATTTATTATTGAAAAAAACAATATTGTATGTATTTTTAAAATTTTACTTTTTATCAATATTTTTTTATACTCTTTTATTATTGGCACACATGTATTTGTAGATCGAAAAGTTCGAAAAAAAAATTGGGAAGAATTCAATATTACATGAAATTATGTGTCAAGTTATCTGCCTGTATTTCAATTTTCACAGCCCTATCAGTAGAATTTGGGCTAAGTTGACAGTAATAACTTTGTGGGATAATCACAAGCAAAGCTATTACTAATTAAAAGCTTGTGATACCAGGATGTTGGGTCCCATGACTACGCCTTGGAGATGCCTTGGAGACACAATAGTGAGAAGGTATACTCCGGGCTCCGCAAAGAATAGTTATTGATTATCGGGATGGAGACAATAGACATAATATGGACTACCCTGTTTTTTGTTACCATCTCCTATCAAAGCAGATCTACTTCTTTTTACATGTAATCTTTGTATCATCAAGCACATAGTCTCCTATAATAAGCCTACATAATATCCTTACATGCTTAGATAAACATTCGAAAATGGGTTCAAATAAACTTTTTACAAGTTTTTTCAAGAAAATAATAATAGAGTGCAAATCAGTGGTTGTAATTTAGCGTGTTAAAAAAAAAAAGTTCAATGAAATCGTTAATTTGACTTGGTATTAAAGTACATGGATTTGATCAACTGTGATATTCCAAGAAACTACCCGTTTACGGTTTAGCAATGTATAAAATTTATTTCATTTTGAAAACATTCCTTCAACGGGGGATAAAAAGCTCAGCCCTTTTTGACTCGGTATTTCTTTTGATTTACTTCTTGAAAATTGCGCTTTCTGTCTTTACTCCTTTCGCTTTTATAGTATTTCATGTCCGTCTTTCCAATGTGTAATTCACTCTACGCCCTGCCCCCTTTCTTCTCTCTCTCTCTCCACCCCCCCCCCTAAAATAACGAAAAGAACGCTCGACCCGATGGTATTACGCAAAGGATTGTGGGATAACTGGCGCGCGCGTACGGCTGTACGAGTCCGCTTCTATCACCCGTTTGTTTATGTACACAAGGATCGTTTACGAAAAAGCAGACAAGAAGAGATCCGTGGTTGTTACAAAATCACATTTTCTTGGAAATTTCAAATTGAAAGGGTATGATTTTTTAACAGGAAAGTAAGAGTTGGTGTTCTTAGAAGGGATTTCAGTACATTTTTACTTCTTATTCTTTCTAAATAGCGGGTAAATTTTGCTCTGAAAACAAATCTATTTTGTGGGCCATATATGGGCCTGCCGTCCCAGCGAGTTACCTCTCAGTGGGCCATATATGGGCCTGCCGCAGCGGAAGGGTTAATATTAACCTCATATAATGAGAAGTTATCTCCTGGATCTTTTGTTTTGTTGATTAACATTTTAAAAATACATTGTCACTAATTGGGTCAACAATTTCCATTATCTTGATTGAATATCCAATCCCCTCCTCATTCGTCATCTACCTTAGATCTCGAATTGAACCTTACAAATTATACTTTTTAAAAAACCTTAACTGACAAATTATCCTCATTAGCATTATTATGTTCGTACGTATCAGTACTGCCATCATCATCATCACCATCATCATCCTTTATTGTCATTGTTTATATTGCCATGTGATTTTGTGTCAAAATTTATAATCTTCACTTAAAAGTTCAGCTCTAAGTCTAACGTTACTTCAGAGACAGAGTTCAGTCCTACATACTGATTCCCGTGTAGTGTAATTTAGATCCGTTATCATACTTACCAAGAACTGTCTATAGTATTCCACTGGCTGTGCTGTCCTGCAAAACAAATAAACAATATGACATAAGTTAAATTCATAGTATTTAATAAATTAAATGAACATAATGATATTCTAAAAACGTAAACAAACACACGTGCTTACTTGAACTCGGCTGCCATGATTGGGCTACATGCATTTTCTGTAAAATGAAGTTTGATTGGATGTTCTAATTGCGTGCAGCCAATCGCAGTGCGTGACAGGGAGGCCTAGCGCTCTCCACTTCCGGGTTAGTCGTCAGCTGATGAAATCTGGAAAGCTGCTACGTGTCGTGAAAATAATATTCCGAAATGGAATTCGATCTTTTCACTGTGTTCTATGAGCTTGCCTTGCTAGCTGTAATTCTCATAATAGTGGTAAGTATATTTATCATAATATAACAGACTATTTCAATTCCCTAGCAATTTTAAAATGTAAAATCGAGAGGGCAAAAAGCCGGTATCCGGTTCGTCGAGTGCAGTGACATTTGTCCACAGGCCCGGCCTCCCGGCCCCGCCAGGCCAGCCTGGCTGTCGATTTGGCTGGGCCTGTGATGCCTGATGGGCCATGGCTGCTGAGCTAAAGCTACATACATTTCAATTCACGTACATGATTGTAAAGGCTCATCCACTTTGTGAGTCTGAATATTGTTGTTTTGTTCTGTTCTGACTTTTCGTCTTTTTGTATTTTTCTTTTGCATGCAGTTGAATTTGATGTTCGATACTAAATTACTTTGTTAATGAACCTGAACCTTGAAGTTAAGTTGAAGAATTAATTCCCTTTTGCAGTCCACTCTGGAAGCTAACTGGGATGGGTCATGGGTGCATGTCACATTAAATTTTTAACTCCACAATTATGCATGACGCTCGAATGATCACGTTAGCATATAAAATACACTACCATTATTGTGCCTTCGAATGAACAATAGTCACGATAAAATTTAGACTCGTCACTTATTTTTTTTTGGTAAGTCCTCATTTTTCTTACTTTTTTTTTTCCAGCCATGGAAATGGATGATTCGATTCAATGAAGTTCCTATTTATATTTCCCTTCTTTATACTAAAAAGTATTATAACAGTAGCTTTCCGTGGCCAGGTTTTGTGAAGTTGAGTCTTGCAGCACGATAAAACTTACTTTCAGGAAACAGCTGAATCGCGTTATTCACTTACGGTCAACCACATACAGCTGCAAACCAACATTAGTCAGTACTGTAAAATGGCTGTCTGTCGCCCTCTTGGTTGATGAGGAAACTTCTCAATAATAATTAGCGAAACCAGCTTTAAACCTACCTCAAAATAAATTAAGATAATCTATAGTCTCATTGCAATATAATTCTTCCATTAGATTTTTAAAATTTTGTTTAATAGAATTTTTAGACCCTTTTTGGATATGCCACCTTGACTTGGCTGTAGGTGCTCAAGACACTTTTCTGCATTGACTTTCCATTGGAAGAAAACTGCTGCAATAAGGTACTTCCCAGTGCAAGGTCAATTATGAATTGACCATGCATAAGTGTAAGTGACGGTCAACGCACTTCAGTCATCGCAACCAGGAGGCGGAGCTTCACGCAATAGCTAATCAGAACGCCTAAAAATCAAAATGAATTGTCCTCTACCTGCTCTGTACGTACGAGCTTGTAGACGTTTCTTTGTGCATGTGCAGTCAATGGACGACAGTGACGTTGGAGGTTATTTACAATGAATTTTAATAATTAAAATCAAAATATTACTTACAATTTGTAATAAAAAAATATTGATAATTTATTACAGAACACCTGAAAAATTATTATAAAATTAAAAGATCTAGGCCTATAATGTTTTATGTCTTCTTTGTTTCCTTCAGGGAATAGTAATTGTGTACATAATAATTAAAATCAAAATATTACTTACAATTTGTAATAAAAAAATATTGATAATTTATTACAGAACACCTGAAAAATGATTATAAAATTAAAAGATCTAGGCCTATAATGTTTTATGTCTTCTTTGTTTCCTTCAGGGAATAGTAATTGTGTACATCACCACTCCACCACCCAACATGAAGCGCTTTGAAAGTGAGAAGACGTTCATTGACCCTCAGAACAAAGGTCAAAGGTTGCCATTCCCAAGTCTCTATGACTCGCCAACTCTTGCACTCTCGGTTATTGTACCTTCATATTATGAAGAAAAAAGATGTAAGTATGTCATACTCGAAGACGATGATAACAGTTTTCATATAATTTACTTTATAAACTCAATTTCATTTTATTCATTGTCCATTTCATAAACATAACATATCAATCACATTTGAATTTTTACCTATGCTATGACAGTAATTATGTGATTCTTGTTATCTTGTATTTCTTTTTTACTTCTTTTTTCTTTCTTTTAATTGTTCTCTTACCTCTTTTATAGGAGAAATGATTTATCTTCAAGAAAAAAAAATGTAATTTCATTACACTTATCTCTTTTTTCCCCCTATTTTCCTGCAGTACCTAAAATGATGGATGAAGCTTTAGAGTTCTTGATTCCAAGACAGGTAATGAACCCTCCAAAGTTATTTCATATTCGAACTGGGAATTTGATAAAAGATACTTGCAGAGCTGCAAAATAGTACCTGATCTTAGTATTTAATACTGAAAATTGAAAATACTGATGGATGGTGTGTTGTTGATCATTTGTTTTTTTGTGTTTTGTTGTGTGTGTGTTTTCTTTTGTTTTGTTTTGTTTGTTTTTTAATACTGATATCCTAAGTTCAGGTTTAAATGTGTTCATCCAAAGAATTTGTTTGAAAAATTCTGATTTCCCCTTCAAAACATGTATTTTCAGCCTTTGAAATACTGATGTGTTGTGGTACAGTTTGGCAGTTTTGCAGTTTGTTGGTATCCACTTGAAGACACCATGTTGGACTTAATAGTTCTCATTGGATTGAGGACAGTATTGAAGAATACGTTAATGATTCTGCTGTTTCTGAGAGGATAAAGCTTTCATCAGATATATAATCAGAACACCTGAACAAGTAAAGGGTTGTCATGTGTTTGTATAGAGAGTGTTTGGTAGCGAGGAACACCTTTCCATATGGTATAGAATTACTATGATACCCACCTTACATGAAGGTTCATTTCCTCATTTTCATTCTAAAGTTTCGTATCAGATAAAGCCAGATGTCTGTTTACTTCTAGGCAGAAATTAATTTTTAAAATGCACTTAGAATATAGCATCTGATCCAATATAAATAATCCTGGGGCATCATTTGTAAATGTGATCAGAAACAGGTAGTTTATAATTTATATTTTTAAAAAATTATAAAGGAAATAATCAACTGGTTGTTCTCACCATCTTATTACTGACTAAAGGGAACTTGATAGTAATGTATGCCAATACACTATTAAAGTTATAATTTTTTATTGGAATTAGTTTTGAAATGCAAAGTTGAACCTTACATTCTGTAGTTATTAGGAACTGGATGAATCATGACATGCTTATTATATTAATCCTTCTCTCCATCCATGCTCTCTACAGAAGCAGGATAAATCACAGACTTTTGAGATCATTGTAGTAGATGATGGAAGTAAAGATGGCACAACAGAGGTAAGGGTCAAAGTTCAATGAAAATTTCTTACTGGCACCCATTTTATCTTACTTTGCTCGAGCACATGGTAAATTGTATAATTGGATGTGTAATGGGATTTGAAACTGCTCATTTGCAACCGAATAAATCAAAATCCTCCATTTTCGCTATGTTGATTTTTTTTTTTTGTGTGTATAATAATAATAGAGTTCATGGTAATTGAAGGTTAATGTCTTTCCAAAGAACATTTGTTAAGCGGTTGGGATTCGAACCAATATACCTTTTGATTAGTTGCTTGTGACTTAACCACTAGACCATGACACCTGCTAAAATTAAGTCTGGAGAGTTACCTTTGGTGATTTGTTTCTGATAACAATCCCTCAGTCCACATCTACAGAAGATAGCTCTTCGCTGGATCTAGGTCAGCTACCCTCAAACAACTGCCCTTGGACCAACTACCCCCCCCCCCCACAAAAAAAATATTTTCCCTGACTCTGCACCTGAGAGGGTAGTTGTCCTGATATTCCTTTACCTTACTTGCGGGTCCTACAAAGGTTTGCAATCAAACACAAAATGGCAATGAACAACCAGACTTTTGTTGGAAAGATCAAGCAAAATTATTGTTTTGAATTTGCAATGATTGCTAAACTTTGTGTTACAGGCCGTCATGATATTAAGGCCCGGAACACAAAGCGTTTGTGGTCAATCGCAAAAATTGCAATGGCAAAAACTGTCTTTCTCTTTTTTTTTAATCTTTCCATCCATGAGGCCTATCAATTAACTGCACCTGTAATCTTGTATTCTTTTTACAATATAGGTTGCTCTAGAATATCCAAGAAGTTTGGCACGGATATGAATCAGATTGCTGAATTAGAAAAGAACCGAGGGAAGGGAGGAGCTGTACGTTTGGGCATGCTCAGTGCAAGGGGTCGTGACCTCCTGTTTGCCGATGCAGCAGGTGCCACTAAATTTGCAGACTCACTCAGTTACAAAAGAGCATGGTTGAACTTAGGAAAAAGGTAAGCATAAGTGTCGCTTTATGTTTTCAGTGTGAGTGTTGCTATTCATTTCTTCTTATTTCTCCATTCCTAGTTGAATTACCATTTGTCCTCTCTGTTGTTTCATGACTTGAGCTTGAATTGAGTAATATATGGTTTTCCCGGTCCATTTCATTGTTTTGTCAGTCATATTTCATGTTAGAGACATTCATTTTCGTAATATACGCTGATGCATAGAAATATTTTCATTCAAAATCGTATTCAGTCATCAAAATTACGATTATGGTGCCGATTTTCGTAATCGTGGATTCCTGTTCAATATAGGAGCATATTATTTTCGGAATGTTTATTCAAATTTGTGTTTGCCTCTCATTCCGTATAATTCAATTCGTTTATATGAAAACAAGTTCTGATAGAAACATTCAAATTAAACATGTTAAAGTACCAATTGAAATTTACATTGCTCATGCAGTATTTTTAATTGATGTCAGCACATATCACAACTATTTAAAAAAGTTTATAAAATCAAGCCTTGTTGTGAACAAAGATGTAAATGAAAGCCCCATAAAAACAAAATTTGCGATTATACGGATTGAAAAATAAAGATTGCAATGAAAGACACTTAAACTAAAGAATCAATGATAATGGAAATTGATGTCACCATGCAATACACTAATTAATGGCGATGATTTATTAATTTTTTTTATAATGACTTTGGAGTAAAAGAGAGGTGTGAAATTAAAACGAAGACGTATCACATAATGATAAAAATCACTTTACTAGATAAAATGGTCAAGATTACCCTATCCTATCATAAATGTGAATGTATACTTACGGATTTGGAAGCTGAATCATGGAATCATCATCGCTTGAAACGAAATTTGAAAGTGTTTTTAACAGAGCTACCCTGCCATCAACTAATGTGAATGAATTAATAATGAAAATTGAATGATTATATCCGAATTTGAATTCAAAGCATTAATTTGTGTGCCTAAAAATGATTTTGAGAGTAATGAACACGAAATTGTTGACTATTGTCAGTCTTGCCGACCAAACACACAAATTTGAATTACACATGATATGAAAAAGGCATGGTAAATGTATGAAATTGGCCGGGAATACCCTATACTATTGTTATTCGTCTGTTATATTTGAGTGCCAGGAAAGATAAATAAAGATGGCTTAGGGCGATTTAGCCTCCATAGGAAAAGAGACCCAATCAACAAAATTATTTCCACTAAAAACATGTACATGGGGTGATGTTGCAAAAAAAAGTTGAAAAGAGCCCGCATGAAGAATTTGTTTTACGCTGTTAAATTGGTGCTCCATTTCTTTTCTATTATTGTGCACAATGATCAATCACCCATTCAATCAATATTTATTTACATCTTCAACATAATACCGGTAATACAAGTTACATACATGTATTTATATATGGGGACAGAATATATATATATGGATGTATCTAAAATGTCATTAATATGTTAAAAATTTCATACCAAAACAATTTCACATCAATACATGTATAAATTAGTTTGGAGATGACGAGGACTAAATAGTTGAGCTTGTAGATTGCATTCTGTTGTAACTCTGATGATGCAAGACTTGGCAAAGTTTGGCAATACAAGTCTTTGTAATAGGATTCGAAACTGCTCATATGCAATCACATAAATCATACTCGTTTATTTAATCCTCCAATTTTTATTTGTCTGTTAAACATGAAATGAAAATGCTTGTATGAAACCACATAGATTAAATGCCTCAATTCAATTCTACATTTTTGCAATGTTATTTTTTTTTACTTTTTGTGAATTGATATTTTGTAAAAATGATGATGCAAGAATTTACAAAGTGTGGTAATATGTACTTGTCTGTGTGCCAGGGTAAACAATATTGCTCATTAAAATGCATTAAAACTGTTCTCATTCAGGAGACCAGTGGTAAAAGAATAAGTAAAATTGCTGGTTTGAAACCAAGTTGATGTGCTAGTGCACTTTTTTAAAGCATTAATCTCCAATACCGAGTCGCTAGAATAGGACTTGTAGTCATAGGTACCCTGGTCGCTTATAAGGGTTTAATTGCTGCCAGAGCAGTAAAAGCCAATCATATGTGTTTGCTCAATTGAATTTCAATTTCTAAAACAGTAAGCTGCCCTCTACAATGTAAACCATGTAGTCATTTATTTTCAGTTTACCCCTCTTGACTTGTCTACTAAAATACTTAGATATTATTATAAGAATGAATGGGCTAAATATGATTCAAATCTTTTATGAGCATTCACATATTTTGTTTTGGAGATCACTAAATAATCTTTCAAAAGCCTTGAAAGGCAGAAGGTTTTAAATTCATTTAAAATACTATATTTTTTTTTTTTCTTAATATTTTTTTTAAAACATTTTTTTATTACCTTGATAACGTAATTGTTTAATTACTTAATAATAATAATAATAAACATAAATTGTATAGTGCACTTTTTATTTGAATATATTCAGCTGCACTGGCTGAGAGCTCTTTTTTACTTAATTCTACATATACATCTGTAGGCAATTTCCTTAACTGAATAGATACGTTTTCAATTTAGATTTGAAGATAGTTAATGATGGAGAGCTTCTTATGGGTGGGTGATGGGTGGGTGATTCGCGACCTTTCGCCTGTGATTGATCAAAAGCAGTTTGGTAATGTCGCGGGCAGTTCCACTTCGCATTATCTGATCAGTCTCTTAGATTCGATTGGGAAAGGTCTGGACAAAGCTGGACACTGTGCATCCTTGTGTGCGATTGACTTCAGCAAGGCTTTCGACACCGTTAACCACAATGTCGTCGTCAGGAAGTTAATCGATTACGGTGTCCAACCACAAATCATACCAGTTATTTGTAGTTTCTATACATGGCCGAAAGCAAGCAGTTAGAGTAGGATCTACCACATCCTGTGATCTTGAAACTTACTTGTGGCGTCCCTCAGGGTACCAAGTTGGGCCCAGTTCTTTTCTAGCCATTGGTAAACGATGCTTTAATCGACTGTACTAGCAGGTGGAAGTACGTCGATGATCTGAGCGTAGCAAAGTTCGCCGTGCCAGTGAGCCCTCTACTCTTCAAGTTCAGCTTGATCAGATGGTCCAGTGGTGTTGAAGCGAATGACATGAACCCAACCTGCTAAATGTTGTGTTATGAACTTTCATTCTTGAAACAAGCACAGTTCCCTGCTCTACAGATCGCTGATGAGAGATTGACCGTTGTTGATCACCTGAAGTTATGGGGGTTAATCTCCAAAGCGATCTTAATGGGACACGAATGTAGCAAATATGGTTTTCGAAAGCTAGCAGACGTCTCTACATTCTATATCGCCTGAAGAAATGTAGAATCCAACCTCTGACTTGGTAGCTATCTATATCCATGTACATCAGGCCTGTCTGGAGTATGCTTCACCCGTTTGGTCATCATCCATTACGAATCGACAATCCAATGACATTGAAAGAGTGCAGAAGCGTATATGCCGGATCATTCTTGGTGGTTACGATTCATACACTAGAGCATTGGACTATCTCCATCTCATTCCTTCTGAGCTCCGTAGAGAGGGTCTTCTACTTACATTCTCCAGTGACCTATTCTGTCGGCTCGCCATCGTGACTTCCTCCTGAATGTCGACAAGCTATGTCTGGAAGACAGTTACGAAACTCTAATCTTCTTCGCGAACCAAAGTGTAGGACAACACGATACTATCAATCGAGTATCCCGTCAATTGTTCGCCTCATAAAACAAGAACCCTGAACTTTTAACTTAAGTATTGTGACATATAGGCGGACAACCATGAATATGTAAATATTTGTACATGATGCAATAATGATTGAACAATTTACGGAAAATAATAATAACAATAATAACAATATAATAATAATAATAATAATAATAATAATAACAATAATAATAATAATAATAATGTAATTTCCATTTCTTTATAATTGCAATAGAATTATTATATATTATTTACCTTGCATTGCACATTAATTCAAAAATACGATAAATTTCAAAACTCTTCTTGAACAGTGATTCTAATGTGTCAAATATTAAAATTATGAATATCGCCTTTGCCATGTTATCATTCATCCTAATTTTTAATATTTTTTTTTTTTTTTGTTATTAAATAATGCTTTGTTAATAGTAATGTAATCTCAACAGCATTTGCCCATGTTATCATTCACCTGAATTATTCTTTTGGTATTAAATAATGAATTTTAGTGATTGTAATGTAAATCTCAACAGCTCTCTAAAATTGCGATTGCATCTGCGTTGAAGTTTATTAATGTACTAAATTTTTATTGTGATATATAAATACAGTGTAAACTATTCTTTATTAGCTATATTAATATATCTGACCTTTAAATCATTATCTTTTGGCTCACAACCAGTATAATTCACTACATACCTAAATGAACAATATATCTGATTAATTGATACCTGATCTTTTCTAAGCATTTCCTACCATGAATGATTTAATTGTTAATCCAAGTTGCCCCAAATAATTATATGTATACTATTTATTCACTCAATCATACTCCACATTAAGCAGTATAGCATGTTAACTCTTTTTCGGCTTTTTCATTTCATTGTTAATTTTTGTATTTTGTATTTTGTACTATGATTTGGTATGTAATTTTGAATTAATTTCGTTTATATACATGTATTTCTTAAGTTTGTATGTTATGTAAATTTTATTTGTAAATTCGATGTGTATCAGCTGTTAGCTGCAACTTTGAATGTTTCAATAAACCTTTTCAATTCAATTCAATTCAATTATGTCAAAAGGCAGGCTATTCCATAGTTTTGGGGCAGCAAGTACAAATGTACGATCACCAAGTGTGATTTTTGTTTTGCGAAAGGGGATCTGGAACAACAATTCATCAGTGGAACGTCACAGGCTTCGACCATGTGATTGGGTTTTAAGTTTAAGTAATTCTGTTATGTACTGTGGAGCTTTACCAATTAATTATTTAGATGTAATTAACAAAATTTTGAATGAAATTCTTTGACGTACTGGTAACCAGTGGAGCTCTCTCAGAAGGGGTGTAGTGGAACTGAATTTTGGCAAACGATAGGCGAATATCACTGGGTTTGGGGGAAATGATTCTATGAATAATTCTATGAATAATCTTCTTTGATTCTTGAGATTATTCAATAAATCCTGTATGATTGTTTTTTTTTTCAGGGAGATAATGCTATAGTGTGTGGATCAAGAGCCCATTTACAAGATGAAGCAACAGCATCGGTAAGTCCTTTTCCCTATGAAAATAGTACATTTCAAGCAGAATTTTAAAAAAAAAACATACGGAAAGCAGTGATTGGGATCTTTAAATCAAAAGACTAGACTGGATTATTGTGGGAGATTTATAATAAAAATTGCGAGTAACCAAACAATGAAAAAGATTTTGAAAAAATTATATTTCATTAAAAAAAAAAAGAGAAAAAAAAGAGTGGATTATTTTTATGCCTCCTCCACCGAAGGTTTTTGGATTGTCTGTCCATATGTACGTTCTGTTTGCTCGTTATCACAATGTTTCAAGAATCATGTGAGATATGAATTTCAAACTTATGGATAGTATGTTGCACCATAGTAAGACAATCTGATTAGATTTTGGGGTTTATGAGTCAAATGTCAAAGGTTACAGAGGTCAACTTATGAAATTCAATATGTTGAAATCATGATCGCAATATTTAAAGGACCACTTTAGATATGAACTTCAGACTTGAGGATATTATGTATTTCCATAGGAAGATAATCCGATTACATTTTTTAGAGCATAGGTTGAAGGACAAGGGTCACAGAGGTCAACAGGTTTATGTGTTGAACTCGTCTTGAAAACCTCATGAGATATGAACTTCGTGGTTAGGGAAAGCAGGCCTATCACCATAGAAAGATGATCTTATTAGATTTTGGAGTATGTAGATCAAGGGTAAAAGAGGTCAATTTTATGAAATTCAGTATGCATTGATATTGATATCGCGATATTTCAATAACCACTTGAGATATCAACCTCAGACTTGTGGAAAGTATGTATCACTATGGAAAGACGATATGATTAATTAACAGGTCAATTCAAGAGTGGAAGCATATAAGAAATAGTCACATTTGTCTTGCATTTTAATGTAAAAATGATGTACATGTGGGAATTCGTGGAATAAGAAATATGAGAATGACAATTCGTGCCAAGAACCCTTCATTTTGAAAGTATTTGAGAGCAATAAAGAAATTGATTTTAGTCATGTGAAAGAATACAAAGAGATATCATGTGACTTTAAATATGACTGCAAATTTATCTAGTTTCTTATTCTGTAAAGGAAGTTAATTGAAAAAAGATGACTACAAACCACCCAGGGGCATGTAATAGATTTACCTTCCTTTTCCTTTAGTTGCCCTTGACTCTCTTCTCATCAACTACCTTTAAACTAAAAAAAAAAGAAACCTTTTCAAATTCATGAGCTGCTAGGTATGGACCCATTCCCTTGAGAGCAATAAAGTTAAGCCGATGTTTTCATAAGACAATCAACCCTTATCCTAAGCCAGTAACGCAATACATCCTAGCTCGGGATACGGAAGATGACAGAATACAAGTCTCGGTCTTGTTGATCATAACCGTGTTTGGCTCTCTTACGACCAATTTGCCAGGTCCAATTTCTGGTCTGAGTCGTTGAGTCCTGCACGTGAGTCCCTGAGGGCGGGAAGCTTTCGGGGGAGGGGGAAGTACTAGGTCCTTCTTTCTCTATTCCATGGGGTCTTGTCAAACTGCGTGCTAAAGAAATGGGGTCAGGTGATGAATAGTACATTTAATCATTTCCTTAGATTGCTTGCCCCTGGTCAATGGAATAGTTGAACAGCAGAAGGGAATAACTCCGCTTTTTATAAATGATTGAAACTTGCAACTTCCTGTCTATTCATCCATGGAGTGATCAGAAAATGTTTCATCATCTTTGTCTTGTTCTGTTTTCTTTGGTGATCTGTTAATTTAATTTTGTTAGTTTAATTTATTTCATAAATAAACAAAATAGCAGTCGTACTGTTTGTACTTTGTAGATCTTAAATGATTTAATGTACCCTTATTTATTTTTATGTTAAGAAAGCTTTTCATATTTTGAATGACAGTGTCGTAAAAACTAAAAGCAACAACAGTCAACATCAAGAATCACCTGGATTCATCTTTATAAATTATCCAGTTTGATCAACAATTACCACAAAGGTACATTTATGTAAAGACCCATATCATGAACATATACTTGATTTCCTGCCTTTTTAAAAGAAAATTCTTGTCACAATAGGCTTGGGAAGTTTATAATCATCCACTTGATTTTGCAGCTTTTCAAGAGCTATTGTGAGAACTGGAATAAACTCCTTTTAGAAACAAAGTCTCCATTTGTTTCAAGTTCTTGTCAAACCTTTTCAAAAAGTCAAGCTGGATCTTCAGCTGGTCCCTAAAGAACATGTCCTTGTATTTCCAGCTAACGTATGCATGCCGTGATGAGGAAGAATCACGAAAAGACCTTTTTTTAATTGGAACCATTTCTTCCCAGGGAAGAAGGAAATGGCTGCCATCTTGCAGAAGCTGACCGAATTACATCGGGGCCGATTGAGGGATTTCCACCGATTATTCCGTCAAGAGCGCGGACTGTCACTCCTAATTATTTTGTGTCACTCTTTGATTTGTCAACTGGTCTGACAGTGAAATGATGAATTCCTATCTCAATGAGAAAGCATAAATAACTATGTCAAATATTTTTTGGAATTTGGAGGGGTAAAAGGAGAAGGAATTCAAGATCATTTAAAATGATTGAGCATACCCTTTAGCTAATATTATTCTGGAGTTTTACATTTAGAGCAACCAAAATGTAACAAAATGAAAGAACTTTTTTCCTATATTGTCTATTCTCTGGCAACCTAAAAGATACGGGTATAGGTTTCTCACAAAAATATCCTTCTTATGCCATGCCATCATGATTTACTTAAAAATATGAATAACTTTTACAACTCTGTATCATATTATGATAACATAATAGATTTATGGCGTATTCAAAGAAAAGCACATGCACATATTTTTTAAAACGGCATCATACTATTTCATTGCTAGAGAATTACCAAGATAATAAAAATAAAAATAATGCCTTTTAAAATCAGTTTGATGTAAATGTTTTTGTCTGAATGCACAAAATCAGCTGTTAATCATAAGCTGAGGTCCCGTTATGCCTCGAGATTTATGATCTCATCTTTAATTTTCAATCGTCAACATCTTCAATCTTTCTCCCAAGGGAGATGCCAAGGAAATCTAGTAAACAAACATTGGTCACTCCAAAGGAAAAAAATTAGCTGCAAAATATGGCCGCTATTCATTCAGTGGGTCAGTAACAAAGAAATTTGATGAATATTAGGGGCGGTGTGGAATTGATTGAGCATGTTTCCTTTGCCTAATTGTTTGATTGACATGTTGTTGTTAGCTAGTTTGAGCCTTTTCCGTCCCTTCCTTTGTTTTAATATGAAGGTCTACCTTTGGATTTATGAGGTAACTTGAAGGTTTAACCTGCTTTGAATAAATGATTTGTCATTTAGCGATTGTGTGAATGGACAGTCAAATTAGATGATTGATATGGTATTGTTGAAATAAAACAAATTTCAGAGTGTGCCGAGCATTGACCTATATTCTATGTGTCTTATTTTCTTTACATCCCCAATATTTCTCAATTCAAATACAAACAAATCAGCAATTTACTATCTTCTCATTTTCAATAAATTTCTTTGTTTATTTACATTTTTGTACTTCTCAATTTCAATTGTACTCCTCTCCATCCTTCTTGCTCCTTCCAATCTGTTAATTTCCCAACCCTTTCTTTTTCGCACTCTCTCATCTCTGTTTATCTTTCCCTTGGTCTATCTTTCCCTCCATCTATCTCTTCCATATTTCCTTTCCATCTTTCTTTTCATCTTTCTCTCCATCTATTTGTCTCTTCATCTTTCTCTTTGCATGCATTTGCCGCTCAGTGAGATACCCCTTTAACCAAATTTTGTTTATTACTTTTTATTCTTGATTTGCATGTTTTTTCATTTCAGCGTTCATTCTTCAGGACGATACTGATGCATGGATTCCATTTCTTGGTATGGTTTCTCTGTGTACGAGGCATCAAGGATACACAGTGTGGATTCAAACTATTAACAAGATCTTCAGCTAGGATACTCTTCCCTAATATGCATGTAGAAAGGTGGTGAGTACACTTTGGGATTTCCATGTACGCCGAGCAAATTAAAGATTTCTGTGAAGAGAATTGGAACATAAGAAGGGGCAGTCATATCTCAGTCGCAGTGACGGACATCGTATTAGCAATAGATTAATAAACCAACCAAATACATATTTCAATTCAATTCAAATTAAAAAATGGTCTTTATTCATAAACATGAAATAAATTATTGTACATGAAAAACAGCTGCAGCAGGAACTTTCATGTGTACATGTTTACATGGCACATTATGAATACAATTTTTAATAAGTTAAAATGAGAGAAATACATGTACTATTTACAGTGATTACAAAACACATAGCATAAAATTCGGTAATATTATTAAGTGTATGCATTAATTTTCATAAGATCGACAAGATAGATTCCATAGGCCTGACTTGAGGAGAGGAGACTGTACATACTTTTGACATTAATAAAGATAATAAGAAAATAAGAGTTTTTTTGTTTTTTTTAAGCTTTTGTTAAGTATGTCAACCAAAAATGGCAAAGGGCTTTTTTTTAACCTTTCTGTTTTGAGTTTAAATTGTTGATAAGTCTGCATATGGCGAAGGGATATGTTCATGCGTTTTTTCTTAGGCAACCATGTCTGACAAATGGGATGATTTGAAATTGATTTAGCAAATTTTATACAAAGTTTCAGTCTCCTCTCCTCAAGAGTTGGCAAATTACATATTTGGCAAGCATGCAAGTAATTCATGTATTCATATCCTAATATGATTTTACACACTCTTCGTTGTGTCTCATGGATTCCATATCCTTTATTATACAACTATTGAAAACTTAATTCTGTAATCTAAATTTATAATAAATATTTTTATGTATTGTTTACTTTGAATTTTAATAGATAAATCGAATTGATCTGAATTTTAAAAAAGGTGGACTGCTTGGGGACAAGCACTCCCCTCTTTGTTTTTTCTCTCTTTTTTTTTTTTCTTCTTCTGTTTCCCTGGTCCCTTTTTTCACTATTTTTGCATTTCACTTATGTTGCCCTTGATTCCATTATTATTATTATTTTTTTTTTACTTTGGATTATTAGGCCTTTTCCTGAAAATGATTTGTTTTCTGATATATATGTACTTCTTGAACCTTTTTGTTTTGGCAGGGCGTTTGATGTAGAACTCTTATATATTGCACAATACCTTGGTATGTTGTTATCGGAGGTTGCAGTTAACTGGGAGGAAATTGAAGGTAAGATTTCATAGTTATTTTAGCTATTCTTTTGCAGTATTATTTTATGATGTGTTTCCATTCACTTTGAAATCTCACAGCAGCTGTTCTTTAATAATCTGTAATGTTTAACTCTTCACATTTTTAAAATTATGTTACAACGAGATTTTTCCTTTTCCCAATTTCAACCATGCACATTTACCTATGTGCTAATGCCATCACTAATTAACAAATAACACGCTGGTCTGAGTTCATTAGTCAAAATAACGAGCGCATCCGATAACTTAAGTAATTGTATAAAGCCACGATATGCAGCGGAGTGGCTTTGGACAATTCTGAAGTTAATCTAATGCGCTTGTGTTTTGACTAATGAAGGAACGAAAGCCGCACGTTATTTCTTTTATAAAGTGAGATATATGGATCCTTGTCGTTTGATAAGTAAATGAATGTCCGAATAATCCAAATAAGATTGTATTAAAGTCATACCTAAAACGATGAGACCAAGATCTACCAGCACAATGAAGATGAGTTAAATTAGCAGGAGCCTAGGCTGCGCACTAGCAGGGCGTAGTATACAATGAAAAAAAAATGAACTGTTGACGTAACAGTAGAAATGATGCATGTCATGTGATCCACTCTCAACCAATCATTTGATTTGGATCCATGTATCCATTTTATAAAATAAGATATCATTAGAATAAGGTGTTTTGCTCTGTCAGAAACACCTTGTTATAATATGAGTAGACTGTACTAGTTTAGCTCTCTGGCTCTCATTGACTATTTGCTCTTTGTCTGCCTATAATCAGGTACCAAGATGGTTCCATTCTTCAGCTGGGCTCAGATGGGACGAGACCTGATCCTCATCCGATTGCGCTACCTTTGCGGATTCTGGAAGATAGACCCCAAACCTAAAGCTGACTAGAGTTCACTCTTCGACCAATATTTCTTAATAGACTGTTGGTGGCCAGAAGACTTTTAAATAACATTCTTGGATATATTAAGCTTTAATCTGAGATAATGGTCGAGCTCTAAATATCCATATTTTTTTGCAGCAGGATAGGGCCTTGCCATGTGATGAGACAAATACTGTGTAAACCAATATTTTTGTGTACAAATATTTTTGCAATTTTGGGCTAGGTGGCTTTGAGGAAATTAATGAGTGAATTATTCTGGGATTTTTGTAATGTTTTCATTACTATAAAAAGCCTTATATTCAAAAATGGAAATTTCCATGAAGACAGACTTGCAAAATTCGAAAAAATGAAAGCACCACAAAAATGACCACTTACACAGTACTTGTTATATTTCATGGCATGTATGGACTAGTTTATCAGGGTTTCTGCAAGTTTGCCATCGGTATCCATGGTAACAAACTTTATTATACACAATAAACTACAATTTGGTGCTGGCCTTTGTTTTATTCTCTTTTTCTGGAAGAGTTCTGCAACTAGTCAACATGACGATTAATCACTGTTTTAGGGGAAGCCACCCATCTGTACACATCTTGAATAACACATAGTGGTAGGAAGGTATAGCCAAAATCGAAAAATTGTAATGTGAAAAATGTGAATTATGGACTGAAATATGTCACATAGCTTAGAACATCATCATATTGAATTATGTAAAGAGATTATAGTGCTATCAGATCAAAATGAAATATATTTGGATGGTTTATACTATTTTACATGATAACAAAAAAGAGAACCTTAAAATTTTAATATTGTGAAATTTGTTTGGAATATGAGAGTCAAGAGAAATCATTTAGATTCCTTCTTGCTTTCATTATCTTTTATAAATCAGTGTTTTTAAAAGGTATTTGCTAATCAGAATGCAGCTGTTAAGCTTGGAAACCATAAATTTCTTTGATGATAATATGTTTGTGATACAGCCAAAGTAATTAGTGTGTTTTAACTTTTAAATTAATTTCACTTATGGTAATATGGCAATGCTGGAAGAATTATTGATTTTTAAAGTGAACATAGCAATATATCATGTACTCATTTCAAACTGACATTTCTAATTCTTGATATAATTTATTTTATTGCGTATCATGTACAGCTAAATATGTTTTCCAATCACATGTTTCTTATGAGTTTGTAAGGGATTATTTGTTGATTTTTTTTTAACCGTCCATTTAGTTAAAAGATATCATGGATCAGTGGCTGAGAATTTCTATGTAATGTTATAATTGTGTGCTGGGTATTTTAGAAAATTTAGGAATAACCTGCATTTCTCTCAGGACATGCAGAAGGATACCATATGCCATGTTTTAGAATCTTTTGTAATCATTTCCAAAATCTTTCTACATTTTTACACTTCTCAATTATAATCAAATTCATGAAGGATGATGTTACTCATTGACAGTACTTCTCTCTCAACTTATATTGAAGCACAGATAGTTTTCACAACTTCTCCCCTTTTTAGTGTCGGTAAGAAGAAGATAAATTAAAAAACACCAAATTAATTTAGAATTGATGATTAAAGATATACTACTAGTGTGGATATGACTTGCCAATGTAAGATGATTTTAGAAGTTAAATTTCAGATTTAAAACGAAACAAAATCTTGTTATTTATTATAAACACATTGGAACATGTGCATAGGTTTAAAAATTTGGACACTCTCCCTTAATAAGATTCCTTCAAAAACTCCTTACTACATCTCAGGGTACATACCGGTAATAATCCAAAATATATGGAAACTTATTGAAATGTTTGAAATAAGAACTGAATCGTATCATTGATAATGGTTATGTAAGCTTCGTACAACAATTTTTCATTCCTGATCCTGTGAAAGTAATTTCTATTGAATAGAAATTCTGTTTAGATTTACATTTTTTTTTTGTGAGAAATTTGTTGAAAATGTGATTTTCCTGCAATTTATAATTTTGTATCCATGTTAAATAAGCATGAAATAATTTTATATTCAAGATAAAGACCACCTATATTGAAAGTAGAAATTATGTTGTGTTTTGAGAGTTAAAAGGTTGTTAATGCATTTTCAAAGGATTATGCATAAAACCCTTTTGGCCCTTTATACCTAAATGAGTATCTGAATACCATAACGGCCCAAGTCCATTTCAAGTAAATCAAGAAAACTGCATTTTTTGTGTGTGTCTCCTTTGAGGACTTTTGACCGTTTTTCATTTATTCAAGGCACTTCTGCGTGGAGATCAGGGCTGTATTATTTTACATTTTTTCAAACACAAGATGGGCTCATGTATAAGCAACAACTTCCCATGTTTAACTTATTTGGCGTAGAGATGGATTTGGGTCGTTTTGATCTTCAGGTATTCAATTGCTTTTGTTACTAGCAATACATGTATTTGAATGTAATAAATAATGTGTAAAACTGGTGTGTTGCAAGATCATGTACAAAATTTATTTTTGAATATGGACCTCAGATGTGTATATTAATGTACAAACTTATGAGGAATAAAGTTCTAGATATCAAATTGCTATTATTGTACTTTGTTTCTGTATCGTATTTGTAATATTGTACTTACATATATTTTTAAGTATGTTGTACTCAAAATACTTGTATGCACATTTGATTTACATAAAAATGAGCAAAGAAAATGGGAATCCATCAGGAACTATGGAAGTGTCAGTGTTGGTCCCAGAAACCCCTTTAATTGTCAATGCTCGTTTAGTCAGAAGTTTATTGATTTCAATATTTTTTAGGAGAGAATACAACACTTGCTGTGCAATAATATTTTTGACCACCAGAAAGTTACCACATAAACTTGATATACCTGCAATTTCAAGTCGATCATTTCAAAGTTTTTCGATAATAGCAATAGCTCACCGAGAACCTTTATTCTTGTGACTGAAAGGGGTAAATCTGTTTAGAATGTTTAAGAACAAAGGCCTGTGTTCACAAAGGTGTCATAAAGTTAAGCCTAGCTTAAATCTGTGTTTTAACTATGGGTAGCAAAATGTAAAATAATCTGTCAACGTTGTTATGTTCCTTAGACGTTTACTGGATTCTGGAATCATACTTTAATGGTTGGGAAAACTTTTGTGCTTATAATTCACAGACAGTTTTTAATAGTTTCAGTACCCAAAATTCTGATAAATCGAACATCCACTTTTTGAGATTGTGTCACATTTTGCTACCCATAGTTAAGCCACAGATTTAAGCTAGGCTTAACTTTAGGACACCTATGTGGATACAGGCCATTGAGTTCATACGTTAGAATATAGTCTCATGTTAAGCATATAACCATCAACATTACATTACAATTATAAAATGGAAGTAATCAAATAATTTGTTGAATCTCCAATTTAGGGGGAAATGTTTGTCTTTCTGGATAACATGTTTGGAAACATTTCATCTTTCCAGTGAATATTTATCATAAATTTTTTGCTAGAAAGTAGGAGGAAGGGAAGATGAAACAATTATTATTGAGGAGCCTACTTCAACTCTCACACAAATGTTCTTACTCGTTGAATTTGCGTGGGTGGACTTTCCTAAGGGAAATGCCCCTTATTTCCTTCTAAGTCAATGTTTTACTTTTATACTCTCCAAATCGAAGCCTGTGATACAATTAACTTGAAGAATGTCACAAATTGCGTGCGAATTTTGATCTGCGTTCTCCAATTTCAAAAGGTATCATATATCAAAA
This sequence comes from Paracentrotus lividus, assembly GCA_940671915.1. Taxonomy (NCBI): domain Eukaryota; kingdom Metazoa; phylum Echinodermata; class Echinoidea; order Camarodonta; family Echinidae; genus Paracentrotus; species Paracentrotus lividus. The sequence continues at coordinate 34,773,148 of CALNVZ010003428.1, forward strand.
CGACAGAAAGTTAAAAATGTGTCATCATTTTTTCATTGATAAAAAAGCTGAGGGATGTTATGCCAAATAACTGATAAACTATGATATAAAACAATCTTTTCAATAGTGTTTTCAAGCTTTGCTGTGTACTTCTTTGTCGAATGTCACGATTAAAGCAAAATTGAGTTTTTCATAGCTTATGAACTAATTTTAAATAAGAAGGACAGGAGTGAATGGACAACAATTATTTTCGAACCTTACGGGGTGTAGATCACTGGAAATATTTTTTCAGTTATCATATTTTCCAATTTTTTAAATTTTTTTATTATTATTATTTCAACTGCAAGTTAGTTAGAATTTCTAAATAAAAATTAATAAAAACAGCTCCATAGGAAACTTGTCCGCAGCAACTTTTCTTGACATTCATACTTCTTCAAACGTTTAATCCCACGGGCAACTTACTTCATCACCATCATAAAGATTTCTAGATTCACAAAATGGCGTCTAGATGACGTCACATCATGCTAATGGTGAGATAATGACCAAAATTGACTGTCCGTGTCGAGGCTCGCAGGTTCCGTAGTGGTCATTTAAGCATCCATGGGATAAGTTAAAATAAATGTCGAAAATACTTACTTTCTTGAATTTTTATTGAAAAGTGGATCTGCTACCTTCAGTCACTAAAAATTCATCTGTATAAAGTCATAGTCCCACGTGTGTGTATACTCGGAAGTATAGCACAACATGACAGTCTGGTTGCAATCATGACAGGAAACATGCGTGGATGTTTTTATTCTCCCCTCCCCATGTATACTGGCACGACGTATTAGATTCGCAGAATCTTTAAAACTTTATTATAATTTTCCTTGACACGCTTGCAAACACGCTTTGAAACGTCAATCAAAGTTACATAAAGGTCGCCAGAATTGGGCTGAAATGATACCGTTTGTGAGTTGATTGTCTTTTTAAATGAATTTTCATACGATAAAATAATATGAAAAGAAAAAGAGAAATATACTTGCCGATCCTGCATCGGGAGCAAATTGGAGGAGGACAGAATTTGGTGAGGGAATCATCAAGTATTTTACTTATCCGGACAAAGAATATGCCTAATGTGATGATTTCCACTCTACAATTCCCTGTGCCCCCACCTCAGGCAACATTAATGCAAATAAAAAGCTAAAAATGACATTTCTAATCGTGGAAACTCTATCAGGTTGATGTATCATCAGTAATGCGTGGCGTGCGCTTTACCAGCTAACATCGAAAGTTCTAAACTTCGACCCAGGTTTTTTTACTTAATTCGGGATTGAACTTTTTCTTCGAATGTAACACTTTTTTCACTCATAAGATGTTAGACGCCATTTTAAGTCCTTGTCAGAGTGGAATTCCACTCGTTTTTTAGTGCTTTCTACTATTTTGTAATTAGATGAGCCTACAACTGAAAAACAAAAATTCAGGGGAAAATAATAGAATTTCATTGATTTTAGTTACTTAAAAAAAATTAATAAATACAAGATTTTTTTTTAAAATTCATGAGATATATACCAAATCCTATTGTTTGACAATGGTACGTAGGCCTAAGTTATTTTGATTCTTATACAGTCTGTATTAAAACAAAATGGATAATCCGGGGGAAATAGATTGGGTATATAGGAAGGCCAATCATATCCAATATAATTGACTTGTGGAAGTTATAAAGGAAAACATAACAAGTATAACAAAGAGGAAATAAAAATATATGGTCAATGAATGTACTGTCTTTCACAAAGAATATAATCATTGGGCAAAAAAAAATAATAAAAAAAATAAAATTTAAAAAAACCCCAAAAAAACCCATCAGATTCAGGCATGCCGGACCCCCAGCGGTGTTTGCATACCGCCCGCAATTTCAAAAAAACAAAGTGCCTAAAAGGGACCTGACAAATCTAAAAGAACAACTTGGGCCCCCTCAAAAAAGTTCCCCTCCTTTGTGCGTTGATTATATTATATTGATTATCATGATGAGTAAATTATTAATCTAAGGCTAATTAGGCCTCATAGGCCCGAATTCACAAACTGAAGGAGGATTCTGCAAAACCCACGGTCCGTGGATCCGTGGGTTTTTTAATTGACGGCTCCACGGATCCACCAGTTTCTGATTCACCAAAAGTTGACCCAAATTATGACGATTTATGATGATGTGGATCTGTGGATTCAGTCGAGTCCACCTTTGTGAATACCATTTTGAAAATCCTAGGTCCAACCCTAGGTTAAACCCAGGGTTGAAACCATGGATTTTGCAGAATCCACCTTTGTGAATTCGGGCCATCGAGTTTTGTTGCTATAAATGATTTAGATCGATCTGAAAAAAAAAAGTTCAACAATGGTTTTGCAGATTGCAATGTGGCAAAATTTTACTCAAAAGATGTGAAGATGTATAATATATGAAGTGTAATAGCCATATAAGGTGTTTTGATACCTTAAAGGTCATGTATAGTGTTGGGAGAATAGATTTTTTGTTTTGCTTCCAGAGCAGAATAATATGAATGAATACCTCAATTAACCTCTGTGTACAAAAGGATTTGTTATAAAATCCACTCTAACACCTGAATTTAGCAATAAAACTGTGTAAATATATCAATTGACAGTGCCAAAATCGATAGGATCTCACAGGCACAATGCCAGCATACAGCGGTTTGTGTGCAAAGCATATGCTATTCCCATACACAGACTGTACACACAGAATTCAATCACGCTATACCAATCAGCTGCTGGTTGGCATGCCCAGAGTTCTGGGGTGAGAATAAAGAAAGTATGGCCTTACTTTGATGAACATCTCCCCGTGCTCATGCAAACTATTACATATCATGGAAAGACATGCATGGAACATGATTATATCCTTTGCCCATATATTGTTATGTCTTTAGAACACTATGAGGACAAGTTTAGCAGGTTTTTCAAAAAATCAGTGTTTTCTACTACAACTATACTTGGGCTTTAATGGAGAAGTCGACAGGGGCGGTGCCCCCCCCCCCTGTCTCCATCTCATCGCCCCCTTGCTTTTCTGGAGAAAGGGAAAAGGATTCTTACTTTTTTCCAACCCACTCTTTTTGTAAACGTTTTAACTTATATTCAAATTGAAACCTTGAAATATTAAACGTGCCAATGTGAAGAGATAATTCCACTGATGTGGTTTTCTTTGCAGCGAAAAGAAGACAAGCGCCGGAGTCTCAGCGGGATGGTCTCCGTACGATACCCCAGTGTTTGTACGGGAGTACGACTCCGACACACTGTCGCCGGAAAGGCTTACGTCACGTATTACCCTATGTGTATTACGACCCCACCACTACCAACCCCAGATGACCGCAAAGAGCAAGTTCACCATCTTTACCCCTAAAAATTCATGTTAAGATAATAACAGATAACAACTTTCCTAATGTGTAATGTATAAATAAGATGAACTTTTCGAAGCGATATCATGTAATTTGTTTCCCTTTTCTTGGAAAATGCGATAATTGATGAATCAGTAAACGCGGATGGATATCTCAATGCCTGTTGTATACACACTGCAGTAGTCTCACTGTAGCTGTCGCCAATTTTTGTGTACAAGCAAAATGGGATTTTCGCCCGTAGAAAATCGGCGTGGAATGTAATCCGCGCGATTCACACTGTAAATTGAGTGGTTTCATTTATGAATGGGGAGGCTTTTAACACCTACACAAGCGAATGAATCAAGAAAGCAATATACCTGTTCCTCAGCGTCCATCCTGAGTTGGTTATTGTTAATTTGGGTAAGAATTTTAAAGATTTTATATTGTTTCTTATCGTGTTTTGACATGAACTGAACTCTGAACAACCGGCGATGTGTGGTGTGTGGACTGTCTCTACTATGTGTGTTGCTGCCGGGAAAGACGGCGACGATGTGTCGTGATTCACCGCTCCGCCGGTGTAACGTTTGGTCTAAAACAACATAGAATTTAGGTTGCATTATAGCTCTAATATCTTCCGAAAAGGAACACACATTGCTTTAACTGTAACGTCGTGTATTCCATGTCTATCAGGAATACACCTGATGATAAATCATTTAGCTTCGAATGTTAATTATTATGTAATTTCCTGTGTGTTGAAGATCTTGAATTCAAATGAAATGTTAATAAAGTTTTGCACAAGAGTGTAGACTACAAACGCTGCAGCTGGCACACTAGTATCCTAGTTTAAGGACTCGGAGTAGGATGGAGGGGGGGGGGGGGGGGTTGGGTTGGTGCCGCTCGCGGACACTTAACAAAAATGAAATCTGATTTTTTGTCTTAGGATTAAGCCAAAAATATATGTTGAATAGACTCTACTTTTTGTTATCATTAATATTTGTTCTCCACAATATTTTTTGAAATTTTTTGTTAAAAAACTACAAAGTCTTTGCTTTTAAACTCTTTCAAATGGATGGTTAAAATTGTGCGTCCGGACACCCAACCCGTCCGGACACCCAATAACTGGGTATATACCGAGTTATTGGGTGTGTGGATGGGTGGGGTATCCAGACACTCGGTTCTAATTAGCCATTAAAAAGGGTTTACAAGTTTGAAGTTTTTTGGCTCAAAATGTTAGAAAATATTGTGGAGGGCAATTCCATGAATTATGGGGACATTTAAAAAAAAAGAAGTCAGTCTCATAAGTTAATTATTAAATTTATCACTAATCTAATGCCATGGATGTTCGAGAAAGGCAAAGGTCTTTCATATTCAGTTTTAAAAAAAAAGTGATTTTCGTTGATATCTTCAAGATCTCAAACCATCATTAAAATTGTACGTGTAGGACTGGGGATAATAAATTTCACTTAAATGCAATTTACACAATGTTCGCTTATTATTTCTCCTTGCAAATTTCGCTAAAAGGGAAAGAATGAACACATTTCCATAATTCACAGGCTATTGTCATATTTGATTAATTACCAGGGGGTGAAATGACCTCTAGAAGTTCACTGGACAGAATGTAACGTAACGAACTGTAACGTAACTAACCATATTTTGGTTGTTTCTACAGAAAAATATCAGGCTATTCATGACATATAGTATATCACATGACTTGCCAACTCATCAGCAATAGCATGAATGTCACAGTTTGTTTTAGATGAACGTAGTTTCCAGGAATTTTATGGTCAAAGTTAGTCCAAAAAAAAACATGTCCACTTTTGGTAACGTAACTAACCAAAGTTTAAGTACCTGTTATTACTTATTGAAATATGCCTCATGATTCTCTTTGATGATGTGAGGTAGGGTTGGTTTATAGGTATTGACACTACAAAAATTAGAAAATAATACCAAAGCATCTTCACGCAGAAGCCATCCTTATCGAACATTGTTCCATAATATGTAACGAAACTAATCATGGAATTGCCCTGGAGAACAAATATTGATGATGATAAGAAGTGTTCAACATATATTTTTGGCTTAATCCTGAGTAGAAAAAAAACACATTCTTCATTTTTGTTAAGTGTCCGGACACCCAACCCCCCATTATACAATGATAAATAGATTTCAAGCAATACTCTCTCAAATCTTCTATGTAAAAAGTTTAACACTAGTAATTCCCCTGGTATGGGTCTGTGACCTTATAATTATCATTCATCGGGCAGGGAGAGCATTATACTTTGTGAGTGGGACCTGCATATTTTTACATGTAACACTATTCCTTTCTGTAGCCTGGTAATTCAATCAGTTCTTTAGTACTCTCCCTGCAAAATTGAGCATGTCTGTGGATCTGCCTTTAACAGCTGATAGTCGTAGTGATCTTTGTGAAGGTCGGTAACGGAATTGACCACTGCTGTACTGATCAAGGACCTGACATGTTCATGACAGACAACATAGACACAGAGAACATGTACATGCTTGCTGTAAATTGATTATCCCCAGAGAGGAGTTTTTCAATTTGTTGACACCTGACATGTTAAGGTTTTAGGGTAAGGGTAAGAGCATCAACAAACGGAAACACCCCACTTGTTTGACATTAGTGGACATATCATTTACTGCACTGCTATCTTTATGACACTGTTATAAGGGTGCATGCAGGTAATGAACTCTTTGAATGGGAAACTGTACCCTTGTGATTCATTGTCATTTTCCTCTTGATTTGCTTTCTTCCTTCACCTAGGTGCTGGCTGGGCAGGCTCCCTGTGACAAAAAGCAAGACATCATCAAGATACGGATAAGAGAACAAGTCCGTATTGACTCATCTTTCTAGTGTCAGTGACTGGACAACTGCGTGTTCTTAACCAGCGCGTATTCGGAGCCACACCATCATTAAGAACCAGAGTTTCTACTGGCAAGCCACCTCCAAGAGAAGCTCACTTCACAATGTCGATGGCGAGTCTCTTCTCTTTTACCAGCCCGGTGGTGAAGCGGCTGCTTGGCTGGAAGCAGGGAGACGAAGAAGAGAAATGGGCGGAGAAGGCAGTCGACTCTCTTGTGAAGAAACTCAAGAAGAAAAAGGGCGCTATGGAAGAGTTGGAGCGAGCCTTGTCGCGTCCCGGCGAACTCAGCAAGTGCGTGACCATCCCGAGGTCGCTGGATGGCCGGTTGCAGGTGTCGCATAGGAAAGGACTACCCCATGTTATATATTGCAGGGTATGGCGCTGGCCAGATTTACAGAGCCATCATGAACTCAAAGCATTGGACTGTTGTGATTATGCCTTTGGTAAGAAACAGAAAGAGGTCTGCATTAACCCCTACCACTACAAGAGAGTTGAAAGTCCAGGTAAGTTATTTCATATTTATGTGAAATGAGGATCAATAACTTTCTTTTGTCAAAGTTGACAGGTCTGTTTCATGTTAAATTCCAAGAAACATATATTTTGAATAATCGTTTTGATTTTTAATGATATAAGCTTTTATTAATAACAAATTATTCCAATGAATTTTCAATGCAATTCAAAGCAATTCTTCATGTAAATGCAAAGTTCTGTTATTTGTTTAAATTTTTCCCCTTTATCATACAAACATATAGTTGTAAACACATACATGTATAGTTGACATTAAAAAAAAATTATGGCTGTTCACATGCACTTCCCCTCTGCAATATCAACTCACTGAACATTACATTTGATTTGGTCACTTGAAATACAACCTCTGTATCAGAATTGTGTTCATAATAATCAAACAATGACATTTTAACCCGTTGAATACTGAGAACTTTTTACAAAGTTGAATGAATCGCGGTTGTCAAGCATTGTTGCAATAAATTGTTTTCATTTAAAGGTGAAACGAAAACACATATTAGTATATCGATGTCTAATAATTTGAATTATATGAAGTTTTCATATATTTCATGCAATAATTGGTGAAATAAACAACCGACATGAGGTATGTTCTCTATTTTGTCAGCCCGCATTTATGCGGGCTTAGTACACAACGGGTTAAGCAGTACATTGTGCACCATTTAGTGCTCACGTTGCCTTTTTCTCAGTAGGATATATTCCAGGGATCCGCAGTTTGATCTTGATATCTAAATCAGAATTCTTGGAACCATGCCACAACGGAGAATAATGTAAACATGTAAAAAGGGAATGTGTCGAGTACATGTAACTCAGGTTACAAAGATATCCTGTGCTAAGCACTGTAATAAAGATCAAGAAGACGGTATATGGGAATTAAATTCCATGTGTGTAACTATAGAAGTTATGTGTACATGACCTTTCATGAACTGATGATTCATTGAAGTTAGTCATCGCTCAATCATGGTCATTTTTTTTCTCTGTTGTTTTTGTTCAATTATTATTGAGTGCCTAAATCAACACGTTTTTAATGGGTTGACGTTAGTCTGTGAAAAAAATAGTTTTGTATGGGATGAAAGCAGAATGCAGTTAATAAACAATATTCTATTGAAAAGCTCTTTGACATTTTTTAGAATAGATTTTAAAGTAATTAGTACATTGTCTCATTTGAGCTGCATGTACATGTATGAACATGTACATGTACATATGGCACACAGTATTTCTTGCAGATTTGTACTATATCAAAATCATAAAAAGTGCAACTTCTATGAAAACTGTAATCAATTTGAATATCATTACAGTTTTACAGAAATTAATGATAGAGGAAATGGAGTTCTCATAGAGTGTTTATGAAATATTTGTCACCTAACTTCCTCCACTGTTTTGTTGCCACCTGGCAGCCGGAATAGGCATGAGTCATACATGAATGCATTTGTTGCATTTCTACTTTCAGTTCAGAGCAAGTGCTTTTAACACCTTTTCTCTCTTGTTATTCCATCACAACACGGATGATTAATGGTTCAGCAATGAACAGCAATCATACCATACAGTCTCCAAGCACAGATATTTTGGTGGCCTGTAAATAAGATTTATTCAATTCTATCGATCATCCAGCTAATTTGTTCCAAAGAATTTCAACTCCCTCACAAAGTTCATTTATATGCTTTTCAGACTGCAGTTAAAATCCTTAACCCCAGGAAATAGGTAGGGCTAAGGGGGGGCCTTAGTACCACCTATTTCCTGGGGTTAAGCTTAGCACGCTTCGGTTTCAGACTGCGTTTTACCAAAGTAGGCTAGCACGGTAAATAGTACGGTACTATCTGGCCCTGCTAAAAAGCAGGGTTAGCCGGGTAATTGCGGAGTTAGCCGGGCAATTGCGGTGCTAAGAGTTGCAGTCTGAAACCAAACCGTGCTAAGGAAAAGCGGGGCTAAACATTAGCCAATCAATGAAAATGTGGTCTTGAATATGCATAATTATTCGTAAACTTGATAACACAAGTAAAAAGAAAAACAATGAATAACATAAGGAAAAAGAGAAAAGCAATGAATAACATTAGGAAAAAGAGAAAAACAATGAATAACATAAGGAAAAGGAGAAAAAACAATGAATTACATAAGGAAAAAGATAAAAACAATGAATAACATGAGGAAAAAGAGAAAAACAATGAATAACATAATAAAAGAGAGATAAAACAATGAATAACATAAGGAAATAGAGATAAAATAATGAATAAGATAAGGAAAGATAGAAAAACAATGAATAACAGAAGGAAAATGAGATAAAATAATGAATAACATAAGGAAAGATAGATAAAATAATGAATAAGATAGGGAAAGATAGAAAAGCAATGAATAACAGAAGGAAAATGAGATAAAATAATGAATAACATAAGGAAGAAGAGAAAAAACAATGAATAACATAATGAAAGATAGAAAAACAAGGAATAACATAAGGAAAAAGAGAAAAAACAAGGAATAACATAAGGAAAAAAACAGGGAATAACTAACACAAGGAAAAAGAGAAAAACAATGAATAACAAAAGGAAAGATAGAAAACATAGAATAACATGAGTAGAGAGAGAAAAACAATGAAGAACATAAAGAAAGAGAATGAAATCAAAACAATGAATAACATAATAAAAGAGAGATAAAACAATGAATAACATTAGGAAAGAGAGATAAAATAATGAATAAGATAAGGAAAGATAGAAAAACAATGAATAACATAAGGAACGGAGAGATAAAATAATGAATAACATAAGGAAAGATAGAAAAACAATGAATAATATAAGGAAAAAGAGAAAAAACAATGAATAACATAATGAAAGATAGAAAACAATTAATAACATAAGGAAAAAGAGAAAAAACAAGGAATAACATAAGGAAAAGAAGAGGGAATAACTAACACAAGCAAAAAGAGAAAAACAATGAATAACAAAAGGAAAGATAGAAAACATAGAATAACATGAGGAGAGAGAGAAAAACAATGAAGAACATAAAGAAAGAGAATGAAATCATTAATATTCATGATCCAGCAAATAGACTGGGGTTAAGGAATACCCAGTGTGAAAAGCATTGAATTTCTTAACCCCGGCTAAGCAAATAGTATGGGGTTAAGAAACACAGTCTGAAAGCAAAAAAAGATAGTGCGGGGTTAAGGATAGTGTGGGGTTAAGGATAGTACGGGGTTAAGAAATAGCAGTCTGAAAAGGGTATTAGCATTGGAGTCATTTACGTTCTAAGAAAAGTGACCTTCTTATAAGCTTTCTGCCCACACTTAAACAAAACGCCTACGCCTATAAAATCGATTGGGGTCTGGGTGCTATAAAAAGTAGCCTTTCATTAGTTCATGAGTTTACAATGTTCAGTGAGTTGTCTATAAAATCCAAATCAATGGGTGTGTGCCTTTGAGACAGCTGAGTGCACAACAACTCAGTGCTTCTTGGAAACAATAGGAACCCATTGCTGGAGAAAGTCAGAAAGCTTTATGAACCGAAAGCAAGTTGGGTGAGTGGGTGATGTAGGGAACAAAACAAAAGGTTTAGGGTTAAGTGGGGCATTGTACTTTGTATGTTTATATGCCATGGAAAAAGACTTGATCTCAGTTTCATTCAAAAGGGATCTACTGGATCTAGGAAGTTTTAACATGTGTAATCTTGTTACAAAGCAATATAAGTTTCTCTGTCAGAAGCTCCAGTGGTGTACACTTTGTGTACATCAACATGTAGGCCTAGTACAGCATTATACTGGTTTTCACCACACATGTAGCTTTGAGGCCTGATAAGGTCCTGTCAAATTTTGATCATCGTAATAGCATTCTTTTAATGCACTATAAAAAATGAACATTTTCGAAATTCTCACTCCATAAGTACAATTTTATAAAAGCTCCACATGTCAGTGTATTTTGAATTTTTAAATGTGTGATTAAAAAATGTACTCAAGAGGATCGAGATAACACAAAAACAAAACAAACAAACACAAAATGTAACATAAAACATAACACAAAAACACAGACTGGCAATCATAGAACTGTGTATTTAGTATTTAAGATCCTAAACTTATAAGTTTTTTCCAACTTATATCAAACAAAAAGATGTAGAAGTTTTAACTATCTTCATGTATTGTACATGTAGGGGCCTGTACCTTTATCAATTATACATTGATTCAAATTAAATTAGAAGATATATAAATTAAATTAACAATATTTTGCTATAGTGCAGATATCGGGTATGCAGAAATGTATTTGTGTAAAAGCCATAGGGCATAACATTACAGTTTGACTGGCAGGCATGGTCTAAAGACAGGTGTGTTAAAGATAAGACAAAGTGTCAGTAATTTTGATGAAATTTCATGAATTTTGCTCAAATTTTTCACATGATTAAACTGATATGTACTTATATCATACAAGATATTTCAGGTCCAGCATGTACTTAAGTTTTTCATAAAATAAATTAGAAAACCAGTAATTAGAATGTGAATTGTCGAAACTTATTTTTTCGCCGAGATCTCGATCATATATGAATAGCGCCAGCTAGCGATCCTATAATCCATTTAGAGCGAAGTCCGTCGCAGGATTTTCGTGCCGTGTGCAGAGCTTGTCATGAGCGGCGCGCGATATGCGATGCTAGCTCTAGCCATGCGCCAATATGCATGGCTAGGCTAGGTATAGGGGTCGGCGTTGTGCACCAGCAGGGAAGGTGTCGTCAGGGGCATTCCCTGGTGCAACCAACCATGCTGTGCATAATGTGCTCGCTGCGTAAGCTATTATGATTAGGCCTATCAATTTCTCCGACCGTCTCGCTTGCATGCTGCTTGCTCCAAGCGGAACATTTTGCTCTCTAGGCAAATGCATGCAGCAGCGATATAGGCACTCGCTACTACTACGACTGCGAGGGTTTCGATCCATGAAAGTTTTGGTTCGCAATGCATTCTCGCACTGGTTCAATACTGTTTTATTTGCTGTGATATCTGTATATCATTCTCTCTTATTATACAAAACCCGTTAAATTACAAGTAGGCCTATACAAACAGGTTTATTGTAATTATAAAGAGAATAATCCAGTAGTATCAAAACATCGCCAAACATGGATATTCTGAGGGCGGGTACATTTTCCTCCATGTATATTAGCTAGGCATGAAGTTGAACATTATTTTGTTTGTTTCTTTTGGTTAGTTTCGTTTTGTTTGTTTGTTTCACGTGTTTTGTATTGTGTTGTTTTTGTTTTTGTTTTGACATCGGAATGTTATTTCACGGTAGCCTGTATAGTAATTACTAAAAAATATAAAAATTGTCTGTCCTCTATAATACCTTTTATTGTTGTTCTATATTTCTCTCTTATCTGATTATATCTTTCTATCATGTTTCTAAACCTTCCTATACTCATCTATCCTGACTTCATACCTAATTATTCTCTTCAGTTTATCCAAAGTTTTCATCTGTCCATATACCGTCATTCTTTCTTATTGCCCTAGCTCCCCTTGTTTTTTTCTTCAAAATGTATTTACATGTATTTTCTTTTTTATACTTCCGTCCTTCTTCATCATGTTCATCATTCATGAATTTGTCAAGTTCGTTACCGGCCTTCACCATTCCATTATGCGTTATTCTCCGTCTTCTATACCAATAATCTTGTTTCCTATTCATCATTTTATAGTTCAGTTTGTAGCATACCTTGTTATTCCGCGGGGGATCGAGGGTGGGGGTTGGAGTGGGGTTTTTTCTTCGAGAACATGTAGGCCTGAAAAAATAATTATGTAGTTCTAATCTAATTTCTAATTTATTTTGAACGCCTTCTTGCCACATTGCGATCTTATTTCACACAATTTCATAAATTCTCTCGGCATTCTTTGATTTTATCTTTGCTTTATAATTCATTACGCAATAGCATGTTACGCCCTCGGCAAACCCCCCCCCCCCTCACCATCGATCCAACTATCGATCCTTTTATTTGATTTATGTTTTCCATGCTTTTGCAAATTCAAATGTATTGAATAAAAATCCACAGCTGTGAATTATATTCACGCTTCTTCCCTATATCCATGGGCCGTGGAGCAATTAGGGGCGAGAGTCTAAACATGATTGTAAAGTTCACAAAAGCATCCAATTTATAGATTTATAATTATATTATTTTATTTTTTCCCTCTGACATTTCTGTATCTTCCTATCCTAATCTCTCCCGGCCTCTTATTCTCTCCGTTAGAGGGCAGGAAAAAAAAATATATAACCGTTATTTCTTTTGCAGTCCAGCCCTGCCTCTCAATGCCCCAACCACTTTTTCAATTCTATTCTGGGCCTTTATACAATAATTTAAAAAAAAGCACAGTCTGCGCTGCTAATGAAAATGACTGCTCAAATAGCGAGAAGAAAAATTGGGGGGCGCGGCTAGCCCCGCTATCCAAATATATGGTGAAACCCATCATTCAAAATGCTCTATCAGCTGATAATTGACTCCATAATGACGTAAATTGATACAATATGAATCAACAATGGAATCTAGCTCATTACCCGGTTCGTTTCTTTCCAAGCATGAATCTTCCATGTCCATCATGAATTAATTTTACTTTGTCATGCTGTCTTCCTTTCATTCCTTACATTTCTTTTCTATTATTATCAGTGATCTTATTTTATATTCTGTATTGCTATCGATCCTTTTATTTATTTGTTTTTATGCGTTTGCATCACTGTCCCTTTCATGAAGGGAGTTAAGAGGCCTTTTGTATGTAGTCCTTCAAATGCGTGATAATATATATATTTCTTTTGTTTACCATTTTATACATTTGTTTTTAATTACTTTTTATTTATTTATTTCTTAATTTGATAATATAAGGCCTACCCCTGCAATGTCAATCACGCTTTGCTCTAAGTCCTATCATCAGGTGTCTCATTTTTTTAATGATCTTTTATTGTTTAGTATCCTGCCATTTTCCCTCCCAGTTGTCAGGTTGTTTCTTGACAGAGTTGGGTTTTGCCCCCCCCCCTCAATTCTCATTTACCTATATAGGTTCTGTCATGATCGCTAATTTCTCATGATTATTTTCATCTTTATACTTCCATCTCATTGTGTTATAAGCTTTTTATGTGTTGCACATGCAGCCCCCTACTTTTGTTGTTCTATATATACTTTTGTTGCATTCTGCCGCCCCGATTTGCGTTCAATTATTTAGCCGTTCATTTTTTAAATAATTTCTTCATTATTGTAATTGCTTGTCCTAATTCTCATTACGTTTCTTATCATTTGATTTGATTTGATTTGATTTTCGTAATGCTATATAGTCACACTGACACTTTAGTTACGTGCGGCGTTGCCTCGAAAATTCTTCTCTTTTTTTTTCTGCGGATCCCCATGCACATAATGCATTCCAGTCTTATGTAAGTCAGCAGAGGAAACAAGTGATAATTTCGTTCATCCAATAAAACAAAGAAATAGTTACATAAGAATAGACCAGAAAATGTATAAAACAGATGTATTGTGACTACAGGGGCCGCCACAAGTGAGCCACAAGTGGGGGGGGGGGGTGAACAGGCTACTAATATAAAAAATGTATGGTCATTTTGTGCGTTTTTATACACGTTTGCTGACAAAAGGGTGGGAGGCTCCAGCCCCAGCGCCCTTTCCGGCTCCGCGGCCTCTGAACTAAAAAGATGTTCTTATAAGAAGATGTTGTCATTGTGTCTGTATAGCATTGGCAACCCTTCTACATGAATGATAACCGCAATCGCGTAGGACTCAAAGTTTGTTGGCCTCAGACAGGATGGAAAAAGAAAAGAAAAAAAAATAAAGTAAATTAAAGAGAGAGGGAGAGAGAGAGAGAAGATAAACAATAAAACACTATTGTGCTATAAGTTCAGCCTTCACCTGGGTTCAGCCCCGCCTCTACCCCCCCCCCCCTGACGTCTCTGATCCTGCAATGCTGGAGGCCAAGGTTTTGAAGAGAAAATAACAGAGAGAGAGAAGAAGAGAAGAAAAGGAAAGAAGAGAAGAAGAAGAAAGAAGAAGAAGAAGAAAGGTAAAAAAAAAAAAAAGAAGCTGAGACTTGAGTCATTTCGCCGAGACATAGATTAGAGACGGATTTGGGGCTACGATTGAGACGGTTTTGAGACCGTTTGAGACCGTCTCCGCGATTTTCCACGACGGAAAAAATACTTTTCCTTTTCTATTTCTTTTATTTTCTTATTTGATATAATACTCTGTAATTGCTATCGATTTATTTTATGTTATCGATTATTTTCTGTGCGTTTGCATCGTCCCTTAGGCCTATCTATTCAGGGGTATTGCGGAGAAAGGGGATAGGGTGTGAGAGGCATTTTCGAAAACGTGGACAACATAATCATCTATAATATTCATTTTATCATTTTATTCATTTGTTTTATTTACTTATAAATATCATATTCATTTATTATTTATGATGGTCAGTCCGCTACCCGCAATTGCTTTCATTTATCATCATTGTCTCATTTTGTTTCGTCTCCGTTCTAGTGTGCATTTCTTATCATTTTATTTTATTTCATATTCCTTCATAATAAGGGCCTACTTAGGTCATTTCGTTATATCAATTTAGGCCTTTTGACAACCCATCTACATGAGTGAGCGAAATCATCCACGTCAAGGAACGGGTTGTTGGCTCCATAACCAGACGGTGAAGAAAAAAAAAAAAAAAAAAAAAAAAAACGAAGCAAATCAAAAACAAAAACAAAAGCAAAAACAAAATAAAACAAAACAAAAGTCATAATATAACAAAGAAATGTTGCCCTTTTTTTTGAAAAAAAAAACAACAAAAACAGTAGCTGAAAATAAGAATTGTAATAAGAAGGCCTATAATGTTATGGTCAAGAAAAGCTTTGCGAAGATGTTTGTGCCCTTTCCATCCATATTTTGAAGCATATAAGGCCTATAGATTTTATAGATGTTTTAGCCAGCTCTCCTCGATCCTCTGTCGATAAAAGAAGAAATAAATTTAAATATATAAATATATATATATATATATATATATTAATATAATATTATATATATATATATATAAATGTAAATATTTCTCCTGAGGAAGACGGAGGCAATACCGTCGAAAATTTGAGACAAATCTAATAAAAATTGGCGAAAATGCATTACAACATTTTGTTTTTTGTTTGATTCACATGCCAATACGTGAAACTCTATGATATATATATATATATATATATATATATATGTATAAGCGGAAAACAAAAAAAAAAAACCTCTTAAACCTTGTGACAATTGTCGGTGATCGTAGTATTTTGATGGAGACCCTGCTACCTTGTTTTTCCTTGTTTTGACAATGGAGAAAGAAGAGATGTTTTTGACGATTCGCCCATACATGCACAGCTCAGCTCAGCCAACGGTGAACTTCTCCAGGCAAGCTGAAGCAAGGAGTTGACCAGCAGAGGTGGGCGGGGGGGGGGGGGATGGTGGCACTTCTCCCTGGCATCACAATCTCAGCTGGGTTTTGACTTACATTAAATGTATGGATTCCTCATTATAGTATTTGTTTGTCTTCCTAATTATTTACACTATGTTATTTTATATGTAATTTCATGATTTTTCTATATTGCCGGCCACATCAATGTCTCTTTCTTAGTTTTTCGTCTAGTAATTTCAGGCTCGGTATCTATTTTTCTTATTATTATTAGCATAGACATTTGAAGAAAATATCACAAAACTTTTTCGGGATAGATGTTTTCACCTCTTTCATCCAGATGTGTAAGTTGGAGTTTTACCTCTAGTAGTTCTAGTCTTACGTGTTACGAGATATGGTACAGTGGTAGTAGCCTTCTCACTCGAAACCAAGCTCTCCATGCAGCTCGGTCAGATCGCGGAGACAAAACAAACATGCACATACGGTAGTCTTTGTTGGAGACATGATTGCTCTGTTTTTACCAACACACGTTTTCAGTGTTGTGATTTTTTCATAAACCTACCAATTCATATGATTTATTGCCACAAAGTTATTAAAAAACAAGGAATATTTGCACAGATTTCTCTCACAAAATCCACAAATTTATGAAGAAGGTTACTGTGCCGTGTCATGGTCGTATAGTAGACTATTGGCGTAGACTACACGTATGTTACATGACAAAGTTTGTATAATAAACTGCACATGCAAGTCGATCAAACTTACACTAGACCATTATTCGCGCGCTGTCATCAATACAAGGAGTTGCATCTCATCTCATTATCAACTGAGTATTCCCTCACATGATCAGATAAGTAATACTTATATACAACAATCGACAATGGATTAGATTCCTCCTTCTCAGACATTTCTGGTCAACATGTTTCTGGTGATATGGGCGTTTATCAGCGATATGTAGGTCATGAGGCAGAACTTAGACAAGATATATCTAGTCAAGAGGTAAGTTGTGATCAATGCTGAATGTGTGTCCACTCAAACTTTATTATTTAAATAGCTATAGGGCTACGGAATATACTTACAAGATGTACAAAAGCTGCTGACAAAAGTAGTTACTTTTATGTTATGACAAAATAAATGTTCAAGCTCAAGTTTATTTTGTCCACAGTTCATTAAAAAAAAAAAAAAAAAAAACACTGATTACAAATAATCTAACATGTTAGGCCTAAACAGATCTTTACATTACAAAATAATAGAATCTATATACATTGTAAATAGGTAAATGAAACAATAAAACAATATTTCTATAACAACAACACTGAAAGTTTTCTTTCAATTTGATATTGCATCATGTGTTTGTGAAATTGTGATTCAACATCTCGAGTCAGCTCAGGAACTGGCCATCAATAATAGTATACAAAGACAAAGTCTATGCAACACTGTGCGATTCTGGAAATCATATCAGTTAGTGCATGAAATTTTTTGACGAAGTTGCGCCCCTCCCCCCCCCCCCCCCCAACCAAATAATAAAAAAATAATAAGAAATAAAAAAGAATTTAAAAATGAAGGTCCGTTCCATTATCGATCTGGTGTGCACGATTGTTTATAGTATTTAATTACCACAACAATTATTTATACTGGACTAAGTCCCTTTACACTTGGCTTTCTCATTTTTCATACTTTTTGTACCCCATCCTGGCCTCCTTTTTATGTATTGATCATCCAGCTCTACTGGGGGGGGGGGGGGGGGGGGGGGTTATTCACTAACGGCTAAAATCAATCCTAATTAACTGGGATAAAATCAATTTTAGGATCAATTGCTGTGTTATAGTTCCATAGATTCGAAGTTGGGATCGATTTTAAATATTAGTGAATCACCCCCTGATCCCTACATGTAGGCCTAACTTGAACTTGGCAGGACTGTAATTTTGAAAGGGTAGGTGCATATGAAAAACAGGAGGGGGGCAGGGGCTGTGATGGGCAGGGTAGATATACTGCAATTAAACAAACAAAATTATGAGTGGATTCTATGGTCTAAAAGCAAGTGTCTGCTCGAGTAGTTATTTTTGCCTTTTTGTATAGACCATCAACTTGAAAAAGTGTGGTCGAGGCCCTCTGAAGTACCCCTCCCCAGCTGCATTTAGAAAAGCCTGCATGAAGTAGTAAATATCTACTTCCAGAGTCTCAGGCACCAGGCCAGGCACCAGGCTTTTTTCATGTTTTCAAGATGAGAGACAACCTATTCTCAAATGTGATTACACAGTTTTTTAGTGATATTGCAATTCGCATACAAGAAACTTCCCAGTACACCCCCCCCCCCATTTGCGTATTGGGACTACGGCAGTTGCAGATCTAGCTTGTTAATCCAAGGGAGGGCTTTGTAACATTTAGCCGCAAGACCAAGTCCCCTCCACCCCCCCCCCAAATACACACGCTATCTAAACTCTAATTATTATTTTTTTTTTCTTTATTCATTGTGACTGATTTTATTCTCTAAGTTTGGGAGGGGAAATTTACAACAGAACCATTTTAAAGAGTACGTTCATGGCGAGACTATTGACATTTCCTGTTTAAAATACAGATATTTTTTATAATTATTATTCAAGCAAACGTAAAAAAGAAATCCTAAACAATTGTTTACAATAATGATTTCATACACATAAGATGTAACAAAACAAAATTACAGCAGTTGTCAAATGATTATTTTATGCATAAAGAAAAAAGAAAAAAAAAACAGAAATAATGTTGTTGTTATTTCCTTTATGCATGAAATAATCATTTGACAACTGCTGTAATTTTGTTTTGTTACATCTTATGTGTATGAAATCATTATTGTGAACAATTGTTTAGGTTTTCTTTTTTACGTTTGCTTGAGCAGTAAATATGAAATATTTTTCAATGAAAAAAAAAAAATTGGTGTGTTTGACTACAAAGTTTTGGTACGTATGTATATCTGAATTTCTTAAATATTGTCATTCAAACATTGTTTCAACAGAGTATGGATATCTCTGATTTATCTGACGTACCACCGGCACCGCAAGGAGAGGTTGAAACAAGTGGAATGGAAGACGAAGGGGAAATCGAAGCAGATGATGACAGAGGACTTGCACGAATAGGAAGAGGACAGGACAATATTGGAGGCAGAGAAGGAGGCTACAATGGATGCAAAGGTCGAGTTGGCAGAGGTAGGGGACGAGGCAGCAAAGAAGGACCAACTGGATCAGGAGTAGGTAGAGGAAGAGGAATAGGAAGTGAAGGACAGGTTAGACTAGTTGGTAGAGGAAGAGGCAGAGGCAGTGTCAGAGACAATGAAGAAGGCTTGCGCCGCAGTTTGAGAGTTAGAGTTGGTAGAGGAGTTACAGGGAGAGGAGTGGACAATGAAGTTGGCGGAGTAGGAAGGGTTGTACAAGAAGGGAGAGGATCGAGAGGAGGAAGAGGAGACAATAATGGTACTCAACGAAACAGGGATGACCAAGAAGCAAGCAGTGGAGTTGGTCAAGGAAGTAGAAGTGTTCGAGGTAGCAGGGATGGTCGAGGAAGTAGAGGTCGAGGAGCAACAGGGCGTAGAGGAAGAGGAGACAGTGATGAAGAAGCAAGCGATGGAGATGATAGAGGAGGTAGAGGTGGTCCAGGGAGCAGAGGCCGAGGGGCTAAGGGCGGTGGTGGTCGTGATGGTAGAGGAAGAGGAGGAGACAATGGTGAAGGAAGCAGGGAATGAAGGAGCAAGCATTGGAGTGATAGAGGAGGGAGAGGTGGTCGAGGTAGCAGGGGTGGTCCAGGGAGCAGAGGTCGAGGGGCAACGGGTCGTGGTGGTAGAGGAAGAGGAGGAGGAGACAATGGTGAAGGAAGCAGGGATGAAGGAGCCAACGTTGGAGGTGCTAGACGAGGTAGAGGTGGTCGAGGACGCAGAGGTAGAGGTGCAGCTGGAGGAGGGACAAGACATGACGAAGAGGTTGCTCGAGTAGAAGCTCTTCGTCAAGATCGACGTGAAAGGCTAAAGGTACTTTATATATTTGCTCGTCAGGCTTGAATCACTAGAATACTCAAATTGTCTTCTCTTTTTCTTAGTCTTTCAAATGTTCAGGAATCAGTACTTTTTTTTTTTGTAAATGTAATTGTAATGCAAAATTTATTAATACGGTACTGACAAGTTTTATTGTGAAGATTGCTTATAATAATATATTTCTTTTAATTCATGTGCATTGCTTGTTAACTAAATTGGAGTCCATCCTGTAGGTAATAAATAACTGTTTGAAAGGGGAATAATACATCAGATAGTTATCTTGTAATGCTCTTTATTTTTAATTATTTTAGGATAAAGTTAGAGACATGTCCAGGGATGAATTGGAGGCTCTGGTCATCCGAAGCGTGGAACGAGAGCCAGGATTAATAATTGACCTGATGGCTCAAGATGAGGCTGCACCTCCATCCCCTGCTGAAAACCGCGACATACCACCATGGTGTGTATGCACCAATTGTTCGATTAAGCCTCTGGATGTAGAGAACTTGTTGTTGTGGGTGTACCCCTGACGAGTGCCTCACCAGACATGGAGTGAGTTTATGCTATTTTACATTCAACTCCCCCCCCCCATGATAATAATTGTGAATGAATGGGCAAGTCACTTGTCCCAATTTTTATGGCTACAATTTCAGATTTATAGTCATACATTATATTTTTAGATATTTATTTATCTATTTATTTTTTATTTTGTGAATTTCTTTTTTAATTATTATTCATTGATTTCAAAATTCAGAAGTGTAAAACAGTCAACCTTGGCAAATTGAACCCACAGAAGTCAAGTGCTCGCCAAAGTTTAAGCCTTTTCAAGTTGTAAACTCTTTATAATCTATTGCTTTTCATTATACACGTTAAAAAAAAATTTTCCATGTCGTTCTTCACTCGAACAGATTTGACTGAGGCTAGGTTGACTATATTGCAGATAAAATGTTGATATTATAAATTCAACTTCTAGATTACTGTTACATTTTTCAAATATGGTGGCCTGTGGGTCTTATGGCAATCTTTAAAAAAATAAATAGATAAATAAATAAATTTTGCACTTTTTTCTGGTCTTCTGGTGTATTACTCCATGTGAATTGCAGTGACATTTTATCTGGTTATGGAATATGATCTTTGAGAGCTCATGATAATCATTTGTTTAAATATATTTTGTTTTGAAGTGGGGGGGGGGGAACGCTTGAACTTATTGTAATATGAGATGTATACTTATAATAAATATTTATACTTCTTATGATTCCATTTTCTTTTAGACATTTGCACTGATAATCGATGAGGCGAGTTTGTCGCGCAACGGGCGATGTGGAACGATGCATTCAATCTCGTCGAAAGGGCAGAGCAGCCAGGCCAGGCCCAGAAGTCCATGAGGCATGCAGCCTATAGAAGCGTCATTTTTTGGCAACATGGGACCCTCGGAAAAAATAACAGACGGGTGGTACCAAGCTGTTGCTCGGACAAAATCCATGAACGCTACCCGTCCCCAAACAATTATTACACCGGATTCAAGGCAGGAAGATTTGTTTAGTTCGTTTGCCGTCATCTCCCATACTCTTGTTATTCAGTACTTAGACATTCACCTGCCTATTGTAGGAGTCATAAATTATTTTTTGAGCTTTAGCAGGTGGTGCGAGTCCATTGTTGTTTTTTCCTAGTGTCAGGATTCTCTTGTCAGAATTTCATCAACATGCTTATGTAACACATTCATTTCTCTCTTTTCGCTATGTGCTCCAATGGGAATTATTCTCTAATTTTGTTGAATAAAACACATCTAAAACTTCAGGGGCATCCAATATGTATAAAGACTGGGATTTATTTAACAAATGATAGAAATTGCTATTGAAACAAATTGCTATTGACACCAGCCACATACAGAATATTGCTTAAAATCAGGAAGGCAATCAAATTAAAGTCAGTTCATGTCAATCTCTATGAAGGGTGCTCTTTCATTATCTGTAAAACAAATATGACTATTGTAATTTTGGCCAGAGTCCAGGAGATTTTTCTGTATAAACATTTGACAGGTACTTCCATTGATATGACACATATACTGGGTGTTTCCGAAAAAAGGAAACCCAACTTTGATCAACAATAATTTCAAAAATATTCCAATGGTGATTATGAAATTTATATCACTGTAAAGTGCAACTCATTGCATTCTAATGATACTCGCTCACCTCACCAATGTCACACATCACTAAACCCCATTGTTTTGAAAAGGTCTTGTAAAATGTGCGTGTTCACTTTCATGCAACTTGAGATGGTTTGTGTGAATGTGCCTGGAAAGGAAACCCAACTTTGATCATCAATAACTTCAAGAATATTTCAGTGGTGATTAAGAATTTAATATCACTGGAAAGCACAACTCATTACCATTCTAATGATACCTCTCTCAGCTCACCAATATCATGCATCACTGAACCCCATTGTTTTGAAAATTGTCTCGCAAAATTTGTCATAGGTTCTCTTTCATGCTCCTTGAGATGAGTTGCTTCAAAGATTCATAACAAATCTAAGTAAAGCATCCAGTGACTTAAATAAAATGAGTTTGATAAATGGGTTGGAAATTTTTACTTATTTAGTCCTTTAATCTTACCATCCAGGTAATTTCAACATGTTACTGGTCACGACAACCCAGAGAACCTTCAGTTCCCATGGATAATGTAAGAAGCATGACAGTGCATCAATCACAATGTTGCAAGATATTTTCAGAACAATGGGTTCAGTGATGCGTGACATTGGTGAGCTGAGCAGGGTATCATTAAAATGGTAATGAGTTGCACTTTCCAGTGATATAAATTTATAATCACCATGGTAATATTTTTTTATTATTGCGATCAAACTTGGGTTTCCTTTTTTCTGGGTCACCCTGTATAGTGGTCAGCAAGATAGTGATGGTCAAAACCACATTCATAAAAAAAATTAAAAAAAAAGAACGTCCTCAAAATACTATAAAAAATGGACAGAGTTGTGAAAATATATAAATAATATATAGAACATTTTATCATGAATCGTATACAATATAGCACCTATCGTTAATTTTCAGCAATAAAGTTTTGGCAGATACGACAATGCTGTAAGTGTTTTTTCATATAACCTTTTCGATCGTGATGGACTTGTTTATTTTGGCAAATAAAATGGTCTTCTTGAAATGAAATTAATTTGTTTAGTTTCAGTTTATTTTTCAATCGTATCTAAATGAAGAAATCCTATACAATGTACGCATAATACATCTGACCAGTGTCTTTTGGTATAACATGTATGACATTTAAACAGGTACTTCCATTGATGTAACACATATATAGTGGTCAGCAAGATAGTGATGGTCAAAACCATATTCAATAAAGAGGGAAGTCCGGAAAATACTATAAAAAAGATAGAACGGTGTAGATACATATAGTCAAATTATATAAATAATGTATAGAACATTTTTTATTTCAATATAGCAATATCTTTTATTTTTAAGCAATACAGTTTTTGCAAATACAACAGTGCTGAAAGTTATATTTCATGTAACCTTTTTGATCATGATAGTATGTTTTGGCAATCATTTACATAAAATGGTGTTCTCGAAAAGAAAATGTTCAGTTTTCAGTTTGTTAAAAGAAAAAGATTGTTCAAAAATGTTATTTCAATTGCATCTCAATGACAAATATTCATATTGTACGCATAATACAACATCCTTGTACAGTCCACTCCCATAGTAACGAGCACACAAAGAACTAATTTTCATTATTACACAGGCTAATCTCTCTTGATCATGACTTCCAACATGCGCATATTTGACCATGTGGCAACGGTTCCATTGTAACAAGATATTGGGCTTTGGTACAAAGCGCGTCATGAGAGTGGACCGTACTTTGCAATCTAGTAGGCCTACTGTTTAAGTGGGTATAATTGGCGAGTCCATTTTGGCGAAAATGTTCAATATACAAGACTATTTACATATATACAGTGTGAACAACTCTCCTGTCAAGGACACAAATCTTTACTGAGAAATAGTATTAAAAAAACCTCAATAATCAGGGTCCATGTTGTTATAATGAGCATGGAAACAATGAGATTCGATGTGTAGCAAAAATATGTCAATGTGCCTTTATGTTCAGTGTAACATACCTCCTTTTAATGAGAGATCACTGTAATTAAATATGATACACCCCTAAAATAATTATATAACTTCTGTGAAGGTGATGCATGACAATTCTTTGCTTACAGATGACAACATACATACATGTATTGTTATTTTACTGCAGTTGTTTTACTTTCTCTTGACAATCTTACAGCACATACAAACATCTATTCAAATTTCAAACATGATCACATATGTGTGTGCCTCTATTGTGTGTCATTTCACACGATTTTGTAATGAAAAGATTCATAGTCACTCATTTTAATAGTTTGGAGTTCATGTCCTGTGTGCCTTTCACAGCAAAAAAAAATGGCTGCTGAAATAAGAACTTCAAAATTAAATTTGTATCTCTGGTGCCAAAACTTATCGGCGATTTCATAGGGAGATAAAATACACTTTGATCGTTATATGAAGCAACCAGATAAACCTGTATTACACAGAGTACATAGAATGCCTCCACAAATTCTCAATCACACTTGCATTTGCTGAACTTGTTTTAATTCTTGTAGTTCACAATGCAAAATACAGTCGTTATGAAAAAAAAAATAATAGCCAACCAAAATAACTCCATTCATGACTGGCAACAGCACTCACTACCTTCACCCGATGAATCTTGGCAAAGTCCTGTAAAATGAATTATGCAAGTGTGTTTGACACTGATACCACACCAAAAGAAAAGGTAATCGGCCTAGTCATGTGTATATCATGATAAGAGATTAGAGTGTTTGTTGTCCAGAAAATCTACTCCTCTTCCTCGCAAGATCTCTCAACATCTGTGGAGGTAGCGCAGTGCCAGTCTTGGACGGATGCGACGTGGATCACTGTCTAAACATCTCCACCTTGCGAAGAGGGCAGAGGGTCCTCACTCCTCATTTGAAGACAGCTGTCATCAATCTGCGTTGCGTAGGGTACGTTTTGGCCTCTTTGACACCTATTGTCACATACTGCTTAGCATGCTGGACCATCTGACATAGTGCCTGAGGATGCAAAGGAAAAGGAAAAGAAGACACAATTGACATGTTGTATTATAATAGACAGCTAACGAACAGTCAGACAATGACAAAAAATGAAAAAATGAAAAAAATAAAAAACAAAACAAACAAAAAAACAATTGAAATAGAACATGAATGCTAACAATTTACTGAATGGAAAAATAATGCCTAATAAGAAAGTGACTAGACTATAAAACTAAGTTTTTCTATTATTTATAAAAGTTTAATTAAAATCAAACGGACATGTAACTCCCAGCGCCTGTAAAAATTGTTTTAAATAAGGCAGGGCAGGGAACTAAAATAATATACAGTTGAAACTTTTATAAAGAGATTTGATTATAAGAACAAAGTGGTTGTTACTCTCTGTTTTCTTCCTTTCAACAAAAAGGAAATGATATAAAGAAATTCCTGACATAACAAAGTAATTCCAATGGTTTGAAGAATAGTCTTACATGTAATAAATAATTTCAGAGAACTGTACTTGGAGTTTGGATATGAAATATATATTTGGTTATTGGTATTAGGGTCAATGTTTTACATAAACAAAAGTCATACTTACTTTGGGTTGCCTTGCTCATCCGTCTTGTATGTCTATCCTTGTGGGCCTGATAGTCGATCATTGCCATGTAGTTTCTGGCACGATATGTACGGTAGCTGTAAATTTTTAAAAATGAAGAGAACAGATATATATGTCAAGCCAACATCATGATTTTTAAACAACTGGACTTCAACATCACTTTGTTTTTGATGATTACTTCATACATCTTTCCCATTTTTTTTTCTTCTATTCTATTCTGCATTTTAAAGAGGTGGTTTTTAATAGTAGCACAAAAAAATAAAAAGTGCACCATAAAGAGACAAACTGGCTATTTGATATCGCCATCATTGGGGAAAATATAAGAATGACTTTCTACTCCAGGCTAACATGCTTTATTAATAAGAGTACCATGCATTGTTTACCCAAGTTACATCAAACGTTTAATTTCCGCATTTCGTTCATAATTGCTTGGCTTTTAATATGTTGCGAGATCAATTTAGCAAGTCCTCGTTTCTTTAACTTTCATAATAACTTCGATAATAGTGATTTAACGATATTGACTAACTCCAAATACTACCAGGAGATATTATAACAATTTTGCAACGCCAACTTACCCCAAAGAGAACCGTTTCGAAGCATAACATAAGTATGTGATTGTCAAGGATTCGATGTGCTGGTGTGCCTGAGGACAATATAAAAATAGTACTACTCGTAGATCAAAAATATAAACATGTAAAACATCTTCTGTTTTCTATTATATAAAGTACATGAATAAAATTGCTACAGAATATCTGGAATTTTAGCAATTAGCTTTAATGAATAAGAGCATATTAGAACATAATTACTATTTCATGCATGATGAAATTACTTATGAACATGTGGGGAGGGGCTTTCAGGATGAACTATCTAAAAATCATAGATCTCAGCTGTCCAACTTGTAATCGCAAAAAAATTTGGCATGCACATCTCTGTGAAGTTATCATAAGAATTTTCATGATTTATTTTGCTGATGCATAAAAGTGACTTTCTAAATCACTTGATAAGCAAAAAGCATTATTTTTGGTCTTGATACTGTTTTATAATACTCAAATATACATTTAAAAAGATATCAGATCAGATATTGCCGAGTGAGTTCTTGCTTTTTGGAATTTTTGTTCAAGTGTGAGATGAAATAAGCATTTATAGATTTGAGAAAATTGAGACAAATGAGTAGCCATAATCTTCAGTGAAAACCATACAAATGCTAACATATCATATTCATAAAGAACAATCTTATTCACCTGAATGTCACATAGCGATCAATGTTCTTCAGGAAGCGCTTCTCATAGCAAAGCTCCACCATCGCACGATGTGGGGTGATCCAGCTTTTAGCCATTCCTCCCTCTCTTCCAGTTCTCCATGCTCACAGGTCACCGTGCCCTCACCCAAGCCCGCTACCCACTCATGCTTGTCCGTTACGTGGTGAGTCAGACCCCTCCACTTGGCTGAAGAAAGGTAGAAGATATACATACATTTACATTTTGCCATTTGAAAATGACAAATAAAAGAAACTTGCCAAGCAGGAGGTATAACAAACTTTCTAATCCACCACATTACCAACGCAAACGAACGCACGACAGAAGGCAAGCGAGCGTATGAAACCTTTGTTCAATTATTCACACATAAATAAGACATAAATCGCAACCATCAAGTTGTACTAATTCATTTGAAGATCCCTTCCCCAAATTACATTGAAATACTCGACCAATATCCTACCCCTTTACATCGTACACATGACTAATTTACTTCAACTCTACTCTTTTCTCTAATAACTGACATCCTACTAATAAAGGCAAACTTGCCTCACTGCCGCATGCGTCTCACTCACACCACCAACAAGTCGAAACACGACTATGTCTCACCAGTACATTAGCGCACAGTTGAGACCTTATGCCTGCTGCCTGTTAAAATAAAAAATATTAGACTAGTTACTATATAATAAAACTTCATCTCCTGAGAGGATAGCCACGAAGCTAAAATAACAAATCTATCCATCTCAGTTATTATCAAAACATTTATCACCCAGCATCAAACATACTAAGTAGATTTTAAACTTGTTCTTTTTTGTAGAACCTAAAACATTTTAAACTAATCTGCACACCCACCTGGAAAAGGCAGATCTCAGTGCCAAACCATGAAATCGCCTCTACTTCAATCATTAACCAAAAAAAAAAAAAAAAAAAAAACAAAAATTGACAATTCAAGTTCCCCCTTTGTCCTACACCTACCTTGTCATTTCTTTCAATTTATTCCGGCATGACCAAACATCCCAGTCATGCGAATTAGCGGCTTCTTCTCTACCTATTTGTCTAGGAGAGATAAAATTCAATCTAATACTTATTCCAGTACCTTATAGAACTGGGTACAATACCCAATCTGTTACTTTAGTATTGTATGATAGATAACTACACATCACAATACATTTACCATGTGACAATTGCTGTACCATACCTTAGTACTCTTAAAAAAAAGCATCACCTGCACACCTCTGCATTACTAAAGAAATAGTTGTGAAAATCCGTTCATCATACTAATCATCATGTTCTTCTACACGCTATCTTATGTTATGTAATGTTAGTGTACCCGTAAAGTTTACCTGTCACCTTCGATGATACAAAGACCAAAAGCAGGTGTTATAAAATTTCTTTTAAGCGCATGCCACAGTACCATCATTACATACACTTCCTGAATTATGACAAGTTACATCGCCAAAAATAACACACCATCTTATCAAAACGGTTTTCCGTTATCATTCAGCAAAATTAGCAGGTCTCTTGACTTGGTTATGTGTGCAACTCCATGCACAACAATTGCTTAGTCGACACTTGCACAAAGTAACGAACATTAAATCTACTCCCAGGTAAACTAATAAATATTATTTAACACGAGTAACTATGTTGTTGGCAACACCAAAAAAAATAAAACTAAGATTGAAAATGTTTACCGTCCTTATATTAAAATCATATACACAATCCGATCGTACACGTTAGACAAACTACATGTAGAACAGATTAATGGAGGATGGGCGTCTGTTACACAAGTTCCTCCACCAATTCCACTCCTCCCTCTTTCAAGTTCTCGACAAACCAACTCGGCCTTAGACCCCCTCCATTCCCCATTAGTGGACTCCTTCCCGCCCGTCCACGCTTCTCAACCACCATGTACATCCACAACATACCTTGTCTTCACTTCTCCTAGAGAGTACGTCACGTAGCATTGCCGCAGCAACCTGCGGAGTCTTACGCCCATTCTCCTAGCACATGAAAATAATACATAATAATTAATTACACATACTTGCTATCATATTAGCCGACCTAACACTTACACTGTATCCAGAAGTCTCTCAAGCGCTCTCACCAATTATGCAGCATTAATTACCCTGGCCTTATAGCAGTGCAGCTTACGCGCGCTGCGCTTTTAGATAAACAGTATTGACCGGATGTAATCAAATCATAACGCACAAAACCTACATTTGAACAATCAGATTAAAAAGGTTTCTTTATTTTGGCACCCCCCCCCCCAAAAAAAAAAAGATATATATAAAAAAATTATCATTATTACCAAAATGCCATAGACTGGAACATCTCTACATGCTAGCCAACAGAGCAAAAACAAACCTTTAAAAAGATAAAAATACATAAGCAAAAAAACAAAAAAAAAAACAATATAATAAAACAATAAAAACAGAAATTACAAATTCACTCACCACTCCCACTCATCTTTGAAATCCCGTGTCTCTAATTACTTTCAAAAGAAAGCTCTCCATACACCACATACATGAGAATATATGATTATAAAGATAAGCAATCCATAAGTCACCTTCTACCACAAACAACTATCGGTGCATTTTCTCGCTGTGATTCGCCACTATATCATCCCGCACGTCCTTCCAGGTTTTCTCGATCGATCGGGCAAGTACTTACGCTGGATTATAGTGGCGTAAAATGTGGCCTTGAACTCAATGTTAGGACATGAACTTTGGCCTAAAAGCCTCACCTTCTTGAAGTCTATTTCCAGTCACTGACCATTGGCACAGCCATTCTCATTCCCCAACGTCCGTAACTTTGACAGGCGTTTCCGGCCCACACCAAGCGCTACTGACAGGGCCATCAGTGGGCAAACTCTGAAATGCTAGTACAAAGAAAACTTACATCATGATAATAATTTTACCAAAGCTAAACCATTACTCCCCATATTGAAATCAAGCTTTTCAAATGAAACCATTTACCTCAAAACGCTAATGAAAAATTAAAAAAAAATAAAATAAATAAATAAATACAATTACAATACCAGACCTATGCATTTATCCAATTCCTGTTGCAATGTTTGACATAAAAATGTTTAATTTGTTCCTTCTCTGTTCCATGCGAGGAAATGATCAACAATTCACTTCTATACAATTGCTCTTTTCAAATCCATATCAATCCCTGATTGTTTCTATTTTATATATCTCTTTTGATGCCGATCACAAATCATGACTTGAAATTTCCACTAAAAAAATAAATGAACAGAAATATGCACTCCCACATATCGAACGTCACGGAGTGTTGCCATATGGCGAGAGTGCCGCGTATGTCACACGTCTGCAAACATTACTTGCAGACCCTTCCCTGCCTCCTTACCACAGGCTCTCGACTGCCAGACAAACGAAACCCAAATCGCAACTACACTGATTCTGCAGCCCGAGTCTCCGATATACTTGTCATTGGCAGCCCGCTCCCTAGTTCTCTCTCCCTTTCATCATCCGCTGTTCGTCTTCTCTACCTGCTGAGGCGCATTCACCCACTCGACACCCTCGCTCCCAATGGTTTTCACAACCCTTAGGGCAGTGTCTGAAAGCAAGAAAGATGTTCCACTTACCAATACTGATACTTTTTTTATCTTACTCTACAATAAAAATCCAGAATAAAAAACTTGGAAAAAGTGCCAGTGATAGTCAGCAGCAATACCAGCACTAACAAACGCAATTTAGCTAACATCAACAGGCAATATCAAGAACACTCCAATTAACTTATTCTTTATATAAATCAAAATAAGATGTTCGTAATATTGAAAAAATGTTATTTCAAACCACGAATCTAGAAGTTGAACACTGAATGGACTCCTAGAATAAAATATTCCCCAATATAGATTTTTTGCATGCATACTCCTCCTAAATGACCTGATCAATGAAAATAGAGGAAAAATTGTTGAGACGTCAACAAGCAGTCACCTGACAGAGTCGTGCACATATCTCATGTAGAACTCATTGGAACAATAGGACATATTTGTACGGTCCGTTTCAATTTACTTTTCTTTACAGCAATTCATAATGAGTGCAACTAAGCAACATAAATTGAATTTACCCTTCATGAATCGTTAACTCTGGTTCGTAGTCACTGTCATCGCTACCTTCATCAGCACTCCAATCATCGTCATCAAACCACTCTCCTGTGGCCTCGTGGGTATAACCAATACTTATGCTGTAATGAAAGGAGTGAAAAACATAAAAATATGAACTCTAAATATAGTACAGTGTGTAGAATAAAGTAACATGTCCAACTGTGATTATTTTTTCCTTCAGGATTTATTGAAATAGAAATTATAGGCACTATGAATTATTTTTTGATACAACAGATGGTGAAGCACTTTATCCACATGCACTAACATGCCATGGAGAGCAGTGCCCTGTAACACAGACACAGATTTACCTTTGATAATAATATATGATTGATTTTTCTTGGTACCATCATTTAGAATGCAGGTACATTCATGGGCTTGGAATAGGATTTAAGATTAGGGTTAGGGCTAGGGTTAGGATAAACGTCATCAACTTTGGAGCACCCTGTCCATGATGAGGCCACTAAGAAAAAAATCAATTGTAAGTCTTTATGTTACAGGGTAATGGTGAGACAATGTTGACCAAAAACATTGAAATCATATTAAATCATTTTGAATTATGTTTTGGTGAATTAGCATTGTTGAAAGCATATAGACTTCTGCCATCGTCTTGAAAGGTAGTATAATAGGCATAAGTACATCAAAAGACTGAAGACTTACTCTAGTCCCTGACCAATTAGAGTCTGCTCTTGGGGGTTGTCTGTCTCGTCATTCTCATGAAGTGATTCAACCCCTGACACATTTGGACTGGATCTGAGAAAGAAAACATTGATAAGAAAAAAAAAGTGGATTATTGTTACATACATGTATTTATAAATAAATGACAAACAAAGTTTGTGAACCAGAGGCTAGCCTGTTTTCTTGTTCAATAAAAAAGATGCAATATGACTTTTGACCTTACCACCCCCATTAACAAGTATGGAGCATTACTAATTACCCTTTTTGCTAACTCATGAACAAATTTGATGCACGAATGAATGAGTAAATATAAGCAAAAGTAACATGTAAAATGACCTTTACCATAGTTCATGACCTTTGACCTCACCACCGTCACAAAAAACACATGGCATGCCCACTAATCATTCCTTCCGATTTTAAGCCAAACTGAACGAGAGAAGCTAAAGAAATTAGCATATTGTAAACATTTAAAGAACAGACAAATGAGGACAAATTGATTACCAGGTCTCTTTGAATATCATTCAGGCACAATATAAAGAAAAAAAAAATAATTGAGACTCTGCCACTCTGAATTTATATAAAATACAGTATTATCTTTTAAAAAATAATAAAGAATGAGTTTGCAATAAAGAAATTAACCTATTTAAATTCCAAACTACATGTTAATAACTACATCAGAAGACTGCAGACTTACTCTAGTCCCTGACCAATCAGAGTCTGCTCTTGGGCGTTGTCTGTCTCGTCATTCTCATGCAGTGATTCAACCCCTGACACATTTGGACTGGATCTGAGAAAGAAAATATTGATGAAAAAGAAAGATTATTGTCGCATATTTATACAGCTGTGAACCAGGAGGCTAGCTTGCTTTCGCGATCAATAAAAAAATGCACTATGACGTTTGATCTTACAATCAACAATTGATCAACAAATACAGTTTATGGTCTATTGTCCTCTGATTGTTTGCCCAAATTTGAACAAAACTGATGCACAAATAATACAAATATTAGCAAAAGATACATCTAAAATGACCTTGATCATAGTACATGTAGATGACCTCATAATCCTAAACAACAAGTACATGGCATGCCCACTAATCATTCCGTCCCATTTAGAGCAAAACTGATCCAGAAAAAA
This sequence comes from Paracentrotus lividus, assembly GCA_940671915.1. Taxonomy (NCBI): domain Eukaryota; kingdom Metazoa; phylum Echinodermata; class Echinoidea; order Camarodonta; family Echinidae; genus Paracentrotus; species Paracentrotus lividus. The sequence continues at coordinate 34,806,145 of CALNVZ010003428.1, forward strand.
AAAGAAAAAGAAATAAGCTCAATGTAAAGTAAACATTTACCGGACAGCACGACGCAGGAAAAACTACCAGGTGGGGGGGGGGGGGGAGGGGCTCCCCTGGAGCTTCAATTTTCCGAAAGGCATTACATTACACCTAAATTTGGTTATTATATGAAAGGACGCTTACCCATTTTCAGAGGCAACTGAATTCCACACCAGTGTCACTGCATGAGAAAAAACACAACATCTATTGAGAATAATCATTATTTATATGTGTGGTGGAGGTTGTTGAACCTTTGACCTATGGACACAGCAAAATATCTCCAATGAAAGAAATACAATATGAGGACAATCGACCCTTTTGGAAAAATCATCGAATCTCGCTGACTTCCCCGTAGCATCATAATATTTCAAATCCCAGTAATCATTGATTTGTTAGGACAACTTTATTCTGATCGACTCCCAAACACTCTCAACAGGGCAAGTAAAAATTGTATGAAATTCTTGTGCTACAAGCAAAATCGAACTAGAACAAGTTAAAATGCTACAAAATCTTAGGCAATTTTTTTTCTCAATAAAATATACTAGGAGCTATGCATTGAACATGGTACAAAATATTTCTACCATTCTCTGTGTTTGACTGGTTTTGGTTTAACAAAACAAAATATGCAAGAGCATGTATAAATGCAACATGTCATCAACATGCAGCTTTGAATATATAAACATGTAAGGCCTATGCCTGCCTACCTGTCAATTATGAGCATTTCCTGAAGATAGTAGGGTGTAGATGCTGTAACAGGAAACCTGTTCAAATTAGAAAATATAAAAAACATATTTTATGACAAAGTCAAATAATAGCACGATGACTACAATACACAAAACTGTGCAAATTATTATTACAATTACCTTTTCTATTTCTATCCAATAAGAAAACAAAATTAATTTTCAAAGTACATATATTATACACAGTAAGTTCAACCATTACCAACATTGGCACAATTCAATGTTATTTTCTGTCCCATTTCTGATTAAAAAGAAAACCCCAAAAACCCACAGAAATATCTATACCAAGTTCATATGAAGCATTGGGCCAAGTGTCTCAATTATTGTTGAGCTGTGGGTTTCAAGCAATGTCGTCACTGCATCAAGTTTGATATAGGCAGGAAATACCAAACTTCGATACAAAAAATGTGTTTTCTCTTTCTAATTAAACTAAATATGTAGATCTATAGTAATCTAGACTTTTATGTTAGGCTACCGGTACTCGTTAGTGTTACATGTAACATTGGCATGGATTCTATCTGGGCTGTGGCTTGGGACAGGGAAAAAATTAGGTACCAAAATCTAATTACAATTTTCAGGCCCCTCTCATGAAATTCTAGATACATACACTGGGGCACCAAATCACATAGATCTAATCAAATAGCTGGAAATTTTAAGAGTGACTTAAAAACAGTCCCTACGAAATCCAACAAGAAAAGCTACAATTAAGCCTGGCTGTCAATGTTTGTGTACTCACATTTCCATATTTCTTACTCCATGGGCAGTTACACCAGATGTAATGGTCTTCTCGCTTGAACATACCTGTAAAAAAACAAACATATTTACAATGAAAGTAATCACGTGCCGGCTCAAAATCTTACATCATCATAATTTTTTTATGCCATTCCTCATATTGAAGATCATAAAAACACAAATCTATGAAACAGAAGATATAAAAATAGACCTCTAGATATAGTTGGGCATTTCTAATGCAAATCTGGATGTGTTTCTGTCAGCACACTAATATTTTGTAGGCCTATAAGCATCCTATTTCATCCTGTCCATGAATGGAGGGTAGAAATGCAGCATATAAATATCAATTTCAGCACGATGAAAGCAAAACTTTCATCATGTTCATTTTGCCTGCTGTAGGCCTAAAGTTTCATGCTCATACATGTAGTCATGCTAGCACTTATGTGGGTGTAACACTAACAGTAACACTAGGGTGAAAAAGTAAAATTACATCTAAATCTAGTTCATCATGATCGAGCATCACTACGATCAATATTCTATCTATATAGTTTATTAGTTCTACATGTACTTCTACCATCTCAGTAGACTGAACATGCGAAGGATTTGGTTCTATATTTTGGAAATGCAATACACACTTGTCTTGAAATGAATGATGAAACATTATAGCAACGCCCGAGCGTGCGTTAGCGATGAATGCAGTGCACCACGAGCAAGGGATAGGGGTCGTGCTGCAACGACCCTCAGGCGAGTGTGCAGCGAGCTCCATCTGAAGCATCGAGAGATCACTGCATTTACGTTTAATCGCACAATACAGGGAAGAATGTTAACGCTTTCATAAAATTGCAATATTTTGCTAGATCTAGTAGATCTTGAGTTACCCGGTACTTACCAAAAAAATTCCAAGGGATTATGCCTTAGAATTTTTGGTAAGTAGGCCTAGCTCAAGATCTTCATCACAATCGTCATCCAAGAAAGTAAAAAAGACCCGGATGGAGTGTGTAATCAATTTTTTTTTGCGGCGAAAAATGCACACTGGTGCTTTTTGAATAGAAAATACAGTAGGCCTATCACATGTAACAAATTTTGACCAACCACGATGCGTAAAATCACAGAGCCATTTTATTATACAATATAGAATATTTTAAAAATATCTTGAGAATAGTGGATATTTCTGCCTAAGATCTATGTTAGATAATCAAGATAGTTAGAAGGAAATAAATAAAAAACAGGTAGTCGGACCTAACGTTATTATAGGCCTACTGGACCGAGGCTACTCTGTCTCTGTCTTTATTGACATCGACGATGAAGACAGAGCAGCCTCAATCACCGCCCCCACCAAAAACAAAAAACAAAAACAAAAAGCTAACCAAAACAACAAACAAAAACAAAACTTGGATTTCTACAGATCTATTCTAAGACAAGAGCTAGGCTAATGCCACATGTTAGACAAAAGCTGCTAACGTTACAGGTCTGGGCAGCCAAATGTGCAGGCGTCAGGCCGCTACATATATTACCGGTACCACCCGTGTTCATTTTTGTGTTCATTTTTCAAGTGTTTTTTTTTTTTTTTTTTTCCGTTGTCTAATCAGGCACAAAAACTTGATAGGCCTATTATCAAATCACGAAAATTACAATAAATAATAGGCCCTATATCAATAATAACATTCTAACGTTACAAATAAGTTACATGACTGTAACTCGACGTTGTAACTTAGGTTCTAAGTTAGGCCTATTCATGGGGGAAAAAATTAAAGACGGGTAAAAACTAAAGAAACTCACATAGCCAGCAACGATGCCGCAAATGCATCGTTTGTCTCGAATCCTCCTCTTATTTTCAAAGCGTTCCACTCGTCATGTGTAGCATCTTTTAGGACCACCCTTTTCCTGATCCTCTTCTCCCTCTCTTCATACATAGCTCTCGCCCTTCTTCTCGAATCCGCGTACCGTTTATAATCCGCCATCATTGAAATGAAGCTCTGCAATAATCTCGACAGTAATCTTCCCAAACTCTCTGCGCTAAAAAAAGCCGTATCGTACTACTAGCTGCGCTAGTGAGCCAAGCCGCTAGTCGCGGGGCCGTTATCGTGCACGTTACGCTGGCTTGCGCTGTATACAATTTTCCCTCTGCACACTGCACTACACTGATTACGCACCGGCGCTGTCGAGACTATTCATGAATATTCACGTATCTCCATAGTTACATCGCGACTTTCTCATGAATATTCATTGTACCTCGTACTTTCAATGCCTAGTTATTTTATATCTATAGAGGGAGCTATTCTAAAAACCAGTGTAAAACAGTGGCCCACCGATAAAAAAGAAAGTCGAATAAAATTAAAACGGAAACCTTTTAAAGATTTCTTTTTTCATGGTAAGTTACATGTATACATAGGTATTTAATAAAAATAAAATTTTAAAATTTCATTCACTGCACCAGTTAAAATTATTCAAAAACTTTGTCATACCTTTAACATCAGCATACCCTCATCCATACTCAGTGTGTGTGAATCCTACTGAGTGAAAACCAATCCTCAAGCATATAATGACTCATACCATCTCATCATCTCACTATCTCTCTCTCTCTTTCTCATTTTCTTTCGCGATTGAAAGTCCTCCAATCTGTACATCTTTGTGTGTGTGTGTGTGTCTCTCTCTCTCTCTCTTTCTCTCTCTATCTCATTATCTTTCACAATTGAAAGTCCTCAAATCTGTACAACTGTCTCAAATCTCTGTGTGCCTCTCTTTTATTCATCATATGAATACAAAAATCTATCCCCTTTCCGTGTCATGCATATGTTTCTAAATTATGTGGATATATTGCATATGTATACATGTATTTGAATTGTTATGAATTCATTTAGGACTTTATCAACAATGTACATATTATTTTGATTTAGTTGGCCTACATGTAGATTTGTTGGGTGGTTTTTCTTGATGCCCTATTTTGTTTCACTTTATCAAAATTTGAATATCAAAAATCATCTCGGGTATTTTCCCTTCCACTTCTTCATATCCTAGACATAAACAGGAATACTGTATAGTATACTGTAACTGCTAAAATCCACTTAACACATACACTCACATCTAGGCCTACATTGTACATGCTCAAAATATGATTTTCAATCATATTGGGGTGAAGTAATAATATACGTACATGTACATGTATGTACTGTACGGTATATATGCTGAGGTGCCAGAGTCACGTCGTTGTTATAGATGGGTTTATTCTCCCTGTTGACTAGTGACAGCTCATCATTGCCCCCGGGCTACCTGCCTGCCTGCCATCATGGCTGTGTCTTGCTAGGCGAGCTAAGGCTAGATCAGGACAAACACTGCACCATGGAAATGTTTTATTGAATTAGGAAACCCCTCTGTCCTTCTCTTATTCCTGACTTAGCTGGCAAATCCATGCCTTGATTTCGCAGTGTGTTGCCGGGTGTAATGTGCCGGCGTAGACGCCATGCAAACACATGGCATCTGCCCTAATAAAAATGTTAATATGGGCACTTGCCACGACGATGCTGGAACAGGCACATTCCCTGTACATGTACTGTAGGCCGCTGTGCAATATATGCAATATAATAGTCCCATATACATATATGTTGTATTGTTTGCGTACAAAGTAGTCCTACGTGTCTAAAGCAAGAAGCAATTTCTTACAATTTGAGTGTTCTTTGATATTAAATTTATATATGTTCCTGTATTCCTATTGAATAGACATTGTATTTAATTTTTTTTAATTCAATATGCTGAAATATGAAAAGCAATATAATACTAAGATTTTTATTGTTTTAACAATATCATTCATGTCCTACTATTGTTTTGCATTTGAGAGTTGTGGCTGAATACAAACCCATGTATCTACTAGCTGTTTTTCTAGTTGGGGGGGGGGGGTGCAGATACATTAATGTAGAATGTGGCTAGACTGAAATTGGAAGTGGGAAGAAGAGGAGGCCCCCCCTTTCAATTACTCAATCAAACTCTGGAGAAAAGCTGGTTAAAATCTGTAAATTGCATTAGTGGTCTCGGCAACATGACAAGGGTGGCAGGAATTCCTAGCCTGATTTGTTCATTAGGCGGTGCTGCACTAGCTCGAGCTATTTTATATAGCGCACTATTTGTGATCCGATGAATTAGCTCGATCAGAGGAGATCCAGCTTTGGGATCAAATAGCATGCTAATTTGAAGGAAATCCAAGCCCGAGTCATCTCATGCTTTTAAAAAAATATCAAGCTGGTTTTTGGTTTTAACACGAAATAGCGCGATATTTTGCACAGTGCTGCACCAGCTCGAGATAAATCCAAAATCATGCACCTGTGCGTGCCTACCCTAGCAGTAGTTACCAGTTGTGTAATACATACCTGGGTTGTTTGTTCAAGGTCAGGTCAGGTCGTTAATGCGAAAATTTGAAATAGCTTGAGCTAGCTCAGGACTGGTTTCTTTTTTAGGGTTTTTTCCCCGATCCACCAATGAGAGCACTATTTTTTAGCTCGAGCTAGTGCTGCAGCGCCTATTGAGGGTTGAATAGGATAAGGTCATGGTTGGTATAGTGTGTAGAACATGGCTAGGCAAGGGCAAACCCATGGCTACACAATTCAATCTGTCTACAGCTTATCAGCGGGGGAAGGGGCTGCACCTAAACATAATCAGCTTTTGTTTTGCGGGGAATAATCTCATCCCTTTTCACACTAGAATATTTTCAGAAATTTGTAGAAAGGTATCAAAACGCAGTATGTGAGAAGATATTTAGAGTAGACTTACATGTACAATACAGGGTAATCTCTTTCCAGAAACCTAGTTTTTCTTTCATATTTTAACGTAGGCCTTAGTGTAATATAAAAAGTTTGCAATATGTAAAACATATACATGTAGGTCTACTTGTTATTTGTAAATTTGGCTTAACGATTGAAATAACTAACAGAAGCATAAGGAATATGAATAATTGGGGGAAAATACTGGTTGAATATTATTATCCCGATTTTACATTGGAATATGAATAAACAAGAAATAAAAGGAAACAACAAAATTATGACCAACATGTATATTTACCCTAACTGTTTATGGTGAGGAAATAACTAAAAGAAACAATAGACATAAATTTAGCCTACATGTACAGTGTACATGTATGTACATTACATGTAAATTTTAAAGATGAAGCTACATGTTCTTGTATTTGTAGCTTAGCACTGTATTCATTGTGAAGCCTACATGTAGCTCAATGTGCATCACTCATAGATGGTAGATTTGTAGTAATCAATCACTGGTAAGGGAATTGAGGAGCAAGTAAACAAGTCAGGTTGACCTGAACTGAACCCGGGATGTCCCAGTTGGTCATTGTTTGTCTGTGTGCTATTCTGTTGTAAATTGACCCCATTCACTGTTGTGTTGTAGTAGTAGTAGGGTGAGTTCATACTAGGATTGTACTGTTTAGATCATTTGTCTGGTTGATTCTGCTTTCACAACATCTTTCAATGTGATTAGCGGAGAGAGAGGATCTGCTGCTGAAAGCTCTGAGGAAACGTAGCGTTGTGAGGGTACGCTGGCTCTGGGAGACTCCGGTATGGTAGCAGACTGTGAGAGGGTATCGACTCACTGTGGCGTGGCAAAGCACTGGCGGAAGAACTGTCAATGAACAAGAATGCAACTTTTGAAAGTCATGAACATATAAAATTAATACAATTCAAAATATAAAATCCGCAATGAGATCACCATAACAAGTATTGCAGTCTAGTCCAATTAATTCCATTTATTAGTGTACAACTATTAAAGTTTAATCGATTGCAATCAGACTGTGAATTGTATCAATTAACTGTGGCTCGACACAAACACTTGCGGAAGAACTGTCAATGAAACACCAAAGAAAGCAATTTTCAAAAGTCATAAACATATTAATACGCTTCAAAATATAAAATCCCTCATGAGATCTTGAAACATAACTTTGATTGTAATCAACTGAACTTGTTTCAATGAATTCATGAAGTGTACAATTAATGTTAATCAGTTGCAATCAGCTGTGACATTACATGTAACTGTAGTTGGGACTGTACATAAAAATTGAAACAAAGATACAGATGTGTACATATATAATTCTACATAGCTTTTTATAGTGCTTGGTAAGCAATGGCTAAATTCTAGGACAAAACAAACAGGGGTCCCTCCTTAAGGCCACCGCACACCTTACGACTGGTCTACGATCCGATTTTGGAAACAAATCGCATTTTGCTTATTTTCCGAAAGTATGAATGAATAGGATCTTATCATTAGGAGGTTTTAAATTAACATAAGAATACTGATATCGAATTTCGGAAAATTGCAAGTCTCCATTATAGGAGTAAAAGGCAAATTGGTTTGAAATCGTAGCCAGTCGTGCGATTGCTGTGACGTCATCAACGATTAGGTATTGAATTCGCTTTTATTCTAATAAGGAGGTTACATAATTACTGATTTGAACATATTAGTATTCCTGAGATGATTTACATGTAGGACTCTGCACAGTATGATGTTATATTTTCTAAATTATCCCCATCAATGTTATGACGTTTTATTCCATAATCGGGTCGCAGACCAATCGTAAGGTGTGCGGTGGCCTTTAGGGTGGTATCTCACTTCGTGGAGATGTCTCCGCAACAGTATAGAAATTTTGTCTCCGCGACGGATAAAGTATGCCTCCGATATCGCGGTGACGTCTCCGCGACAATTTATGCAAAAAAAAGTCTGAAGTAGTCCCAAATCCGTCTCTAATACTTTTTATCCATCGAGGAGACGAAATTTTCTATTCGGTCGCGGAGATGTCTCCGCGAAGTGAGATACCACCCTTACCCCTAGCCCAAATGTTCATAGATTTTAACAGGGTACCATGTAACCTGTAGTCAATGCACCCTCTAAATAGGTTAGTTTAGATATCTTGTTATTGTTCTTTGGATCAAAATTACAAGCAGCATTGTCGGTGATGTAGTTGCGGGGGGGGGGGGTGTGTTCATCACGCTGAGCATAAAATTACATGTATACTCAACTTTCAAATGATTTAAAATTTAAATGGGATTCCCGAAATGCTTCCTGATTTATTATTTCCCATATTCTCAATTAATTGGTTTTATGCTTCACCTTCAAAATGATTCATAATATGAATATTTTGTTGATCTGTATTTCAATTTAAGCTAATTTATAGGATTAAAATAATTTGAGCACCACATTTTGGCTCTTCATATACAACTCGTTAGTAAAGTTGTGGCTACATGTAACTTTAAAAAGAGCTTGGTAAAACAGGGCCCTGGGCAGGCTGGGTTGTGGAGTGTAAGAATGATTCATAACCAGGTGTACTAACACAGTACCAGGGTAACACACAACCACACCAGTGTTTTCATCTTAGTTTGATCTAATCACTAATGATCACCATCCAAATTGAATCATGTACATGTATCTTGTATTTTTGACACTGATTCTTAAAGTTAAAAGACAGATTGTAGTCAAGAATTGGCATTGATCAGTGGAATAAATGGACATGTATACCGTTAATTTAAAACATGTACAATGTAACCTACGCATATTTGACGCATATTTTGACAAAAAAAATATGTGATTTTTATTAAATTTAAGTCCTTGTTTTTGTGAAAAAATACTTACTCTCAAATCATAGCTGCATTGTAGCCTAGTAGTAGCCAGTATATTCTCTGTCGAATATGAGTACAGTTGTTCAGTACAATACATGGCCTATATACATTGTACATAGTTACATTTGTACCTACACTAATCTAACAAATACATGTACATGTAGAATGAGGCTGGACTTGTATAGCCTAGAGTATTGCTTCACAAACTGTAGTGTAATTGACTTCAAATTAATCATGTCGAAAAGGCATGTGAAACCAGACCCAGCCCAACAAATGAGCTGTAAATTATGTTGTTTTGACATACTTATGTGAACTAATCTCAAAATGATTATCTAGAAAGAGCATGTAAAAGCAGGGCCAGCCAACAAATGACCTACATACAGTACATGTACATGTCATGTTATCATTAAATGTAAACATACTTGTGTGAAATGATCTCATAT
>CALNVZ010003428.1:34816885-34849230 GCA_940671915.1 Paracentrotus lividus
CCACTGCGCAAACCCAATTCTCCCATTCCCATAGGTCCAACACATGCTGTCAATGGTTAACCAATGAGCATTTCATAAGATCATTGACCCAATTATATTCTTTGATTCTGTCTAATTGATTACTAAGTTTTGCACTATGTGAAGGGCGATGGGATTGGACTGCTCTCTAATCTTGGCACAAGAACTAAATGAACCCTGTGTGTCCCTGCTTGACCACTGCATTAGGAAAAGAAATTTATCAGGAAAACTGCCCTCAGAATAACTACCCCTATATAATCAGGGTTAGGAGTAGAGCTTGGGATAGATTTTTGGTGGGTGGTAGTGTCCAGGAGGTAATCTTCAGGGGCATTGTTGTCCTTGAACCATGGAAAGAAGATGTTATATTTACCAATGATTTGATTAGGTTGCACACAGGTTGGGATTGGTATCCATAGGGGTTGAGCTGTATCATTTTGGTTAGATCCTCTCTTCATCGCGGTGGCATGTATGCAGAGGGGGCGTGTCCGCTGTAATATACATCAAAAATAGAAACATATCAACATAAAACATCTATAATTACATAACAATTCTAGGCTCTTGTAACATAAAGAAATACAACCAATTGCAAATCGACAATAGCCATCAGAATCCTTGTTGCATGGCATCTTGCGTAACAATCTCTCTGTGAACCGATCACAATTGCTGTTTCAAAATTGCAATTGATCATAACTCTATATGTTAAGGGGCAATTTTGTATGTTTCTTTGATACCCTGTCATCGCATGTGATGATCATTAAAGTGTTTATGTAGTTAAAATTAAGGATGTAGGCTATACAGTAAGCTATACAATAACCATATGTACGCAATGAAAACAGAAAATTGTTAAGTTGCAAATAAGGCTTGAAGTGCCCTTGTTCATGATCTATGGCACTTTTAGAAACGACATACACGATGTGTAGCTTGTCACACTTCACAAAGAGAGACTCGTGACTCAAATCACTCATTAGACTAATGCATCATTGATCTTGTTATTTTGGTAAGGGTCTCAGCATTATCTCTTAATCCTTATATTGTCACTCACAAGTGAGAGAGAAGGATTTCTTATTTGTCTCATTATCGGAGAAGGGGCTGGGGACTAAACAGTAGAGGGTGCTATATCGGAACGAAGTTGCAAAATAGCCCCAAATTCTGATCTCATGAATTAACCAGATCAGAGAATATGTGTATCAGCCTGCAAATCTTGAGCTTTTTCATAAAACAGCTATCTAGTCTGTGGTTATGCTTGTTAAATCGCAGCCTCAAATTGCTTTAAAGGGAATCTAGTGTAGTTGGAAGGTATGGGGAAGATGAAGAAAATTGTTGTTTTCATGATATTGGGACGATATCATAATAAAAAGCTCCACACGAAAAGATTGCTCTTCAAATGCCCTAATAGTCATAATATGATCCAAATATACCAAACAGCTGACATGTTTGGGTCCCGAAAATTTGTTGTTGCCCCATACATGCATTTCTGTGTAAGTGCATGTGACTCGAAGCTGAATTGGGTTAATTTCTTATCATGTTGGCAATTCCAAAACCTCACAGCACAAAATAATGCTTAGGTGAAATGTTACCAACCTCTTCAAATCACTTTTAGACATTGTCTTCACATTTCAATGTCCAGGGCCCCGTAACGCAAAGGTTGCAATCGATTGCAAAATTGCAAAAGCCAATCAAAGATCGTTGTTGCACACGCTTTTGGTCCAAAAGACTGACCAGCAACCATTCAGTGTAGTTCTTTCAAATTTGCAATTGATCGCAAACCTTTGTGTTACGGGGCCCAGAACACTAGTTTCACTTTAAAGTGCATGCAGGTATGGAAACCACCCCCTATGCTGGCAATCCTAAAACCTGAGCTCGAGCTGATGTAGTATCAACTTCAAACAGTCGACTTCCAATTTGTCCCCCAGGGCCCGTATTCCATAAAAGCATGAAATTTAAGCATTTTTGCTTATCTTTAAATGCGTATTCCATAAATACGGCTTACTAAGAATTCTGTTCAAGCCTATTTTTGGCAGTGAAGCATAAATTCTTATATTTTTGCTAAGTCAAAAGTCTTAAATGGAATTGCGCCTTCAAATCACACATTAAAAATGAGAATTTTATCCTTATTTTAAGCCTACTACCTAGGTGCTTAACTTTAATGTTGATTATATGGCAAGCTCATTTGAGACCACAAAAATTAAAAATGACGACATTAATAAAATTCAGAATTTTGCTTGGTGCTTTCTGACCTCAGACAAAGTGCTTAACGTGTTTGGTATAAAGGCTAAGATTTTTTTTTCCTGGACAAATTCTTAGAAAAATACTTAGACTTTAAGACAAATTGCTTAAGTATAGTTTATGGAATACGGGCCCTGATCCACCTTTGTAGCAGAATATTTTTGAAACATCGTTCTAATGAAGCAGCACCTTGAGGTGACTATCACTCATTCTTTCAACTAGATCCAAGCTGACCTCGATCAGGATTTATGGTTGTTTTAATTGGATGGGGCAGTAATTAACAAGGTCTCTTCTTACAAGATACATCTGATACAAGAAGACATTGTATACAGAACGCAGTATATGATAACTGCACCTCGCTGTATTCCAATAATTAAAATGTCATATGATACATTTGTACATGCACTTGTTTAAATTGAACTCCTTGGTAATACAAGATTATATGTACAATATGTCCTCAAAAATAGCCTATTTCTACGGCCATATGGTAAGGCTGTATACTTACTTTGTCAAAGGGAGTTTGGAACTAACTTTTACAGATCTATGTGTGAAGGGACCCCGCTATATTATTTTATTTTGGAGGGGGTTAAGGGGCTCAAATTTAAAACAAATTTTTTAGAAACCTCCATGTTCACTTGAAGATGCCTGATTATAGGTGATCCTGCAGTAGCGGACGCAGACCGACGTCATACAATGAATTTACCGGGCCCATGCGTAAACATATAGAGCCGGTTTCGTCCCCAGACAATTGGGCCCGAGAAATGCATTCAATTTGGTTTTCTTGGATCCGCGCCTGTACTGATAGCAACACAGAGAAGGCTGTTCATTTACTTTGCTTCCTCTGCATTTTTTAAAGTAATACCTTTTCAATTCAAAGGCGGAGGAAGTTAAACTTTTCTTGCACTGAAATTATATGACAAACTTGATATAAAACTCTACAAATAGGTTAATAAACCTTCCTATTTTCTACCCCTTTTTACCGTTATGTTTATGCATCTCTCTTACTATCTTTCTCTCTCTCTCTCTCTCTCTCTCTGTTTCTCTCTTTCTCGCGCCATCCAGCACCAGCCTTCTTTATTTCTGCACTTATGTTGGGGGAAAACCCCTAAATTAATGAGATGCATACATTTCTATTCCGCTCCTTGAAAGCTTGGCTTTCGTAGCCTTGGAGTTCGTACGTGACCTACATTTAGACTCGTGTGTCTTGCAATAAGAAACGTTTAAAAATAAAGATTGTTATCTTTGTTTTCACTTTTCAGTTCTGATTATTGGAAAATTCTTTATGACTGCATTTAAATTTATTAAATTTAAAGTATGATCTTTAAATACCTAAATACTGTCTTCCATGGATATAATTTTGTTGTTTGTTCATAAAACAATTTTAATAGAAATTTTCTGCAAAGAAATAACAGTTAACCTTCTGTTTCATGTGTATATTCCCCAGTGTTTTGTTCTTTCTTTGATTTGATTGTCAACTTAGTACTCTTCAAAGAAGTCCAAACATATGGTTTGGTGCACTTGTTTACATGCATGATTTAGATAGAAGTTGTTTATGTAAAAGCCAGGTTGGCATGTTGATACAACAGGTATACTCTTAACAAGATAGGCAGAGGTCATTAGGGTGTTACTACAGGATGCGTTAAATAAACGCTTTGACGGAAGACCAGGAAATCCTCTGTCAACACTACCTGTATGGGATTTTTGTCAAAATATGATAGTCCGTCGTGTTGGAGTAGATGTAGGGAGATGTATTACATCAGCCCCAGTTTTCAAATAAGCCAGCTACTTCTGATCCGGCCAATTAGCCTAATCAGAACTAGCTCAAGATTATTGTTAATGAGGACGTAATTAGCAGGCTATTTCATGGCTAAAATCTGGAGACTTAAACCCAAGTCAATTTGGCTTCATTCACATATGGGTCTCTGGATAATTTAACTAGTCAGGCTGATATGGGCAGGGTTCCTCAACTCTCAAGTTGTTGTTGTTGTTGTTTTTTTGTTTGTTTTTTTTTTGGGGGGGGAGTGAGCTAATCCGGCTAGAATCTCAAGATTGAGCAAACTTGGGCTGATGTGGTAGCAGCTAGTGTTTGTAAGAAATAAGAGCCAAGAACGCTGTTGCTTCAGCAGCCAACAGAGGAAGTACTTGATATTTTCTTCTGTTGTAGAAACAGCGGGAAGAAAATTGAATTACCTTTCCATCAAAACAAGATTTAGTAGTCTATATAAACTTGGTTTTCAAGTGATACAAATGTACAATGTACATGTATGTAATTTTACTCCTTGTATCTGGATCTGTATTGTAATTTTAAAACTTTTTTTTTCCTTCTTTTCTTAAGGTGGAAATATTTACTGTATCAAAATCCCAAATTAACATATAGTCCATACAGGATATGTACAAAATCTTGAGCAACCTTTTTGTATTCATTTCAAATAATACCAGCTTTAATAATAAAAAATTGACACCTTTACATGTAAGTCTGGCACAGCTTTCTGTAACATGTTTCCATGTTCCCTTGTACATTCTAAACATACCTGTCTGCAAGTACATTGCATGTTAACAGTCTGCATACAAACATGCCTATGAGGTTGAAGCATATGTTCAAACAGAATGATCCTCAGCTGCCCTTGCCCTCACAAACATTGATTCTAATACCCCTGTCATACTTACGAGACATCCCCCAGACTAGCTTTAGACTGTCAAAATATTTACATTCCTCTGAATAGCCAAGGTTGAGTCTATTTCACAATGTGACTGGGATGTGAATTCCCATTTAAAGTTCATGGTCACCATCCCTTTTATTTAAAGGTGTTGTTTATCTTCTATGGAATAGAGTGAGTCATCATACAACCCACACACTTTAGGTGGTGGTGCATAGCCTGAAGGCGCCCTTTTATTTCATCGCTAACAGGTGATATTGCTTCCAGGCATTTTTCATTTACATCATACCCTCTAGCTGAATACTACGAAATAAGATTTATTTAAGAAGAATTAATTTGTTTCTTTCCTCTGACTGGCTTTAGTTAGTGCACTAATTGATTTAATAGGCCTGTTTGTAGGGTAGGGTCAGGCAAATTTTTTAATCTAATAACTTTAGATAATTTTGAAGATTGCTTGTGATTGTCTTTTTTTCTGTGCACTCAAGATTTTATATTGAGGAATAAGAATACAGTCAAGCTGGTCTTTTGAAACCACCTATTTAGGGTATACAGAAAATATGACCATATATATAGAGGCGCCCTCTGAGACAGATATGACTAAACTTGTTTTATGTGTGTTGTAATGTTTGTTACTGGGTGAAATGTCTAGTGGCAGGTAATTGTGAATTTGAAGGAAACCACAGAAAATTATTAATAGTCCATTGTCTGCCTATTATTTAGTGATATTCATGTATATTGTAGGTCATATGATCCCTCTGACTCCTGCTCATAAAAGCAAAGCTAATTAATATTTTCCTGTAGTCGGCATCTATGCCTCTGTCCAGTATACAATACAAAGAGCATGAATACATGTACATGTATCAATCATGCACTTGTTCAGAGTTATGACATCCTTTCTCCTTTTAAGTGCCTGCAATTTGCTCAGAAATGAGTGATTATTGTAGTCTTACAATTACAGGATTTTACTTTCAGATACAAAGAAATCCCTGTTTCTGTCCTTAATTTTAAAATATTACCTCTCACATTGCTGTCATTGGTTAATTTAATTTTTCCCCTTCATACTTCAGGAAATATGTTCAATATTTCTCTCCATATTGTTACATGATGTTGATGAAAGGTGATGTTGGTGATGAATCTTTTCCATGCTCATGCTCCATTCGCTTCACAATATGATTATCAACAATAATGAATAAATAAAAATTTAACTAAACATGTTAGCATCCTTAAGGGCAGTCGATACATGTATACTACAGTCGTGGCTTTGGAAGCACTGTTTTTTATTAGAATTAAGATGTTGATAATTTGATAAGTAGAAAAGGTGTAGAATGTATCACATCAATGTTGTTTTTACTGACATGATACAGTGGTGGTAGATGATTGTTATTACATAGATATAAATGTAGGTGTCGTGACCAATATTATGATTAGGGGTGAAGCGTTATGTCAGCAAAGGTGTTAATGATGACATGATAGTTATGATGCAGGTGAAGGGAAGGTGCTCAAAGGAAGCGTGTCAGACGGTCATGTTCCGTTAAACATCTTCAACTTCCTGAACTTCAAGCAAGCTGGAATGTAGTGTTCACCACAACCTAGGAGTAGACTGAATGCTGTATAATGTTAAATAAAGATTAAATTGTTAGGTAAAAAGAAGTACAATGTCAGCAAATTTTAATACTTTCTGAACATTTCCATCCTGTGATACATGTTTTTTGAGTAACCTTGTCCTCAACATGTATCGTTTCCCCTCCCTCTGGAGTCAAAAATGATTTGATGTACGCATCTCAGATTTTGGAGACAAATTCTTTCTTTCATTTTTTTTCACTCAGGTATATTTACAACATACATATTATGATAATGATAAGATTTATGTCTGCATTGAATTTTTTTTTAATGATACAAGTAGGTGAGCTGTTTTGACAGGGCAATACTTTTCTTTGTACATGTATTATTTGAAAAACCGGAGTGTTATAAAACATTATTCAATTTTTTTCTAACTTTCATATTTTTCATTTTGTGTTTGCAAAGCTTTCTGTAAAAGGTAGACAGCTTGCAAGTTTGAGACAATATTTGTATTATTTTGACTGGCCAGTAATTAAAGTATGATTCATGTTATGAAGTGATCCCACCAACACTGCTTGTTAAAACATTGCTGACACATTTATTCCCCATGAAATGGATGCGTGCCAAAACATGTCACCTGCAGTACATAGGACCCTTTCACATTCAAACTTCCGTAAATGTATAAAGAAGCATACATGTACGCAAAGTCACAACCCTTTCACATTAAA
Source organism: Paracentrotus lividus (assembly GCA_940671915.1). Classification (NCBI taxonomy): domain Eukaryota; kingdom Metazoa; phylum Echinodermata; class Echinoidea; order Camarodonta; family Echinidae; genus Paracentrotus; species Paracentrotus lividus. The sequence continues at coordinate 34,824,075 of CALNVZ010003428.1, forward strand.
ACAAAAGTTTATAAAGAGGCTTATATAAAGTCATACTACATTGTAGGACATAGAACTGCCCTAGACTAATTCATGTAGAAGTAGCCATAAGCATCTATAGGCATCGAAAAGCTCTGCGGAAACAGAAGATTGGAGGGGCAAGCGATTGTGTGTTAACAATGGCTTGCCCCTCCAATCCTTAGTTGCCTTAGAGCCGTTCCGAGGCCTCTGGCATTGTGCAGACATATTAGGCCTATATGAAGCACCTTCTTTTTTCCTTTTTTTTTTTTTTTTTTTTTGGGGGGGGGTTCTCTTTGTCATTCACATGATGAAATTTTGTATCTCTAGAGTTATTGTATATGTATGATATTTATTGTATAATAATAGTTTTCCATGTGAACAGGGGATGTACATGCCTCCAGACAAAACATTTCTAACCTCCTTGGCTAATGTTATTGAGGGTTGATTGGCAGCACAGTTGGCACGAGGTGTCGTCTGGCAGCCTTTATTTACGAGCAATTCCTGGACTGCGTGTTGATATGTTTGTCTACATCTATAGGGTATATAAAGAGAGGGGGATGGTTGTCTGATTGGCTACTGTTACCCCCCCCCTACAATGATAAGTACTACAGGCTTTACAGAGTTGGGTTGTGAGTACACATTTGTAAGTGTTAAAGCCCCCCCCCCAGTGATAGGCTAACCTGATGGCTAGTGTTCACCCCCTCCCACTATAAATAGGTTTAAAGCCGACGATTGGTTACGTGAGGGGCGCTAGTTAACCATCCCCCCCCATGGCCCCTACATTGTACCTCTTAAAGAAAACATCCTTTAAAGTAATTGAACCTGACACATATTTGTTTGCGTAGGGAATCATTGATGACATAGGTAGTTATTATATAGCGAAAATTACAATATGAATTTAAGGTCGAGTTTTAAAAAAACATCCTGTAATACTGTTTACTAAAGTGCTAATTTCCGCCAAAGAACCACAAAATGCTTTAATTTCTAAGTACTGATATTTGGTTTCTATTGCTACCAGTTCATGTTTATCAAGTGCTATATCCTTCCTGTCCATAAGATGTTTGGGAACTTCTAAATCTTGTTGCCTTCCCCATTTGTTTTCATTATGTCAAAACAATTTCACACTTGACATAATGTATGTGATTGTCACTGTGAATTGTGACATTGCCAGTGTCATTGTGAATTATGACATTGTCAATGTCATTGTTAGCCAATTCCACTGTGATCATGGTAAACATATCCTAGCAAACATTGCCTGCAATAGAGACTTTCAAATTTTTGTTTGCAGTCTGTGTTGACTGTATATACATGTGCTAGGAGTAACCCTGAGGGTCAAATCAGGGAAAGAACCTCATTAAAGTTACACCTTTAAAAAATTACCCCCCCCCATTAAGAAATAAATAAGCGCTACATAGCATCAGTATGGTTTACACAATTTACTGAAAATTTGTTCATTTCCCTTGTGATATAATTATCATCAGTATCCAACAAATGTATTTATTGTCCATATTAGAAAGTTAATCTTAAAAAAAAAAGAGAGAACAAATTAAATATATGAGGACTTTAACAAGAGGCCCATCATGCCAACCAATTCAGCCCCTCTACTGCAAGTTGTAAGGATGTAGCTACTAAACAATAGGATTGATAACATGTACACTTTCAAGAAAATGGAAGATATCAAACCAGGCCTGATCTTTCCTGTCTCCAAACCACTCTAAAGAACCCTCAGGATTTGTAAATTCATAGATTCCTTCATGTTTGCGGGAATGTCTCAAGTTACCAGTATATTTCCTTTGTGTCGGAGCACTGTCACCTACTTGTACATGCACAGCATATCAATGAGGCTGCCCTACATTAGCTGTACCATACATTGGTGTACCTCTATTGTCACACAAAATATAGGAGGAATAATTTAATCCTTTTCATGAACTGCTATGGGCCAGAAAAGTGGCCAAAATTACTCATTTTCATGTTTTTCTTTAATTAAGGACTAATTAGGGCACTTGAACTATGATGAAACATATTTAATTTGATGATATAAATAACAAAAATTGGAAATTGGATGATTATGTGAAATTTTATAATGAACATGAAGCTAAAAGTTGTGCAAAATGCTGCTAAATAATGTATATGTGGGACTACACAGACATTTTGGAATTCATGGCTAAATGATGCAAATGTTTTAAAAACTAAATGAGATAAAGCAATAAAAGTTTTGTTTTTAGTTTCCTATGATATCATTATACATGTACACAATTAGAACATAAATTGAAATAACTAAAGGTGTTTGAATATTGAAAATACATGTATTAATAATTGATGTGATTTTTTTTTTAATATGTTTTTTTCAATGATAAACTTTCATCTCTAAAGTGCCGAAATGTCCTAAAAATTTTGATAAAACTTGTCAAACCCATTTTAAATTCAAAATTCAATACATATGGTTGATAATTCAATGGATAAATTTGAAAAACATATTTCCTGAATATTTCAATAAATATGGGCTCTAGAAATCCTGAAAAACTCAAAAACCCTTCAGCAGTTCATGTATTAAAGATAATCTAGTGTAGTGAGAAAGGTGAACATATCTGTTGTGAGCTTTCAAATTATATATTATACATATATATTTATAGTAGAAATGTCCACTACTAATGATTACCCTTCAAATGTCATCATAATCATATTCTGATTTAAAAAAAAAACAGTTGACATTTTTGGCCTGAAGATTTTTGTGTAGTCCAATACTTGTTATTTTTTAGTGCAGTTACTCTCAGCAGAGTCGAGTTACTTTCTTATCACTTTGTTGATTCAAAAACATCACAGTACACAACAATTCTCAAATGAATTATTATCAACCTTTCCCAATCACTTTGAGACGGTTTCTTGCAGTATTCAATCTCATGGCCACAACAACAATTTTGCTATAATATCATGACACTCCTGCACAAAGCTCTATCATGACACTAGTTCATGAAAGGTTGATTACTTATGACAATATAAAAATGTAATTTGTTTACATGAAATGAATCAATGTACTGGTATGTGTATCCTTCCTTTTTTTATGACGAGACATTGACATTGCTAAAAAAAATTAAAAGACATTATGAAGAAAACTAGAGAAGAACTAAAATAGTTGCGTATTGTTAATTGTTTTGTTTACATTCTTTTACTGGTACCTTTCATTTTTAGGACGACATTGACATTGCTAAAAATGTGAAAGAGATTATGATGAAAAATAGAAGAAAACAAATAATTACATAATGGTTTGTATTTTGTTGACATTATTCACATACTGGTACCCTTCATTTTTATGAAGAGAGTTTGACATCAGAAAAAGGGAAAGAGAGTATGAAGAAGAATAAAGAGTAATGGTACATGTATATGTATCTATCTTTGTTGACATTATTTATATATACTGTCACCCTTCTTTTTTATTGCAAAGAGACTTTGACATTGCTGGGAAAAAATGGGAAAATGAGTATGAAGAAATATTTAATTACATACATGGTAATGGTAATGTAAATAATGAAAACACAATCTTGTCATTTAATCTCAAATTACATGTGTGACGTATGCAATTATGGTCTCATTAAAAGGATTAATATTCAAACCAAATAAACTCTCCAACTTTTAGAAATTGGAATATTTGTAAATCTATTTATATAACACCTTCTCTATTTCCCTCTCCTTTTATCTCTCTTGCCTTTGTACAGCCGTAGAACGTGGTGATGTAGCCCCAGTCACATACCAAGAACCCCAGTCCTGGTGTTCCATAGCTTACTACGAGCTTAACAACAGAGTGGGGGAGCCCTTCCACGCTACCACAACTAGCGTCATCGTGGACGGTTTCACGGATCCATCCAATAATCATGACCGCTTCTGTCTGGGTCTCCTCTCTAATGTCAATCGCAATTCCACTATTGAGAACACAAGAAGACACATTGGAAAAGGTAGGCCTGATACGCAATTTTGTGTGGTGAGGGATGATGAACATTAGTTTATATGTTTGTATAAAAGGTTAACTTCATTCTTGTTCTTAACAGATCTACAGATGTGCATGTATGAGTACCTTCGTGTAGCAAACATTCTGATTTATGATTGATTACGACATTGAAAACTCAAGAGGCTTGTATTCTGAACAGCAATTTGAATCCTAAAGGCTGTCAAACAGTTTACTCAGTCCATTTTGTTTCAATGGGTCTAGGAAAGCAGTAGATAAGATTTACCTACTTAGAAACCTGAAGACATCTCTGTTTTAATATAAATTTATGTCAGGTGTTTCTTCACTATTGCAATGCAATCCCCCCCAAAAAAAGAGAGATACCAAAACATGATAAAACATGTACATACAGATATTGTATTAAATTTTGAATTTTTTTTACGTGTGTTGCTTCATGGTTTCTCTTATCTGTTTATAATCATGATGTTGCAGGTGTCCATATGTACTATGTTGGCGGTTAAATGTACGCAGAGTGTCTCAGCGACAGCAGTATCTTTGTCTAGAGCCGTAACTGCAACCACCTTTTACTTAACTTTTTGTCTATTTGTTTATTATCCTAACATTGCAGGTGTCCATCTGTACTATGTTGGTGGTGAAGTATATGCAGAGTGTCTCAGCGACAGCAGTATCTTTGTCCAGAGCCGTAACTGCAACCACCGGCATGGCTTCCACCCGACCACGGTCTGCAAGATTCCTCCAGGCTGCTCCCTCAAAATCTTCAACAACCAGGAGTTTGCCGCCCTCCTCTCTCAATACGTCAACCACGGCTTTGAGATGGTCTACGAACTAACCAAGATGTGTACCATCCGCATGAGCTTCGTCAAGGGCTGGGGCGCAGAATATCATCGTCAGGACGTGACGTCTACGCCATGCTGGATCGAGATCCACCTCAACGGACCGCTGCAATGGTTGGACAAGGTCCTAACGCAGATGGGATCACCGCACAACCCCATCTCGTCCGTATCATGATTTCACATCATAGTATCATATTAGCTCTGAAATTTTTTATAAAGAAAGTGGTTCGATTCTATTTCCTTTTTGAACTATTTCAGCACTTTTGTATAGGTAATTAATTATTTCTGTTTTGATATGTTGCATTTGGACAGTAAACAGAGTTTTGATTTACAGATTTTGATAGAAGCTTGGTAGATATCCAATCTTCTGGTCTAACTGTCATGAGGTTCATATCACACACATGTATACAATATGGAGAAAAGTTCATTACAGATTGTTTTCTAACTAAGTGCCCTGTAACAGAAAGAGTTAGGATCAATTGCAAATTTGAAACAACCATTCTGATTGGTTCACAATAAGACTTTTCTTCAAGAAGTTCATGCAACAAGGATCTTGATTGGCTACAATCGATTTCAAATTAATAGTAACTCTTTATGTTCCAGGGCAACGGACAGGTATCTTCCACATATTTGGCTCTCATTCTGATTAGGCCCGTCCTTTTCAAGCTACCGCATACCTTACTATCCGACTGCCTCACGTCTGCTTACATTGGATACAAAATAGCAGCGCGTATATTTTGCGCGCGCTGTCTTACTTCAGATCCAACGTGTACAGTCATGAGTCAGTCCAGTCGTTAGGTGTGCGGTGGCCTTCAGACCAAGAAATGACATCAGTTTGGAAAGTCTACCATGTGAATCATAACTGCATTTCATATGAACATATGATACTCAATGTGAACATGATTCATGGAAAACAGGGGTGGTTCAAGATATTGAAGGTGTTATTTATCTTTATATTTGATCAACCCATTTTGCTATTGAGTTTTTGTGCCTTTATAGGCGAAGAATTCCAAAAATGTTAATCTCTCATAGGCAACAATGAAATATTTGTGTCATCTGAAAAACATGAGTTGACTTCTTTCCATTCTCACTTGGGCAACACATGCTAAAATATATCTTGTACATACATTCAAATCAAATACATATCTGTATGATATCTAAGTTTTGATTTACACATCTATTCACTCTTATTGTTTTATTTTATGTATTCAAGACTGTGCTGACTGCTTTTTTAATTATATAAATACCTTTTTTTCTCATTTCTTACTATTCTTTTCTCCATCAGTGTATAAATACAGTTGAGGATCTCATTGTAAATATGTAAATTGTACTTGTGTCTCTGGGCTTTATACCAAATATCTGATCTACTTTTGTTCTCTATTAATTTCTGCTCAAGTCTAATGGAATTTTTACAAGCAATAGGTGACATAGTGTGAAGCTTATAATCAAAATTAGGCAAAGTTTCTATTTAAAAAATTGCACTGATTTTGTATTTTCATTATTCATAGTGGGCTGATTTCTGTTAATAGCATTAAATCTCGTAGCCACAGCAGACCTCAAAGAGGTAGTAACATTCTGGTACATTTTTTTTTTTTTTTTTTTTTTTTGGTTAAAGTCATGTACATGTACCATCACTGGTATACTTGAAATTCCAGAATAAGTTTTGCCCAATTTTCTTCTGTGTCTTGATAACGTTGTGAAGTCTGAATGTTGTTGCTGCTGGTAAATTGGTGTATTTTTGATAATCAAATGAAGGTCAGTTTCTGAAGTATTTTACTATTACAATCGCATGAACGATTTGCAAGACTTACCAGAATACATGTGCATTCATTCATTGCCATAAGTGAGCTATAAAAACAAAAGCTTTTAATTGGTTGGAAATTGGTTGATCGCTTATACCATGGTTGCAATTAGTCATGAAGTGGTCTTGCATCTCTCTTGATTAGATTTCCCAGATGATCCACATTTAATATAGGAGCAAGGTGGCAGTACTCTCGTTACTGCCATTAAGGAAACGCAGGAGTTGGCCGTCACACAAACATTTTTGACCATGATCTCCATAATGACTTATGTGCTGTATTCATTTTTCATCCAAATTTTCTGCCGAGAGCTGGAGAGGACATTAAAAATCATATCCACTCACTAAAGGGTGAAAACCGTCTATCTACCATCAGTTGAAATTAAGAGTTTTTTCATTCTTTTGGTGGGTCACTTGTCAGAAACTGTCCTTATCATGTGATTAACCACATGACTTATGTGATTTTTATCATGTGATTTGATGTTGGTGTGTACATGTTTCCAACCTCTCCCCCATCCATCCCTCCAGTGTGATGTGCTGTTTAGATATACGTAGAGTTTACAGATCATTCATGTCATTGTTTGTTAACTATTTGTGAAACATTAAAAACATTGTGTCTGTTATTTGGAGAGTTCAGAATCTCTGCTATCACATCTCACTCAAAAGATTGTTTTGGGATCGTATTCTTAGCTCGGAAGAGGGAGGGATAAAAATTGCCAATTTTAACTTCCAATTTGCTGCAGAACAAATTGTGTGAAATTATAATCTAGATATTGTTTGCCTCTGTGTGAATTATGTAAACTGTAGTCCATTTAATGTTTTTGTGATAAATATGAACATCTGGGGCATAAATTTTTGCAATCATCTAAATTGAATGGACAGACAAATGAAAATGCTGCACAAGTAGTTTGGGATTTTAAGTAGTAAACACGGTAATCAAGGCCCAACTGTATTACGGGTAGTAAAGTTGATATATAGCCAATTTTTTGTATTTAATTGTAATTTTTAGGTATACCGACTACCAAGACTTATGTACATGTAGACAGTTGTAAGGTATCAAATTTTACAATATTCACACAAACTCAGAGATATCAATTTGATCTTTTTGTCATCAAAATAATTGTGCGTACCGGTACGTGGTTTTCAATCGCATTTTATTTTTATTATTTTATTGAAATGCCATCATGCTTAATAATATTCTGTTTTCATTTATTACCCGGTTCAATCACCATTCTTTTATGTCTAAATAATGAAAATAAGTAACTAAAGTGAATCATGAGTATCATGCATATTACATGTATATGTCATTCTCTACTTAGTTAATAAGATTTGCAAAATCTGTGTCAAATAAGAAGTTATTTCTTTGTCAATCATGAGCATTACCGGTAGGTGCTTTAATTCTCTTCACAATTCTGAAAATATTTGAACATTCCTGACCAGTGAGGCTTCATCATTTTTCACTTTTTCTAAATTTGTCTTGGAAAAAAAAACAATTTTTTTTGTGTGTCATTCTAGAAAGTATTGTTACACATTTAAAAATGAATTATCCAAATGCTTTTCTGTGTTTATCTAAATCTTTTAAAATGTGTACATGTCCTGAAATGCACTTGATATACGAATCACTAAAGTGATGAATGAATAAGACTTTTTTTTGCAATTCGCATGACAGTAAAGTAGCACATTATTTCGTGCTGAATTTCTCTTATGTATAACTTAGATATTGAGAGATAAATTCAACTTGCCGCTTTTTTCTATCTGAATATTAGCTTCTGAAACACATTAGTTAGTTTAAATGAAAATATTTGTACATTATGGTGTGAGATATTATGTCAGCATTTTTAGAAATTTTACTGAATGACTCTAAAAGAATGGTCAAAGATTTAGGAGAGTCAGTTGTAAATTCCCTTTTTTTCTTTTTTTATTTGTGTAGATACGTAGTAGTCTGTGAGGTATTCGTCCAGCAGTCTTGAATAAAAGAGGCTTTAGATCATATTATATCTTTGGGTTTTTTTTGTTTGTTTTTTATATAGTGAGTCAACTATCTTTTAGTGCAAGAAAGATTTTAGAGGAGAAACGAAACCCAAAATATTAGTCACGTTATATAAAAGAAAAATCAAAGAAACAGATCAAGGAAAGGTTCTTTCCATATCATGACACCCTTTGTAATACCTAGGTAAGGTTTAAAAACTTTATAAAAACTGGAGCAAGAAAGATTAATAGTATCAGAACAAAAGAGACTATGAGAGAGTGGGTAGATAGCGAGAGAGGGACAGAGGAACAGAAAGAGGATCACAATCACCCCCCCCCCCAAAAAAAAAAAAAAAAAAAAAAAAAAAGAGATCGTGAACCTCTTGCCCAATTGTCTCCTTGAAACTTAAACTGACAATTTAATGAGAAGATTACAATTATTTACACATAGCTGACAAGAAGTAGAGCCTAGAAGCACGACTACCACTCTGCATTCTTCCAGTATTTGCGGTAAAGGTAAAGAAATATCCCGGAGAAAAATGGGCTCAAAATCCGTTTGAATAATGTGGTCATGTCAATTCCCTAAAACATGTATTCCAAACCAACGATAGATGGAGACATTTCATTATGGCTAACGGTAGACTTGGACTTCCCGTGTGTTCCTGTGTTACAGTGTTGCCATAGGAAAGCTTGCACTTGAATTTGTAAGCAATGACCGACACACATGCTTGGATCGCAGTGGGGCCAAGGACCCTACCCCTCCCTTCACAAAGAAATATTTAAGGAAAGAGGGTCCCAAAAAACGGGTTAAAAAGGACTTCAGAATCTACGGCCTGATAGACTACGAGAGGAAACCAAATTATCTTCTCATATTGACAAAAGGTATAATTTCCTCGAGATCAGCCCCCATAATAAAAAAAAAAATCAATTCAAAGACAAATAAAAATATGAGAATTGAAATAAATGGATATCACAGACCACATATCATCTGAGGATTCAATACAGTAGGTACAATTATAGTGTCGCGGTTCCATGTAATGTAAGTTGATACGATCATGATATATCATGTACCGTATATCTCATTAAGGAGGCCCCTTTCCCTCACACTGGTCCATAAGACTTCTTTCTAAATTGTGGACTAGCAAACGCGAAGCTAATCAAGCGCTCAGGTACACACATAGATCACATATCGTCGCTTGAATTTTCAAACGAAACAGCATAATAAACCGTCGTCCCAGTCGTGGCAGTATCAGATGCGCGGGTGCGCAAGAGGTTGCCGAGCTCCATGGCGAATTCCCCATTTATCATGTTTATTTTTATAAATTTGATAATAAAGGGAGTACACGACGCCTCTTGCGCCCCCCCGCACGTGTTTCACCCAGCCTGGATCTAGCACTGCTTTAGGTGAAACATTGGAACACTGAAACACTGGGTACAAACTGATTTTGTTGGTGTCCCATTTAGGTGTGTGTTGGGTTGTTGTTTTTTTTATTCAGATCGGTCGGTCGTGACACATACCTCAGCAAGTTTTCCTCGAGTATACGGGGGAGGGGGGTGGGGGGCGAGGGCATCTGGATCAAGCGACTGCTCCTAGACAAATATTGTGCCCCTCTTCACCCTCATCCTGATCCCTCTTCCATCAGCATCCAATCTCTCTACCGACCTTTCCCGATCGCCAGCCCTCCTCTATGGATCATTCTCCATAATCCTTAATTACTCAGAGCACCGGTTAAGATGATTATCATTCCCATCATAGATGGTTTGACCCTCTGTATATATGGATACTATATATCCCTGACCATGCAGGAATAACACCTCTCTCTCTCTCTGCCCTGACCATATCAACTTCTTCCTACTCCTCATCTTAGATGTATCACAGCTCATAGTGCCACGCCCACATCTCATTCACAACTTTTGTCTCGTTTGGTTACCATGGATACCTTAAACTTTACATGCTATTGACTCTCATGTTACATATTATACAGAAAATGGGTCCTTGAATTAAGTCTTTACCATTGGCTGCGTAGCCGGGGGGGGGGTGTGAGTTAGGAAGGGGCTTCAGGCTCACCCTCTTTTTTTTCTTTTTTTAAAGTATAGACGTACAGCCACCCCTACTTTTTTTTTCTTCAAAAACACGATTTGTTGCTATGTCAGACAAACATTTAGACTTAACCGACCCAATAACACACCAGTGCCAATCGCCCTTGTTTCAGCCTTTAGGAAGCTTTTATCTTCAGCAGAGTCCAATCCATGTAAGAGGGTTAAAGATATATCCATATCTTCCAGGACCAAGTGACATTTCGAGGAAAGAGGTTGTTACATGAGTATGAGAAGACAACAGTATGACTCATAGTCATACCATCATCATATGCTAAATGGAATGGAAGGAAAGGGTCGGTGAGGATGATTGGAAGGGGTAGAGGGTAAATTAAAGACTTGGGAGGGAGAGGAGGATGAATGAACATGGCAGAGATGGAGGAAGGGGTGAGAAAGAGGAGGAGGGTTTAATTGAATTGAACCACATATTCACTCAAGAGTATCATTGAAAATAATTTACATAAAAAGAACCAAGTTATTAGGTACAGGAGGTCTATACATTGTATAGTAATGGTGTTAATACATGATAATGAAATAGAATAGATAACAAAGCAAAAACAAGTTTATAAGCCTCCTTAATTTAGAGCGCAATTAATCACCTCAAAAATCTTAAAAAGTAACAAAGGGTTCCTCTCATTTACAATTTACTGTCATTTTTGCTAAATGCGATGTCCTCTGCGGAGAGCAAAATAGTATTATAATTTCATTTCTTTTTGCTCTGAGCAGCATTTTGAGGAGTGTCACAAAACACGGAGCAGCTGTCGTTTCAGATAATTTCATGTTCACAATTATCTACGAAGAATTATGTTGAATGCAGGGGGGGGGGCGGCTAGTTTTTAGTAAACTTTGGGAGAATACTGAGTTGGCGATAGGGTCGGGGGGGGGGGGGTAACAGGAACAACAAGGTGCAAACAATGAAACCTAGAAAGAAACCCTCACAATGATATGAATAATGGGATAGTGAAACAAAGTGCAACAATGAATTTTGGTGCAATCTGTTATTAGACCTTGTAGGTCTGTCTGTGTGTTTTATTTCTTGAGCATTAACACCCCCACGTTAACAACAGTTTATTCAGTCATCAAAATTCGTAGCGTTGGCTTGTTCATAGAGGGGCGCCACTGAATGGTCCTCTTATTATTATTATTTTTTTTATTTATTTATTTATTTATTTATTTTTGCTCAGTGGAGGGGGTGTCCCTCGATGTCCCATTTCTTATATCCTCACCTCTTTCAATACCATCAGTATAATTATTGCTTTGCCCCACCCCAGACCCCCAACCTATCTCCAAATAATTCCAACACCCTGGTTTTCCCCTCTGTGTATAGTAATAGCCCAAGGGCCCCGTTCATCTCGACTAGCTCTGGAATGCTGGGATTGTAATGGATACCCGATTCAGCCCCAAGAGGTTAATGCCTTCAAGAAGAAACGTCTTTAGCAGAGAGGAAATCTTGAAACGACTGATAGCCCCTGCCAAGGCTAGCCTGCATGAAAGCGCGCCAAAATATATAGTTTGCGCGCGCCCCTGTGGAAACACTGATGGTTGTGTTATCAATGTGCAATAGAATATTTCCGTTTTCATTATCAAACAACAAACATGCACATGTGAGCAAATATTTGACTTGATTTGATTTACGTAATTTGTGTTTAGGTCTAATCTATTGGGGGCCTACGGTTTTATGAAACATCTGGGATACAGCCAAATGTGGTCAACGACCTATAAACTTCTAAATTTTAAACTATCAAGCATGTCAAGAGAATCAAGTAACATTAAATATTTTTGGAACTACACGTAAATAATACATTTAAAGTGTGATATATTTTCATATGTTTTTGCTTTCGTATTTTAAATGTGTATGGACCGTTTTAAGGAGTTTATAGGACCAATCAATCACAAAGTAGAGAATGAAAAGTTTATCAGCGCTCGTGGATACCAGCTTTTAGAATATTAAGGGGGCAAAACCAGGAAATTGAAAAATAAGGGGATGGACGCAGGTGGTAATATTTTTATGTCATGTATGTTTTTTGTTTTTTTTTGTTTGTTTGTTTGTTTTGGTTTTTTTTTTTGTTAGTAAAGGGGCGCACGACCGTTCCGCCCCATAACCTTGCACAATGGAGCCGCCAATCCCGAGAAGCGCCAAAAAGATTTAAATGGTATCAATCCTATTATGTTCATCATGTTATTGCCATGAGTTTCACACATGCAGGGTAAACAAACTATTGATTGATAATAATTTCTTAAAAAAGTACACAATTTTATGTTACTCCCTGCCCTCTTCATTCTCTTTATCGCACTTATCTCTATCCCCCTTTTCTCTTCTCTGTCCTCTGATTCTCTCCATCTCCTTCTCTCCACTCGTACTCCTTCTCGATCCTATTACACCTGCATCATAACCATTATACCCGTGTGTTGTTGGCATGCCTGTAGAATGAGCAAAGAGCTTTAAATATTATTTGCCCTTGTGAACTTGTTGGTTTCGAACCGAGACCGGAGTAATAACAGAGGTTCACAACCAAGGTTTTATTACATTGCGAGTATGGTGAGTTCGAGTAGCGACTTATCAAAGGAGCATGCATGGGTGTGATATCATAACCATACACGTGTAGCAGATTACAATCCACAAGAATTCTATTTTTCGTCTCGGGAGCTGACTATGGTGGGCCCTGTGTATTAATAGCCAGGGTATATAATACAAGGCCTATATTTTATTTCCTGGAGTTGATGAAGAAAGCAGAGATGATGCAGGGCACCGGCAGGATTATTTAGTCAATTGGAATGCAGATGTAGTGTGATGAACGTGTAATAAGGGATGATCATTTTTCATCATGGTCCTCCAGCCTTGTGTTATGGGATACGAGAGAGCTTTGAAGCCTCGTCGGTGAGTCTAGGAGCAACATCCACCCCGCATCTTGATGCAGTCCTGTTTGGTGGAGGGATGCTGGAGGAATGACGGGGGACTGCTGTAACTCTTTATACAAACTTTTATTTTTGGATATCCTCAGAAAGTATTAACTTTCACCTATCATTTCGGAATACTGCAGTGTAGCTTCTTACCGAAACGTGGAATAATAAAGGATACAATTTCACAAATGATAATATTCATGAAGTTGGCCGTGCTGTGAGCGAATATATCTTTGGAATCAGATTTTCAGTCGAAGGGCTTTCTTCAAACTTTAAAGAATAAAAACCTTAAGTTAGGGGATATCATTCTGTATGGATTACGTCATGGAATATGTCATTTCTTTTCCCATCCAAACCATGGATCGTTTTTATATGGCAAAATCTTTTGAGAAATCGCATTCTTTGACTTCTTCTTTTATTTACCAATCATGATTGTTTGGGCTTGACATAATCATAAATATACATTTACAGTCTTATATTTCTCATCCTTAATTAACTCAAATGTCCGTCTAACTGTTACTGACACATCGTTTCCCCGGCCCCTTTTTCCCCAAACTATTATGAAATCACGATACATTATCATTAATGTTTTCAAACTAGAAATAGTCAGTGTAAACTATTAAGGAACCAATCCAACTGATATAATGAACCAGTTCAAAACCAATGCAATAAAAACCATCTGATCAATCTGTGACATATTTATTATGAACTAATATCGTTACGTCTTCAAAAAAGGTGCTAAATATTTCTTCACCAGCAGAACGAGTCTGTGATTTGGCGAGGCCAGTTCAACTCGATACAATACAAACCTGATGACCAATTTGTGACATATTTATTACAAGCTTATCGTTACGTCTTCGAAATAAAGGTGCTAAATATTTCATGACCAGCATGTCCTAACGAAGGACAGGTGCACAGGGTTACAAACATTAGTGTTGCCAATTTAGGTTCCTATCATCCTCGGCGCATCTTCCTTCTGTGAAATCATCAGATTCTTGGAGATAACCATCACCTGACCTTTGTCTGTGGATCTAGGGTATTCAATTCGGAGTCTTCTCTTTTCATCTTTGTTGCATCTTCTTTTTGTGAAAACATCAGTTTGTTGGAGATAACCATCACCTGGCCTTTGTCTTGGATCTAGGATAATCATTTGATTCAATTCGGAGTCTCCTTCGCCACCCAGGAGGAAGAGAGGGGTGTCATCATGTCTCGACTCCACGCCACAGTGGGTCCCTTCTCATCCACCTACCACCAGAGTCGTGCTGCTTTCATTGGGGTGAGTGGAAGAGAACATCTCATCAGCATGCACATTCCCAATTAAGGGGGTGATGATAGGGTCCGGGAGGAGTAAGAGCTATGGTCGAAAATGGCAGCTCATCCCAAACCAGTGTATTTCTTATTTCTAATAAGTGGTGACAGGAATTAGTGTAAAATTATGGTCGAATATGAGCTTTGAAATTATGATAATTAATGAGATACAAAGAAAGAATTTGGCATCTCATTTATATAAAACCAGCATGCACATTCCCAATTAAGAGAACTGATGATGATATGGGCTAAGGGGGTCGGGGAAGGGTAAGAGCTATGGTCGAAAAATGCCTCTCATCCAAAACCAGTGTATACATTCCCAAAAGGAGGTGATTGGAGGGGTTAATTTGGTCTTGGAGGGGGTAAACGGTTGAATATGAGCTTAATAATGAGATACAAAGAATGAACATTGCATTTATATAAACCAGCATGCTAATTCCCAATTAAGAGATGATATGGGGGTAAGGGAGAGGTAAGAGCTATGGTGGGAGACGAGTTTTTACATCATAGTCAGATAGTTATAAATAAAAAAAAAAAAAAAGAAATTGGATATCATCCACTCCAAAAAGAGGTGAGGAGAGGGGTTAATAAGTTCTGGGAAGGTTTAGAGCTATGGTCGAAGATGAGTTTTCACATCATGATGATGAGATAAACGTTCATCTCATCTCAAACCATAGGCCCCCTATACACATTCCCTATTAATGGGTGATGAGAGGGGATAATTGGGTCGGAGAGGTAAAGAGGTATAGCCAAAGATAAATTTTTACATCAGATACAACGAAACAAGATTGCATCTCATTCAAAACCAGCTTGTATATTCCCTATAAGGGGTAATTAGAGGGGGAAGTGAGATTGGGGAGGAGTAAATTATGTACCCCCATTTTGGTATGTAACAGTACATTACTGTAAAGAGGATGGATAACATCTCATAATTACATGACATCATGCGCGTATTCTGGGGGGGGGCTTTACGGGCCCGGGCCCGGGGGCGCGCAGGGGGGCGCCGAAAGAGAAAGAAAAGGGAGAAAAGGAAGAAAAAAAAAAAAAAGAAAAAGCGAGAAAAAAAAAAGAGAAAGGAAAAAAGGGGAGAAAGAGGAAGGGAAAAAGGAGGGAAAAAGGAAGGAAGAAAAAAAAAAGAAAAAAAAAGAAGAAGGAGAGGAAGGGAAAAAAGAGAGGGGGCAAGGGGGCGCCCTTACAAAAATGGGGGGGGGGCGCCAAATCGACAGTTAAACTAAGGGGCGCCAAATCGACCTTAAAATTAGGGGGGACCAAATCAACCTTAATTTAGGGGGTGCCAAATCGACAGTAAAACTAAGGGGCGCCAAATTTGACCCTAAACTTAGGGGCGCCACCAAATCGACCTTAAATTTAGGGGCGCCAAATCGACAGTAAACTAAAGGGGCGCCAAATTGACCTTAACTTATAGGGGCGCCAAATCGACATGTAAACTAAGGGCGCCAAATTGATCTTTAACTATAGGGCGGCCAAATCGACCTTAAATTTAGGGGGGCGCCAAATCAACCTTAAAGTTTAGGGGGACGCCATATCAACATTAAACTACGGGGGAGCCAAATCAGCTTAAAGTAGGGCGCCAATTGACCCGAAACTTAGATGGGGGCGCCAAATTGACCTTGAAGCTGAGGGGCGCCTAATTGATATTAAACTTAGGGCGCCGAATCGACCATAAACTAAGTAAGGGGCGCCAAATTGAAAAAGGGAGGGGAAGGGGGGCCCTTAAATATTTAGGGGTGCCAAATCGACAGTTAAAACTATATAAGGCGTCAAATTTGACCTTAAACTTATAGGGCGCCATATCGACCTTAAATTTAGTGGGGCGCCAAATCGACTTTTATTTAGAGGAGCGAACAATCGACAGTAAACTAAGGGGCGCCAAATTGAGCTTAAACATAGGGGCGCCAAATTGACCGCAACATATTGGGACGCCAACAAATCGACTTAATACTTAGCGCCTCTAAATCGACTTAAATTTAGGGGGCGCCAAATCAACTTTTAGAATTAGAGGGGGCCAAAATGAGCTTAAGCGTGCGGGGCGCCAATGACCGGAAACTTAGATGCGGGCGCAAATCGACCTTAAACTTTAAGGGCGCTAAACTCTACCTTTAGTTAGGAGGGGCGCAAATCGCCTTTAAACTTAGCGGGCGCAAAATTACCTCTAAATTTAGGGGGGGGGCCAAATTGAACTTAAACCTGAGGGGCGCCAAAATGATCTTAAACGTAGGGCGCCAAATTTAGATCAAATGTAGGGGCGCAAAATGATCTTGAACTTAAGGGGCGCTGATTGACCAGAGAGTTAAGGGCGCTGATTTAACGTGAAGTTAAGGGGTGCCCAAATCGATCTTAAATTAAAGGACGCCGATGAGCTTAAATGAGGGGCGCCGAAATGACCTGAGATTAGGGTTGCAAATTATCTTAAACTTGAGTGGCTCCAAACTATACCTATTTACCTGAAACTAAGGCGGCCCAGGGCCAAAAAACACACACAAAAAAAAAAACAGAAGGGTTCTTTAAAATGGTCTCTATCTAGACAAATAGCAAATTTATAAAATTCAATGCCTTCTCGGGGGTGTTTCATCAATATTTAAAATCGATTTTAACTTTTAAAATCGATTTTAAATCGGTTTTATTTTAATCAGTTTTAAGGCCTTAAAATCAATTTTAAAGCCTTAAAACCGATTAAATCGATTTTAATTTTAAAAAATCGATTTTAAATATGATGAAACACCCCAGTTGTATATACATTAGCAAATTTCGCTCGCGCCGATTCGCCGCTCGCATTCATCTTTTCCCATTTTATTGATTACCATTGTGTCGAGGAACGCAGTAAATGACCTGTTTTCTAATCATTCGAATGCATCAAAATTTCCGTTCCCTATTCGTACACGCCTATGTTTTTCCTCTTTTACCAGAATTTACATTATGGGATTCTAACCGTCAAAACATTTAAATTTACTTGTTTGCGCGTTACATTTTTTATTTATTTATTTTTTTTTTTTTAATATTATAATGTTTTTTTTTTTTGCATTTCAAAGTGTTCAACAAATTAGCGGCGTCAAATTGAGCTTACACGTACGGGCGCCAGGATGACCTGAAACTTATGGGGGCACTGAATTGAAGTTAAGGGGATGTCAAATCGATTTTAAAATTAGGGCGCCAAATTGAGCTTACACTTATAGGGCGCCCAAACGATCTGAAACTAAGGGGCGCCGAATTTACCTGAAACTAAGGGGGCAACAAATAGGTTTTTAAATTATCGTCTCTATATAGATAGAGCAAAATTTCAAAAATCATGCATCCGGGCATCCGGGTCTGTATATACATGGCAAAATTTTCGCTCGCGCTTCGCGCTCGCATCATTTTTCCCCCAATAAATTATTACATTGTGTTCCTGAGGAACGCATGAAATGTCCTGTTTTCTAATCATTATTTTGCATACATCAAAACTTCCGTTCGTGCTTCGCGCTCGCCTGTGTTTTTCCTCTTACCAAAATTTACATGATGGGATTCTAACCATCAAAACATTTCAATTTATTTGATTTCACGTTGAATACTGGTCTCCCTTTTAAAATTTTTTATCCTCCTGGTCTGTATATACATAGCAAAATTTGGCGTCGCGCTACGCCTCGCATCATTTCTTTCCCCCAATGAGTTATTAACATTGTTGTTCCTGGGAACCATGCAGAAGCCATGTTTTCTCATCATTCAAAGACAATCAAATTCGCTCGTCGCTGTGTTTCTCCGACATAATTTGCATTATAGATACTATCATCAAGACATTTAAATTTATTGAATACACGTTACATTTATTTTTGCATTTTCCCAGGGCATCAAATTCACCTAAATCGTACATGTATGGCTTCCAATTCAAACAACAATTAGGGGGCGCCAAATTGAGCTTAAACTTAAGGGGCGCCTATTTTATCTTAAACTTAGGGAGGGACAGAACGGATAGATAAGCAGCTAGATAGATAGATATTCATTCTCTCTTCATAACCATGTATTACTGGGCAACATACGGTGCTTTAAATTATCTGATTATGGAGGCCAAATTGATGCCTAAAGCTTCTGCGGGGCATTTCATCAAAGGGACTTGTCGGACGTTTAATCGACAAACTGTTAAATTACAAAAAGCTAAAACCCCCCTTTTTGAAAAAATGCTTGCATGCCTGATTGGCTAAGAGCAAACTTGTTCTGGATAAAATATCTGACAAGTCCTTTGATGAAATGCTCCCAGGCTCTATTACATAGGAGCAACATTTGCGATCGCGCTTCGCGCTCCGCATTCATTTCCAAAGAGTTATTAGCATTGTTTGCCTGAGGAATGCATAAAAATGCACGTTTAGAGAATCATTCCGATACATCACATTTCTGCTCGCGATCAAGCACCTAGTTTTTTCTGTTGAACCAGATATGGATTCCTGAACAACAAAACATCAAATATACTTTTTATTTCACATTACTTGATGGACATATCACATATTTATATGCTACTTTCAAATCGTTTGTTGAGACAAATTACAAGCTCCCGTTCATGATATACGATGAAGAGCTAACAAATTATATGTTGATGCTCTGACGAAAGTAGAGGGAAGAAAAAAATGCTGATCGCCTCGTCGCCGGTATTGAAATATTCGATTTCATCTTGTAGCGGTAAAATCTTTCTCAAAACTTCACCTTGGCAAGTATTAAAAAAAAAAAAAAAAAAAAAATTCAAATAATTATTATTCAAATCCTTCACATACATTTAAGCCGTAGGCCTATGTTTGCCTGGCGGGGGGGGGGGGGGGCGCCATATTTTGAAAAGTACACAGGGGCGGCAAATTCAGTCGGGCCCCCGGGTGCGAATCCTGGATACGCGCCTGAGCATGACGGTAGATTCGAAAAAACTTTCGAAGAAAACACATGTTTGGATCTCATCCGAAACCAGCGTGTACATAATGGTGAGGGGTTCGGAGGTTGGGGAGAGTAAAATATACATTTTTCTTGTATGTAAGTAAGGGAGGATAAATGGCATGACATGACATGATGATAGATTCGAAGAAACACATTGAATTTCATCTGAAACCAGCTGTTGTATCTTTTGTATCTCACTCCTAATGTCATAATGTGGGGTGTCAGTCAGATTCGGAGGGGTATACATCAAGAATGTGTATCGTGTTGAAAGCAATTTTGTTATTTGCATATTATCATGAATATTGGGGGACAGATATACATTCTTGTCAAAAAAAATGGTATAGTCAAGAAACATTTTTTTATATATGATATTAATTAGAACTTGTATAGTTTTTAACATTTAATAAAGCAGGATAATTGGACTTTCTTC
This sequence comes from Paracentrotus lividus, assembly GCA_940671915.1. Classification (NCBI taxonomy): domain Eukaryota; kingdom Metazoa; phylum Echinodermata; class Echinoidea; order Camarodonta; family Echinidae; genus Paracentrotus; species Paracentrotus lividus. Next base: position 34,844,282 of record CALNVZ010003428.1, read on the forward strand.
TAACAATTTTTCATAACATTGGTGCTGTAATTTTGAGATATGACCAGTTTTCTACAGTCAAGAAAATCCATTTCGCACGACGTCCATGATTGTTGTGGTTTCGCATATATGGAACAATAGCATGCGTAATTTTGATTTGTCCTCGCCCAACAAAATTTAGCATAACTTTTGTTTTACGAAAAGCAAATTATACAGAACAAAGCGCATCAGCAGAAAAATTTTTTGGCTTTAATTTGGTACCACATCCACAATATCATTTGAAAAGATTTCACACCTAAATTATTTTTTTCCCGACTGTACCATTTTTTTTTTAACACAGACTGTAGATGGGAGGGGTTATGAGCACGTGGAGATAACTTCACATAAGCCCTACAACTTTCATGGAGTTCCTGGACGTTATGTTTTTCATACTGAATTTATACGACAACTTATGTAAAAAGATTATTGGCTTCTGTTTCTTGTTCATAATATTCATTATATGTATTTTCTGATACACTGTCCGTCATAAAGGTGGAATATTTTTTTGCCGCTATAGCGCATGATTTTGCTCTGACTTTAATTCTTGAATATTTTGTCCCTGCTGTTACTTTTTGGGACCCTGGCTATATCTTGGACATTCTCCCAACCCTTCACGTGGACTTTTTCCCCCAAAATTTGTCAACCCCACGATGCCCATTTTTTTTTTTTTTACTCATTTTGGGGCCCCTTTTTATTTCCGCCGGCCGATCAGTCCCCCAGTCCTACCCAGAAAATGCGACTGAGGTGTGTACTGTTTTATATTGTTCTTAATTTAAAATCTACTTCTGCATGGGCAGCTAAGTCTCTTGTCTAGGGAGGGGTTGAAGTAAAAAACGAGATTGGTGAAATTCGGAAATTTATTCCATCTTTATGCTGAAACAAAAGAAATAAAAAACCACCTTTAACCCTTAATATCATACATTTTCCCCCTTAAATTTGTTTAGCCTTGCCCTTGATGACAAAAAGCTGTAAATAGTCATTATTGATATATTATTTCGATTTATGTTTGGTTGAGATTTACAATACAATTTAGGGAAGATATAATATTCCTGGTGTAAAAATGAATAAAAGAATGTTGAACCCCATCAAAATAAATTTACTGCCCTCCCCTAACAAAAGAATCGAGCCTGTACCAAATCTAGATTTATTTTAAGAACAATAACAAATCTTCACCTCAGACTTGTTTCCTTGGGTAGGACTGAGGGGGCTTTGGTGGGTCGCGTGAACAAAAAAGGGGCCCCAAAATAAAAAAATGACGAAAATGGCCATCTTCGTGGGGTGACACTTTTGAAGAAAATCCGGAGGGTAAGGGGACGTCAAGATATACCCAGGATCCAGAAAGTGAAAGCGGTGACAGACACATCAGAAGTTAATAACGGAGCAACATTAATGTATTGAACAGTGTATTTCACCTTCATTCATTTCATTTTTGTTATCCGTTAACCGTATATATTGGTTGTAGAACAAGTCGGGTGTGGAAAGATATTCGCAATAACTTGTACTAGTGGTGCCGTTCAGTGATAAGTAAGTATTAATTTCGAATGGAACTATATCGTCTTCTATTATAATAATCCAAGCGTTTTGCTGGTAGACTTTTTTTATTTATCTCTTTTTATCGCATACTAATTTGAAGGGAAAATGGACGAATCGTTGTATTTCCGTGGATTTCATTAATTTGTTATATTTTTGTCCCACAAATTGTAAGACTTGTCAGGATATTCTACTACTCGAATGATTCTATATAACCTCAGATTTTGATCATTATAACTGGCGCCTTTTTAAAATTGGTGTGTTTTATTAAATAAAAAAACAATTAAGACGTTGGGGCCTGCAGGTCATTAAAGAACTTGTAACAAATTGTTTGTAAATATAAAAAGGCGGAAAAAAGACAAGAAAGTGTCAGCTGTAAAGAACATTCATGTGTAATTAAACGAATGGAATATGGCCACAATAAACCCCGAATGGGGCCATTCTGAACTTTTTTTTTATAGAGTGTATACATATGGGATAAAATTGATGGACTTTGTTGAGCCCCTTTTGATGTAAGAGAGTAAGAAAAGGAATTGTTGATTACACGCTGATATTTTTTTTATACGCAGGTAACTAAATTAAAAAGACATGCTGGTACTGAGGATGAAAATGAGTATGTAAAGAGATCTTGAGAAATATTATTGTGGAGTTTAACATAAAATATTTCATCTGACACATAAATGGTAAAATTCCTTGCTTGTGGAAGTGGGCAAAAAAAAAAAACAAATTATAAAATGCAAAATAGCGGATGCATGCCGTTTCTTAACGGAATAGAAACGTGATTCATAATTTGTTTCCATTCATAATTTTCAGCAATTGAATCGATGAAGTCATTGCCAAAGCCGTACCCAGGTCAATCAAATGGAGGGAAAGAAGAAAAGAAGCAGGGGGAATAGAAAATTATGAAAATGTCGTATGCTTTCGTACAAGTCTCTGTGCATCTTCTTCTTTCAGTTATTATGGGGAAAAGAATGCAGTATACACTGTACATAAAGTTTGGATAAATGTAAACCTTTATGGGTTTTTCCCGCCAAAAATAGTACAAGTAGGCTACAATGTAATACTAAAGGGAAAATCTTTCCAGTGTGAAACTTGTGTATCTCTTGGATATGCCTTTATTCATCAAGTTAATAAATTTAAAAGCTTTAGGCCGTATTAATTTCTTAAAACTGTATCTAGATGGAGTTTAATATGTCCACACAGTTGGAATCTTTTTGTTCCATGAATAGTTTTTAATCTTTTATTATGTTAAATGGCATCATGGCTGATTTGACAATGGGGATTTCCTTCCCCAAATTCAAGTGTTACATGGTTTCGAAAACTTTTCGAAGAGTCATTACAAGTATGTAATTTATTATGTAGAAATCAACATCTGTTTGAAGTATATCACAATGTCTGGTATAACCATAAGGACTGGAAGACATTTCGGTAGATCGCAAATCGTTTTCCAACAGATAAAGTCGGGTCTGAATTTCCGAATTAGTTTTTGCCTTGTTTGCACTTCTCTTATTTATTACTTTAAAATATTATCATTTATAGGAACAGTGCAGCAACTTAATTTTGCACCGATTGCAAGTCTGCTGCCGCTGTCAATGTTTTTTCAAATAAAACCGACTTTAAACGAAAAATCCTGAGGGAAAATTATCCGCCAGAGGCAGAAATAGGGGGGGGGGGGTCAGACTTTTTTTTTTTATTGCTCTTCTATTGTGGCCGTGTATGGCTAGTCTGCAAGCACCGACTCAATTTGACACTTAAACAAATTTCAGTCTAGAGTGGAGACTAGTCTCCATACCACTGTCTGTGTCTGTGGTCAAAAATTGTTGGGAGAAGCTATAGTACACGAGTGTACAACTTCAGACCTAGTAAGCAAACAACATGGGTTTGTGCCTGCAAACTACTAGTGTATGGCTTGCTTAGTTTGAATATGGGAAGGATCAGTTTATAGGTTTTGCCTTGGCACGGACCGCGGAGAGCGTCTTTTAAAGTCGGGGGGGGGGGGATGAACATGCAAAAATTCACAAATTGTCATTTTCTCTAATTTTTGTATCCATTTACCGAAAAAGCCCAATTCCCCCAGCTTCACAGCCCATGCCTCAAGCCTTGCAGCATTACTGAATATGGTATGTAGTAGGCTACACTAATATAGAGAATATCTGATATAGGGCTATTTTTATGATTTGTTAGGACTGTTTTTTTTTTGGCATTTAAGGGGCAAATCGCCAAGTGCCCCGTCTATATTTTAGTCACTGCCTGAGGGTCGTTTCATGAGGATCTTGGAAGCGTTAAACTCATCTGATCATTAACCTGATTACATGATGTTGGTTATCATGGACAGTCGTTGCGTCGTTTCATATTAATGTATCTCTCTCTCTCTCTCTGAATGTGACATTAATGAGATCTGTTGAGTCCATGTTATTTAGGATCGGCGTTTAAGAATTCAGCAAGAAACTAATGACCCAGGAATGGCATAGCCGGGCTTTGAAACGGAAAGGAGCAAATAAATATGTGCAACATCAACATCCAACCATGGAAAGAAATGGAAAGGGGACAAAGATGAGATAGAGATAAGACGGAGAGAAGTGGAGCGAAGACTGGGGCGGGGTAGGTTAGTATTTTGACGATATCTTAATATAGAAAATAATAATATATATATTTAATTGTTCTAAAGTATCAATAGTCCCAGTCTTAAATAGTATCACTGAAAGAATTTCCCAGCAATTATCATGCCCCAGCTTTTACAATTCACATTAGTTTCCAGAAGTGCATAGGCCTATACAGGCGCGGATCCAGGGGGTGGCTGAAGCAGCATCTTACGGGTGCTAGAGCACCCCGTAAGATTGGGAAATCAGCATACCTTTTGTACACAGAACTTTTTAGCGCACCCCTAAAATTTGAATAACTTTTTTTTTTTTTACTTGTCAATTGTTCGTGACGGAACGATGACCTGACCCTACCCGTATAGTCTGTTTGAGATTTTTTAAACGGCCGAAGGCCAAATTTTTTTTTAACACCTAACTCCCCCCACCCACCCCCCCCCCCCCGCTTATCAAGCTGCCAGCGTTCGCACCCCGTTAAAATCCCACTCTGGACCGCGCCTGCTATACCTTTACCATTTGGACTGAGTGTCTTCACAGCTAGGATGGATTTAAATGACAAGAACAGCACATTATCAACTTTTTTTTTTTTTTTTTTTTTTTTTGTTCAAAAATTGCGAACAACTTACCCCTGCATTTTCAAGAGGTAATGCGAGGGCCCTGCTCATTAGGTCCTTTTTTGGGGGGGGGGGGAGGGGTGCAAAGCACTGCACATCGACCACCCTGGTGCTTAAAAGCTACAATATGAACGCAAGTTGATTTATATCGAAAGAAAAAGGAGCTATTTTAATTACATCACAAACTTTG
>CALNVZ010003428.1:34850440-34876067 GCA_940671915.1 Paracentrotus lividus
AATAAACAGCACTATAATGTTACGTGGAATGTTAATGGAATGAAAAAGAAATTTCTGTGCGTCTTTCTATTTCTGTGGAATGAAACACCTGGGAAGAAACTACACTGACAGTCAACGTAGATGACGTGCTTCAATTTTAGGGTTTGTTTTGAATGCAATGCACGTGTACAAAGTGTGTGTTGACAACATCAAGTTTACATGGTAAACAGCTGTGTAACGGAATCGGATTTCAACACCTGACTTTGAGAGCAGAAAAAATTCAATGAATGAAGTAATGGAAGAAAACGACACCTCTCTTTCCTGAGTAGATGACTTAAACAAGGTAAATGATGATCTATAAACAGATGAATGTAATGTTTGTTATTATTACAACCCTTGTTAATCAATATTAGCTTTTATATATCTGCTTCATTTTTCTAACGGCGCGCGCGGGTGGGTCGGGCTCCGGTCCAAAAGGGTGTGAACTCCCCGGTCACGCCCGCGCGCGGGTGGAGGGTTTGAGAATGTGCACTCATGATACGATGTCAATACTTTAGTATTGACCTCGTGGACCAAACTGCCATATTTTGGGGAAAATTTTGCAACCTTGTCAATGTTGTTTTATCTAAGGTTTTTCTCCTTTTTGCAATTACTTTCTACTCCAAAATTTTAGTAGTAGTATATGTCTGTGTCAATATAAGACACAGTGAATAAGTTTTGGAAAAATTTCAAATCAAAATCATGAAAAAAAAAATTAAAACATCACTGAATTTTTTTCCCTCTCCCGCCCAAAAACGTGCGGGGAAATTTTCAGAAAGTGGACTTTAAAAAATAATTTTTCAACCAAGAAGAAAAAAAGAAAACTTGAAAACATCAGGGATAGTAAAAGGAACATCCAAACACTCGGTTATTGAAGAAAGATAAGTGAAAATGTGATTTTAAAAAGTGAAAATTAAGTTTTTTTTCTGAAAGTTTTCTTACTGAGTCTTGTCATTAGTCCCAGATAGTTCAGTTGCTTGTGTGAGAATGTGGTGCCTGCTCAGGGGTGCCTGGTGCATATGGTGTGGTTGTTAGCTGTTCTGTCGTCTGTAGAATTTTCAGACCATTGAGGCGAGCAGGAATTGGCCAAAACTTTTAAACATAAAATAGAAGGGCCTTATCGTCGTTTCGGAAACCACTCGCCCAAATGCTTGTACACAAGTGAATGGGGGTGGAAAGAGGAAACCAATGCGAGTGACTGAATGAAGCGCTGCTGTACAAAGTGAATGGTGGTTTCCTCGATCACGATTATGCCAATAGAAGTAATTCAATTTGACATTTGAAGTACTGAATTGCTTTGTGAATGTGTTCCCCCTATGGGCAATTCCATGATTAGTTTCGTTACATTTTATTATGGTACAATGTTCGCTAAGGATGGCTTCTACCACTCATAATACGATGTCAATACTTTAGTTTAGTATTGACCTTTTGGACCAAACTGCCATATTTTGGTGAAAATTTTGCAACCTTGTCAATGTTGTTTTATCTGAGGTTTTTCTCCTTTTTGCAATAACTTTGAGCTCCAAAATTAAGTAGTAGCATATGTCTATGTCATTATAAGACTCAGTGAATACTTTTTGGATAAAATTAAAACATCACTTATTTTTTTGCCCTTTCCCGCCCAAAAAACGTGCGGGGAAATTTTCAGAAAGTGGACTTTAAAAAATAATATTTCATCCAAGAAGAAAGAAAGAAAACTCAAAACATCAGGGATAGTGAAAGGAACATCCGACCACTCAGTTATTGAAGAAAGATAAGTGAAAATGTTATTTTAAAAAGTGAAAAATTAAGTTTGTTTTCTGAAAGTTTTCTTACTGAGTCTTGTCATTAGTCCCAGATGGTTCAGTTGCTTGTGTGGCTTCTACGTGAAGATGCTTGGATATTATTTTCCAATTTTCATAGTGTCAATACCTCTAGACCAACCCTACTTCACATCATCAAAAAGAATCATGAGGCATATTTCAATAAGTAAAAACGGGTACTTAAACTTTGGTTAGTTACGTTACCAAAAGTGGACATGTTTTTTTTTGGACTGACTTTGACCGTAAAATTCCTCGAAACTACGTTCATCTAAAACAAACTGTGACATTCATGCTATTGCTGATGAGTTGGCAAGTCATGTGATATACTATATTTCATGAATAGCTTCATATGTTTCTATAGAAACAACAAAGACATGGTTAGTTACGTTACAGTTTAGTTACGTTACATTTTGTCCAATGAACTTCTAGTTCTAGAGGTCATTTCACCCCCTGGTAATCAATCAAATATGACAATAGCCTGTGAAATATGGAAATGTGTTCATCCTTTCCCTTTTAGCAAAATTTGCAAGGAAAAAATATTAAACAAATATTGCATTTAAGTGAAATTTATTGTCCCCAGTCCCACATGTGAAATTTTAATGATGGTTTGAGATCTTGAAGATATTAACGAAAATGACTTTTTTAAAAACTGAATATGAAAGACCTTTGTTATTCTCGAACATCCATGGCATTAAATTGGTGATAAATTTAATAATTAACTTAGGAGACTGACTTCTTTTTTTGAAAATGTCCCCATAATTCATGGAATTGCCCCTATATATAAACTGATAAAAAAGATCTAGACTCCAGTCTTTTTTTTTTTGCTGGATGTTTTGCTCTGGGAGAGAGATAGAGAAAGATAAGAGCTCAGCCTGTGTCTGGGCCTTGGATTTTTCATTCTGGCCATGCCTAGCCTTGGCAGTTGCCGATCCAGTTGTGGGACGCTTGAGGCCTCTTTAAATGTTAAAAGAGGAAAATGTTGGCGTCTCACCTCCCTATCGGGCCCAGCGCCCCCTCTATTTTCAAATCCTGGATCCGTCAGTGCTTGGCATGCCTTGTCATTTGAAAGACTGGAGCTATGTTGATTTAACTGTACTAATTTTGATCTATGATTGTTAACGAACTGAGAAGCATTTTGTAACAAGCTGGCATCATTTTCACAAGGAGAATGTAGTGTTGAGAAGAGGATCAATGCAACATTGTTGACGGTTGTATCTCTGATGTCATTTGATGTGTGCAAAACATCTGCTTTTACCACCCCATACCCAGCTTAAGTAAAAAAATGAAGGGGAATTGAATTAGATTTATTTAACATCAACACATGATAGCAAGATAAAAATGAATAGGAAATACAATCTTACAATAAGGAAAAGCCAATTTGAAAATTGATAATAACATGCCACTATAATGGTAGAAATGCTCTCTGTGGATTGGAGATGATGCACACATTGTGACTTAAAATATCTATCAGTCATACTTTCAGACATTATTTTATGCAGTCATATGATAATTATACATCAAAATTAATTTGGAAATGGTATTTTCATCATACGAAAACTGGTAGCTACAATATACATTAAGTGGTTTAAGAGTCGTAACACATACCAACTGTATATCAAATCAAGTGAAATTAATAAAGCTGTGTAGCCTGATATCAGAAAATGATCCTATCTTTACCTGAACTAAACAGTAAGTAATTTTATCAAAATTAGTTGCAGAATAATGCCAATGTGACCACTTTATTTAGAATCATCACATGGCAGTGGGATGTCGTATGCTGCATCTTGTGTTTAAAACTCGCAAGCTAATGAAAACGAGGCCTAGTAAGTGTTCCGTCACTCTCTCTACTGGTTGGATGAGTAACACTGTTCAACCTTGTCGATGCCTGCTTTGCAATAGATAGTTCAGTATCATGATACACAGTCCGAGCATACATTTTTTTTTTGCATTCTTTTGCTGGGATGCTGGTATTTAAAAAAAAACTTACAGTCTATGTCTATGTCTATTGCTTAGTAGATATTTTATTGAATCAAAATCGTGAATAATAATCAAACAGCATCGAGGATTGGCACAGAATAATTGTATTTAAAATATTGTAGAAATGACAGCTACTCAATAAAGTTCCTTCCAAAATATATTTCTGTGTTGAGCCAAGGGAATAAATACATAGTTGATTTACTGTTCCTCACAGCACTCGTGACTAGATAGGTACTTTAGACATCGCAAAATGCAAGTGCTTACAATCAAGATATAACATCACTGTAACATCTCCTTGGTTTAATTATCAAGTGAAAGGCCTCTTTTTGTAATCCTGAATATTATTGATTGTGGAAAATCGTGGACTGCTTGCTGCAAGAAAATATATGTCATGCTCAGGAATGGGATATGTTGGTGAATTCTGATGCTTGTACGAGCAGGAAAGACGATAAATCTCCTCCTAATTGAATTATGAAATTAAGATGACATTTTGGGAGGAGAGAAAATTTAGAAGCAGATATTATACCCTTCCATTGGGCATGGTTGGTTGCCTAATTGATTGAATTTGTAACCAAATATGACCCGGGACATGTACCTACATGTAATACTTGAATGCTAAGGACAAATTGTTGAACATATATCTCATCCAGTTTTTGCTCTGATATTGTTCTTCGCAGGGTTGCATGAGGAGTAAATTTGTTTTGCCTGTGTGTGGATTTTATTGATAAATTTATTTGAGTCTCGTGTACTATGAGTCATAGGAGCTTTCCCTATTTTTATGTAAAGGAAGAGAGAAATATTTAATTAGCATGGTGTTATCCATTTGGTTGATATATTCGGCATGGTGCGGTTGGACGTGATAAGTGATCGGGAAATCAACTCGATGCTGTCAGACTAATTAGAACCTGAAGAATTTAATTTTAGAATTTGGTCAGCTGATCCTATGGATATTAAATGCAATTGTCCCATTCTAATTTGTTTACGAATTATGTAGTGGTTGTGCCATATTACACTCAATATACTAATAATGCAGATTTTTAAAAAAAAAAAAAAGTCTTTCTCTTGACTGTCTATCCAGGTATCTTGGTAAAGTTTTAGTTACAACTTGATTTTGAAATTAATTGTGGGAAAAATTATGAAGTAGTCATGTTTTTTTGTTTACAGTTTTGTTACAGATATTAACATATTTTTTTAAAGAATTGATTAAAACCATTTGAATCTGATCTCTACAGTACAGGTAAATTTTTGTGAATATGAAGACAGTGTAATTTCACCTTCAGCCATGAATTTTGTCACTTGCAGCTCCTGAAATGTCCTATTTATTTCTTTCTTTTCTCATAAGGGACAGGGATTTGGACACATGACTTGTAAAGGGGTAAATAGGATTACTCTTATTGAAGTGTCTGGGGGCATTATTGTGTGTAAAACATTTATATTCGCTCTATTAGGTGTAATAGGATATATAGGGATGATACCATACTCAACCAGTCTTCTAAAGGATGAGGTAAAGATGAAAGGGGATGGAGACAGGGAGTCTGAGAAGAGAATGAAATTGAGGTTTGGCGAGAGAGAGAGAGAGAGAGAAGAGAGAGAGAGAGAGAGAGGAGAGAGAAAAGGGGAGAGAGAAGGAGAGAGAGAATGAAAACTAGAGAATGGAGGAGAGAAAGATGAGAGAAAGTGTCCATGAAAAAGGGAGACAGATCTTGTGAGAAAAAAAAAGATTGAGAGAGAGAAAGAGAAAATCAATATTAAAAAAAATAGAGAAAAATACAATAAGGAAAATCATTAGTAAAAAGTAGATCATAGGGAATCTGGTGGAAAGAGATAGTTTTAGTAGGAGAGAGATATGTAGATGAGAGAAAGAGTTTGAGAGAGAGAGAGAGAGAGAAAGAGAGAGAGAGAAGAGGGGGAGAGGGAAAGAAGGAAGGAGATTAGCAAAGAGTGGGATGGGGTTAACAAGAAAATGAGAATAAAAGTGAGAATAGAAAATATGGCTTCATAATCAAATTATTGGCTTGGCTTCACTCGGGCATGCATCCAATTCCCAGTGGAGCTGAAAAGATCGTTTGAGGGTGAAAAGCCGCCTTGCAACTGAGCAAACGGCTCACAAGGTGACAAAGAGGAGTCGCCCCGGTGAACGTACCGGCCGGCCGATCCTAGATAAATATCATCTCGAGCGGAGGATGCCCTGTGGCTTTGTCATTTAAACGAAGTGGGATGGGCGGACATGATTGGTGGAAGGATGAAATGCTGGGTTGATATTGGTAAGGATGGGGTTGTAGCATTCACTGTCCTCTCCTCCCTGTAAATATGATATTGATTAAACACAGGAGTGATGAGAGAAGATGATGATTGGATGAGAGGCTGGTGGTCAATGCGTGCCCCCCTCCCCTCATCTTCTTGGTATTGATGTGAGTAAGAGATGATGAATGACGGGCATCATCATGCTACATCCAATTAAATCTATTTAGTAACGAGAGAGATATTTTAGGGATATTCTATTTCCAACATTAATCAGGAACTCTTTATCAGACATACATGTAGGCTCCTTCGAATTATTTATTCACTTTTTTGTTTGGTCATTTAAGAAGGATATGATACAAGATCTAGGTCTATTGATAGTGACGTATTTACGCGAAAGCTCATTCATGTCGTGAAAAAAGAGGTCAAAGACACAAACGGTGCGACCAAATTCCCAACGCTGGACGACCACGCTCTTTCTTTTGCTCGATTGCTTATTTTGGTTGGAAGAAATGATGAGATGCACTTTGTCTAAATTGGGACTGATTGAGCCGAGGGATAATCTATCATTGCCAGGATTCTACCCCAAAATAGCTCAAAATGGACTGTGATTTTGATGAGGAATCACTGGTCAATCTGAAATAAATGCTTATTAAGCCAGTCATTCTGGGGATGCTGGATACTTTTCTTCCATTTTCCCTGTGAATTGAATCTCGACCAATCTCAATTCCAATGGAACAAAGGTAATCGCTTGATGGGAGTACTTTCTGCATGTCTTGGAAAGATTCACTCCTCTCTGGACGTTTTCTGGTCATCTTGAGTTTTCTCATCATCACTGGAATTGATAGAAGAAGTGCCATTATTTTTCTGGATGGGATATTTCCGGTTGAATGGAATTCTTTCAATTAGTTGAGACAAAGGAGGTTTTTGATACGAGGAGGGATTCCTTTGGTGGGGGAAGATCGTCAAGGTGTTCTGACTCACTTTCCACATCTCATTTCACGATCTAATCTTGGAACCAAGATGCTTTGATGATGAGTGACGTCAGATTGATCACAATTGTTGGTCATCTTCCGTGGTGTTTCCCCATCTCACCATTTTCATCAGTTTTAACGATTAGGAGTGTTTATCTAGGAATGAATTGAAATTTAGTCCACTTTGATATTCATCAAGAGCTATTATTGCATTTGTGAACTTCCAGACTTCAGTTTCTGATGAACTCTATCTATCAGTGATAGTTGAAGTGATTACGATTTGAAAATAAAAGAGGAAAGTACAATGGTTTTTATGGAGACATGATTAAGTTTTGACTTCATATTAAAATGCAAGATCACAAAAGAGTGATCAGACATGGTATATGTTGAATATCTCTATTGGGTTTAGCTCAATTTTATATCAAACCGTATTAAGAGCATTTTGTGAGGCCTGTTTAGCTATTCAGCGAGGGAAGTCTTTTTATTGCATAATAAATGCAATTTCATCATCTGACATCACCATTGAAAGGCAGATTCATCATCACTAAACTCGTTAGGGGATGATCTACATCTGCAAAAAAGGAAAATATAATTTTGAGACAAAGACTTAAGTCTGATGATGTTACCATCACAAAGGTGATTATATCTTGCTCGTCAGGCGACAATTAAGCATCCACCGCATCCCGGCACTCTTTCCCCCTCCTCATCATCGCCTCGTCCCCCCACCTCCATCACAGTGCGAACAAAGGATCAACGTACCCCATTCAGTAACCAATTTTCGAGGAAATTGCACTGAAGTTTGATTAGTATACCATCCAATAGTCGAGATTGTGCAAACGCTGCAGTCCCTTCTATAGCAAATGGTGTGGGCTTATTGATTCAGTATAATGACTGTTTTTGCTGTAGTGTAGGAAATAGGCATAGTTCCAAGATCATTTCTATGTTATTTGTTGGTGGAAAAGCTCGAAAGTTGATAGAGGACATGGTTGTCATGGTAATAAGAAAGGAAATGGAACTTTTATGGTATCCTTCATCTGCAGCACATTCATCTGAACTACCATAGTGGCTTCTTATCTTACAAACACCTTATTAGACAATTTGATGGAATGCTTCATAGTTTGATGCAATATTCATGGCTTGCTGTCTTTTTCAACTGCATTTCAATGGATAAACTTCATCCTTATTCATGAAAGTGAATACTCCTCAAGGTCTCCAGAGGGCTGATGATGTTGCCATGGGAACTCCTCTAATGTGACACCAGTCATCTTGTCTCCTGCATCTCCAAGCGTGATGGATGTTGCACTTTTTTTCTAAAGTAGTTTTAACTTTACACATTGTGTATTCTTATGCGACTTTCGCGCCGCTTTGTGTAGGAACTTTGTTGAGCAAGTGACTTTGCGAGATGATATTGGGTTTGTGTTATGGCGGAGTATTATGACGACACTGCATATTGGGCATACCTTCTCTCATTTTGTCGGCTACCTCATCAAGCAGATAATCAACACTGCTGTACCCCTCATCTACAGGTAATGATTCTTCATTATTGTTTGGAATTATTGGGTTTTATTATTATCTTGATATATTACTGCATTGGTCAGCGCTCTAATATCACAGCGGCTGGCAGTAAATCTGCTTCTGGAATTTCCATAGCTTTCCAAGTCCTTTCTTATTCTCTTTGTTTTAGGCTTTAAAGCGAGAGTGAACTGACCAACACTCTCATTGACTGTGTGTTATAAATAGTTAGTCTAAAAGTATACCTTTTGAGATAACTATCAATATTGGATTGACTAAAATAGCCTTTAATTTTATTTGTATCAAGGAAACTAAAATGTTTTGAGGGGAAAAGTACATGGTGTACTTGGTTCACAACTTGTTAACATTATTATTGGGATATGAATGTATTGAGTAGTGAGTTAGTGTGTTATCATTAAATTGGGTCTGTATTATAAGACTACACTTCTCGGGATGTTGCATTATGGGTTAGGAATCAGGGCAGAATTGAATAGTTGAGGACTTGAGGTGGTGCTATACAAGGCTGCCAGTTCGTACTGGCTTTAAAAAAAAATCCTTTAGAGAAAAAGAATCCCAGTATTTTGGACGTGTTTGTCTTATATTCTTACAAAAAGATAATGAGCCTCTTATGGAATCTGGTTTTAGCATGACTCCAGAATGTAATTTAAGTTCCGAATATGTGATTGCAATTGGTTAAAAAATAGGTTTATAAATATGTTAAAGTCTGGAGGTCTGCATTTGTGCCTTGAGTGGTATTGTACCAGAAAAGTGCACTTTAGAAATATGTATTATTATTATTAGGCTACAAATTAGATTTTATTGATTTCACACAATGTGCGTCAGAAGAAAGAAAAGTTGAAATAGCTTGAAATAATCATCTGTAATAGGGTGACTTTGGAGGAACTTGTTATGCTAGATGTTGTGGTTTGTTTCATGTGAAGTATGGTAACGTTGCATTTGTTGTTGTTTTTTGTAGTACTTTGAGAAGTCGTCTGATGAAGATGTGAACGCAGCAGCTAGGGTTGTTAGAAATCGCAGAAGACGACGGCGCAAAAAGAGACAAAACGTTGAGGTATCTTTGATATATAGCTGCTCTAGAGAAATTCTGTTTAGATTGTGTTCTAATAGCAAGAAGAGTATTAGAGAAATCTTATTTGCATTTTGTTTTTGGTTTAGTCAAGTGTATTATTATCTGTACGTAAAAAAATAGATATTTTATAGAAAGTTGTCTAGTTGTTCCAGTGTGTTTTAGTACTTTAAAGAGAAAGCTTATTGTGGTTCACTTTATGGGAACTACTTTTGTATCTGAATTGTAGTTACATGTAAGTGTTAGGATATTATATTTAGAGTACAACATGTGATATATGCATGACAAAATGCAGATATTTTTGGTGGCAGTTTTAGATACATTTCATGTGCAAAATGAGATTATGGTGTTTTGTCAATAAGTATGGTATATTTTGTTTAATTGAAGTAATAATTGGGAACATGGTTAATGAAAAGAGAAAAAACTGAGATAGGAAACAGAGTGAGAGAGAGAAAAAAAGAGAGAAATAGAAAGAGTTCAAGAAATTAAAATTAAGAAATTGGTAGAAGAGCTGAGGAAGAAGTTCACAGAGAAAGAATGAAATATTCCTAAAATCATAAAATTCTATTTTAATAATAGCCAAGTTTCTTAATTCATTAACATAACCAGTGAATGAAATGGGCAAACTACACGAACCCACCATATACACGATATATATGTGTACACAAAGTAATGATTGACAAAATAATTGCTATTTAACACACTTGCAGTTGCCAAATTCCATTCTTTTTCACTATAAAGTGCCTCCTCATTTAATCATTACAAAAGATCATATATCGTAACCTTCTATTATCTTCCGTTTGGTCATTCTCTAAAAACTACTTCCCTTCATTACAAATCATCCATATGTCCGAGTTTCACAGCTCTTCAGATAAAAAAAGCTGCCAATTTGATCACTCATGGTACCACTGATGTCAGTATTGATTCGGTTACTCTGTGAAGTTCATTGACCATTAGCTGTTCTTTATTATTTCACGCTCTCATGAGCAGGAATCCACGGTCAGTATAAGCCGAAGTGATGTCATTGTATAATGAAAGTATTACCCACTTGTAGCAAGAGTGGTGCACTTTCACAATTTTTTTATGGGATACAAATTCAATTTAATTAGTGCGTATTAATGCACAACAATTGTTTGCTCTTGTGGTTTTAGATGGTTGCTAGTATTAATGGATCATGGCTGTAATTATTTTGCAAATCTAATTTGATTTTATGACCTTAATTTAGGCTAAAGAGGTTTTTTTTCAATATTTTTCATACAAGAAAAATATTGTATTGAAATGAAATGGTACCCCAAACCCGAACTTTTGTTATACAAAAAGTTCATTGACTGGCCAACAGTCATGTTAATTCATTCAATGCCATGTTACAATTTATTTAAATTTACAATCATTTGTGTTGTGTTTCATAGTATATATGAAATCGTCTTTAGTGTTAACTTTATGTCTATGAAGATGACACAATTGATATAATAAGATCATCAGAATATAAACAGATTTGTATGGAAAGCTAGATGGCGTACATGTATACAGTACAAGTATAGCTCTGATATGATATTGATTAAAACAATAAATGTACTTACTTAGACATTTTATAGAATTGTACAGGTGAAAATGCAGGGTCATGTATGAGTAATATTAGGAAGTATAAGTGGGATAAGTTGGCATGTTTTAATCCCATATCATATTGATAATTAATAAAACTACTAGGTCAGATATGCATAATCCTATAAATACATGCTACTATTAAACATAATTATGTGACCACTGTTTGATAGAAAACGAGCAACCCACTATTTTGAAAATGAATAATCAGATGGTTGCCTGTATAAGATACAACAAAAGCCAAGTAGGAGGAGAAGATGATAATGGTGGGTTATGGTAAAAATCTCTAATTCTGTTTGCTGGACTCTCCTGAAAAAATAATATTAAAGCAAAAGCATTTGGATATTTAGCCATTTCAGTATTCACTTTTGAAAAAAAAAAAAAATGAATTCATGAAAATAAAAAAACTATTTTGTCCTAATTTATAATTGATGATTTGATAACTTTCCCCCAACATAATATTCCCTAAAAATAATTTTTTTGAATGAAATTTAATTAGTTTGACCTGGAATATTCAACATAAACTTTGTTCTGAATTTGTTTAAAACCTTTATTGAGATTAAGAATATATTGTTTCAACCTGTGTTATAGTTCAGTCAATGTCATGTGTATCCATGTCAGTGATTTAAGGCTTATATTTGATGAGCTTGGCACATGTTGCAATCTATCCCCGTAAAATTAAACAGCCGCTGCACATAATACACCTTGTGCAGTTCAGGTTTTAGTCAAATTAAATCCCCCTTAAACCACGGATTAGATTTACAATGTCTGCCACCTTGGCCAGTGAGATTAATTAATTTCCTCGATCATACACCATAGAAATATTATATGCAAGACTAAAGGCAAAGCTAAAGGGGCCTCATATTGGCAAACTGAAATTTGTCATTAAGCTACTGCTATACACTCTTTCACCATTCTTTGTTACATTGGAAACATGTTGCATTAATTTACCCAAATTTGAGCAATTAGAGCCATTTTTAGCTTCAATTTTGATCTCTTCCTCATTATAATCCGGTTATTCTATGAATGCAGTTTTCTGTAGAGCAATATTTCTCACCAGTTCTGTTGTAAATGCTAATGTGGAAGAAGCAGCACATTAATTCTGGTAGATTAATTCTATGGAATGCTCATTGATAAGGTGAGTTATTTTACAGATATTACAAATTTAATCACTTAATGTGTTATGAAGTGCCCAGTTACACCCAAAGATGGACCCACTTCTTGGTCATTCAATGCAGTATGCAATGTGCATTGCTCTTTTGTTGGGTGTTGTGTCAACCTGGTTTGTGTGACTGCACTCTCAGTATGATGTGTTTGTATTGGTGCTATCGAGCCCTGGGATATTTGCATGCTTGTGCGGTGAGAAGCTGTGAGGAGTTCTAAAGGGCTTTCTCATTATATGTGAAGTTAAATATTTAGGTTGATGGTGAAGGTGTCATTTTGAAACCAATATGTATACCTACTTTCAGCACGATGTTTCCTGATGATTTTTCTAAAGCTTGGATCTTATCACTCCGGGCCGTGTATGCTGAGTAAAATACAGCAATTGTTCCCAGTTTGGTACAGAACAGTTATAATGAATATCGGCAAAATGGATGTTTTTACCCAAATTGTACAGCCCCAGTGTGATATATTATGTGGCTTTATTGCTAGATTCTCAATAAGGCTGTGTTGTGCATTTGTTGCTTAGAAAGTAATATGAAAGTTGGAACCATCCATCGATAATGACACTGATCCAGGCTTTTATATGAGAAAATTACATTAAAATTTAATTAATGTTGATAATAGTGAAACAATATACAAGAGACCATATTTGGAAGTTTTATTGAACATGAGTATAAATTAAAGCAAAAATGAATATTGAAGAGAGAAATAAGTCATTTGATGAGTGTGGTGATTTAAATAAGATATGATTCAGATATTCATTTGGAAACAATCAAATACTAAAAGTATGTCTCAGCACATTTTTGTTGTTGTCTCCATTCAGTTTTGACTACTGACAATATGAATGAGAGTATAGTTCTACGTGAGATTCTAGTTATCCAACACATCTTTATTTAAAACCCTGGGGAAAATTCAGCCTTCCTGAAATCAAGACTAGGGTGTATGTTGCTGTGATATCGCAAAGTGATGAAGGATAGGATGTGTCTTGGCATAGCATGAATGCTGACCTGAATGGATGAACTCCCTTCGCATAAACATTGATGTTAGCATCAGAAATAAATAAAAGGGGGCCCAATGAGGGACACTGTCGTATCCAGTTTGAATGATCATGACAGTACTGTAATGACTGGTTCATTATTCGATACAGAGGGGAGGGGGTGCATGAGGTTTAAACAAAATATAATAATTTACACAAAAATTAAACGAAGTGGAAAATTACTTTAACAAAATTAACGTCTGGTTCATTATTAAACACTAGGATGGGTCTTAAGTGTAATCTTAAATTGGGTATTGACTCTAAAACGATAACTTAATCGAAATTTGTATGTTTTCTTGGAGTTAATGTAGAGGAAAATTTGAAATGGGATTCACATAGTAATTATTTAAGTACCAACATTTCTAAATGCATTGGTATTATGTATAAATTAAGAAGTTGTCTTCCTTTTTCAGCCCTTTTCTCACTGTATAATGCTTTGATATTGTCACATATCTTATATTGTATCACTGTCTGGGGTAATTGTAGCAAAACTAAATTAGAGGTCCTTTTTAAATTACAAAAAAGGGCAATAAGAATATGTATGGGCAGTCATTATCTTTCTCGCTCGGCTCCAATTTTCCATAAGCTGAATACTTTGAACGTTTTCCATCATTATGGAAAGTCTTGTTTTGTTTTCTATTGTTTTTCGGGGATTTGTGTATAGGAGTCCCAAGGATTGTTGACCTTTGCTCCGACAGTGCGAAGAATCCATGGTTTGTGTGAGTGAGAGCGTTGGGATAGCGGGTTGGTAATATGATCCATGCCATAGCTAATACATTATTTCTCTGCAGGGGTAACTTGCACTCGGAGGGGTTAGGGATAATATTATATGTCCTTTTTTTTATCTCTTTTATGCTTTCATTCACACATTACTCATTTTTAGATTGAGTTTTAGAGTTGAAACGCAAACATAAACTATGGATCTTATATATATCCATGCATAAACTGAACCCATTATGTTCTCATAGTAAGAGCCTGCTCACAGGCTCCGTATTGCCTCTCTCTCTCTCTCTCTCACCCTATCTCTCTCACTCTCACCTATAGTCCATGCTATCTTCTTCTCTCAATCTCTATTCATCTCACGTTACATTTTTACAATAAATATAAAAAACTATTATACTTTTTTTCCAGGATAAATATACGAACTCAGTATTCAATTGACATATATAATCCTACTCACCTGTAGTAGAGTGGTACGCTCCGATCTGGATTCAGCAGGAAAATTTTCACGAGCTAGCTTGAAATCCGGCACAAAATCGTCTCAATCGATCTGATAACATTCTTAAATGGCTTAATTAATTCAGCACTAGCATTAGTATTTATTATCTTAGAGGTAACGTCGATCCAAATGAGGCAAGAAAAGAAAAGACACGAGAAATAAAAGCATGTAGATCACCATCTCCCTTCGAAAAACTCCTCATTTCATGTTGGGCGCGGAATTGTAGCGCTGATCACGTGACTCGGGATGCCGTTAATGGCCATATTTTGCAAAACTATCTCTGATTGAACTATAATTCTTCTAAATGCATGCGCACTGGATATTTGACCAATCATATCAAATTTTATATGGGAGATGTGAAATTTATCTGGTATCCTGACCCAATTTGCCCTTGACTTTTTGAACTTTTAGTTTTTTTTTAGTCGGCGGACAAAGCAGACTGTGTCTGATATTATGACTGGTTTTTGACACGTCATAATTCACAAAATCGCAGACATTGATATCTCCCAGAGAAGAATGATCATTCAATATTGGATTAAACTAGAAAATATTATACCCACTTAAAGGGAGATAATTTTACTTTCATTCCCAGCTTGCCCTTTTTGGAAAGCTTAAGAAATAAAGAAAATATGCCCATTTCTGTGTAAGATTTTATGTGCTCTGGCGGGGCGATCACACGCTGTAGCGTGTGTATCCCTACTCCCTACTGTCAGACGCGCGCCGCTTTCCACAATGTTATACCAATTTCATACCATTTTACTTGGATATTTCTATTTCAAGAATACCCTTCCAAAAAATATCCTTTAACTGTTCACTATAAGCAAAGAAATCCATTCTCATACAAGAAACATAGGTTTATTTCATCTGTGGAAAGTCGGGAGAACATTTGTACAACGGTCTGTTCGTTATAGTTTTCCAACTATCTGGAACTCCATACCTAATTTTATTTGTTCATGCACTTCTTTCTCTCTTTCTCTCTTTAAAAGGAAAATTAAAACAGTATTTCATTTCAAAATATGCTTAGTTGGCAACTCTGTAATACTTTGTAAAAATCCATTGTAAAAGGATGTAATTTAGGTTTTGTTTTTGTCTTTTTCTTGGGGGGGGGGGGTCTTCAGTTTATAATCTATGTATTTCATGTATTTGTTCTGTATATTGAATTTTTTTCTTAATTCCTTGAATTTATTTAGACTATTATATAGAGCCTCCAGTTCATTTTCAATTAAATGGGGACTTTTGTTTACAAGGCCATCTTGGCTTTATTTTAAAGTTTCCCAAATTCATTTTCTTATCTTGTATATAGGCTTTTTGTAAAAATTATTATATTGATTCAATGTCTTGCAAATGTTTTGTCAAGTACAACTGTCTGTACATTTTAGAAGTGAATTGAATAAAACGAACTGAACTGAACTGAAGAAGTGAATAATTATTTTAACCCAAATCAAATCTCATTCCAAGGATTTAATTGCACATTCTCCTATGTTTCATTACATCATCAATGAAAACAGTCGGACTCGGAGGCAAAATGATCAAACTCACATTCTTCAAAAAACACTGAACAAAAAAGGAAATAGTTGTTGCAATCTAATGAAGGGCCTCTGAAAGGCTGATGACATCAAGCTAGTCTGTTATAAAACAATTTCTTTTGTCCGTCTAGATAAGTCTTCTTTAATTCTTTTTTCATTTCCTCATGTGGCCTGTCTGACCGCGCGATGTTCAAAGAATCAGGGTATCCTTATTAAGATGCCACGTGGAGCCCAAATCCAACAGGACAAGAGGAAATTACAGTGTCATCTTGCGTTAAATTGGAGAAGTTTGGATATGAAATCGGCTGGAAAAGCACCATTTTAAAGCATTTAAAGACTAGACTTTTGGGAACATTAAAGTTAAGGCAAGGTATGTTGTTGTAGTGTATCAAAATTATATAATAAGTCAATATTGTTACACAATGAATATTTTTACAAAACATCCATGAATTGTCAGAAGGGCTTCCAGCTTCTGACAGACAATATGTAATTCTTTTGCCTTGAATCAATTTTACACCAGTTGCTCCACCCTCCACCAAATAGTGCATCACATTTTTGTCCCTAAAAATAAATATCAATATGCTATGGAATGATATATATCTGAACTCTGCACTTATGTTTTCTATATTTCTTAGGGACAATTTTGCCAGAATTTTCATTCAAATTTTTAATTTGACAATCGGATATCTGGAAGGGACTTTTGATTTCTAAATGTTACAGAGAAGTGTGAAAATGAGCTTTCTGAATATCACACATTGTGGCCAGTGGAATTGGATTCTAATTCTATTATTTGAGTTTCTGAGCATGAATGATGCAGCTCTTTTTACATCTATATTTTTGGAATTGAAGCCTGACAATTTTTGTTGCAAACTCATTTTACCTACTCATGATGAGGGCTAAAATATTGGAGGTATTTCTTGCAGCCGGCAAAAAAAAGTGATACTTTGTTGATAGGAAGTCAGGTATAGATGAGGTCATGTTACAGCTTATGAAGGACTCCAAGATTACAAACTTTAACTCTAAGGGCAGTGCTTTTCTAGCTCGAGGTTGAAAAATAGTGCCGTTTCTGATCCATTGAATTTTCGTGATCAGAGAGGCTTTTTCTCTCAAAGAGTGTGCTAAATTAGGCAAAATCTTAGCCCAAATTGTCTTGAGCTTATTTCCAATATCTCAAACATGTTTTGTAGTTTTGGTTCAAAATAGCATGATAAATTGAACGGTGCTGCACTATAGCCATAAACCTTGGCCAGATCCCAGTATGCACATATCGGGCTTGTTTGTGGAAGCTCAAGGTCAGATCATGAAGCTCAAGCTCAAGCTTAGCTGATGTAGCATCAAGGTCATGCTTTAAACCTGGTGTATAGTTTTGGTAACAAAAAAGGAATCAACACAAAACCGATCAAATGTAGTTACATGTTGTCCACATTGCACTAAAAGATATGTGTGAGAGATCTTGTGTCATTCCTTTCATGATTTCTGATGAATTTCAGTGAAAATGTTTGAATGAAACATAATGTAACCACTGTTTAGACCTCTGCTGGGAGGTTCGTACGCCGGAGATTATGGCGTGAATGGTGTGTAGCGATCTGTGTGTAACACACCCACACAAGAGAATCCCCATTGGTTTTCCACGTGAACGCTGAAACGAGTCAGGTCCCCGTCTTTCCACGTTTTATACTTATATTATGAAATGAAGACACTGAAACAAGATTTCAAGTACTACAATTTGCTTTATAATAGTTATTGGATTCAATCTTTCAATTTGAATGTGAATCCAAATTAATTTTTCCTCCTAATTAATTTCTCCTTAAACTATTACACCAGCTTTAACTATCTTTGTGTTTTTTTTCCTGGTGCACCTCGTAGTGCGCTATTAGTCAATCTCGGCTAGTAGAGCACTGCCTACTCTGACTTTTCCACTTTTGAAATGATGACGTCCGTAACGCATCATAGATGGGTAGGGTCAGGAAACAATAGATTTGGACGCTGAAAAGCACATTTAAGATTTTGTCTGCATCGTGTCTACTTGTTTTCTTCGGTAGAACCTACAACGATGAGTTACACTTTTATTCATTCCCAGAAATAAAGCTTTAACATTGAAGTGAAGAAAAATTTCATCGTTGGTTATGCTGAAAAAAGTGTTTTAAGAATAACTTCAAAATTCATATCTTTCAGATTTATTTAGTTCAATTTACAAAAGGTTAGACAAAGAAATTATTGAAAGAGAGAATTATATTCATGTGAGTGAATGGTTCTCAATGATGATTTTAGTTACGTTTTGATATGATAAAAAAAACCCTTAGTTTTTATTCTTAATTGAAAGATTGTCATTTGGTTTTAATACCACAAAACAAAGCTCATGATAAAAATTTAATTTAGAATCTTCAGGAACTATGAAGATTTATTCTAAAAGTATGAGAATTCTTGATGATTCCTAGGTCATACCTGTAGCTCTGTGGTTGGTTGGGATTAGGATATGAGAAGATAAGCTTAAATGTCTTGAAGTTCAAATGCTCATCAAAGCAATCATAGGAAATGTTTTAAATGGGAGGTATAATCATGATGCCTCTCCTGTACATTTAGGGGTAGTTGTTGGGGTGGGGTTGGGCAAGTGATCATAGAACCCTAAGCAAGATCTTTTGAAGCCTTTCTTCCAAGTGAATGATGATCTAAAGACAAGAAGAAAGATAAACATATGGAGGCACTGGAATATATGACTCTGAAAAGAGTGGGAAGAAGATGATGAGAGGAATAGACTTGAGATGGTATTCTAGGGCTCGAGGATGATTCATGGGATCGCATCTCCCTTGGTTACCTGGTAGAGATACCGGTATCTCCTCTTACCCATCTCAAAACCAGCCTTCAGGGTTTCTTCATCCAGGACCCCTAGAGGAGGGGCTCCACCAGCCCAAAGTTTAGAAGTAGAAGTTTTAGAGTTGAATAAACCCAACATGAGCTGAATTGCTCATTTATGTCTTTGTCCATTACAAGCTTTTATGATCTACTTCGAGATTAAGCCTGGTATTGATCGGCATACACATTTCAAAAAACATAATAACAAGTGTGTGGTTTCAATACAGCATTCGATAGGAGGCTATTTGCCATTCAATAAGTTAAACCAAAAATATAGCCTGCTTTTCTTCGAGAAAGTCCAATATATTTAGGCTGACTTTTTGAGCAAAATAAGAGGCTAATTCAGAGAATATGTCTGATATTTTCTGATATAGCAAATTCATTAGATCATGAATAGCTAGCTTATTCTCAACTTGAGGGCTGATGGAGGACACACCTTACCTAGACATTGTCTCGATCCTTCTTAATCAGAAGATGGAATTTCAGATATTTCATCTTGGTCCCTGTCCTCCAAGGGCATTGTCATGATGGAAGAAGATGAGCGCTTGAAGAGGAACATACCGCTCCAATTGAGGTCCACCCAAGAGAAATTTATTTTCATGAGAATCCTCATGTGAATAATGTATGAATAGAAGACATTGAAGAGGCTTACGGCAAAGTCATACCCGTGAAACCGACTCCAAACCTACATGTACCACTGGCTTGCCATTCATGGTGATTTGTTCGGTTTGGTGTCGGTGTCACTGGTGTGACCTGGCTGCAAATGCTGACTCACATGAAACCTAAAAGAGCCATTGACTGCCTTGTTAAAATGAATGAATGTGCAATTCATGAAATGTTATTTTCATAAAGTATCTTATATAGGAATGGATGATGAAATATGAAGACGAATGATCGAGAAAGGGAGATTAAAAATAGATAAATAAGTTTTCACACTATTGCCAGTCGATTGGCTTATTTTGTGAAATTATTCCTATCCAGTAAAGATTTGTCATACTCCACATGCATTAAGAACAATTGTTATAAGATATGAAATATCACATGCATAGTGTTTTCTTTTTGTTTCAGTGGTATTTTGTGCCTGAAAACAACTTTCAAACAAAACTTCATATTAAAGGTATCTACTTCTGTTTTTTGTTGTTACATTTTTTTTTTTAAAGAAAAGCATTAGGCTCGGATTGTCCTGTTTATATACTCCTATTTGCACATTACTTGTTCTTTAATTCAGGGACTTTTGATATTTTTTTAAAATATGTGTATTATGAATTGACATGTAGATTTTCTATAGCAGTGTTTAGGGCCTAGATCTTTACTTTCTTTTTATTTCATTGTCAGGGGCATTTGCTAGGATATTTTTTAGGGTAGGGTTAGTTGTATTTGCATACACTTCAAAAAGTTATCCCTCCCACCACAAAGAATGCAACAAGTTAAGCCTTCGATTGAAATGTGCTTCTTTCCCCTTACGTACAGTTTTCTTTTCCGCCCACCTTCATGAATTTTTTATTTTCCTACATGAAATGTTTGTCCCTCTTTTCATTTTGCCATTTCTAGAGAAATTCTATTTTATATGGTCATATAGACACAACTCATTCATGCACATGTGTATGTACCCTAATATTGTTTGATATTGTTTGATATTGATGGAAAAACACAAGCACACTAACCGGCTGGCAGATATAAAGAGAATGATAGAGTACCGTATTACTCGAATAAGAGGTGCAGGTCGTGCCATGAATATTCATGAGTGTTAAGTTTCCAAATGGAGTGAAAACAGAGAGGCCCCTGTTAGGGCTCTTTACTAACTGGTGGTCAGCCTGCTTCTCTATCCATCGCTCAAGTTTCTTTCCGTCTCTAAAATCAAGATACCACTGGGAGTCAGACCATTCTCTAAGAAGATAACCATAGATTCCTGCGCATCAAGAAGAGAGTCTGGTTTATTGTGACGTTTGTATTCCATCAGAGTTGTTGTCCATGCTTCAGTATTCAGCTTGTGCTTTGTTACTTTGTGCTGTTGGAAGTCAGAAAGAGAAAGCAGTTTCTAGAATTTGTTGAGGTTGCCATCGCCATCTTGATTCAGTGTCGCTGCATCTTTTCTCTAATACTACTACCAGTTTATGAATGTACAACAGATGAAACTTGCGATATTGATCTACGACTTATCAGTTGGTATGAATTTGATCACTCTCACTGAGCACTGGAATGCAAAGAGATTTTTCATTTGAGTGAGTACCTATTCTAACATTTTCTAAATGTGTTAAAGGGAAAGTTCACTCTGGAATTTAATTGCTTTGTCAAAATGCAGAAAAATAAAAGAAAAATATGAGAAAAGGTTTCAAGAAAATCCACCAAAGATTTTTATTCCATATATCGCCATTTTTTCAGATCAGTAATGAATTCACCTATGCTCTTGATATATCATCAAACATATGTTAACACATATGCTTCTATGGTGTAGACCTATTCCTTCGTCAAGAACTATGAAAAAAAGACAAATTTATGGATTTTACATACACAATACAATGGGAGAGCAGCTCGCAAGTGACGTCATAATATCAAAATTTCAATAATTCATTACTTTTTTATTCCGTGATGTATTTTCTTCAAACCTTTACTCCTATTTTTCTTTTATTTTTCAGCTTTTTTTACAATGCAATTAAATTCCAGGGTGAACTTCCCATTAAACTTTATATTACAGAAAAATAATTTTGGCAAATGCTATGAGATCATTACAGAATGTATAGCAATATTAACTATTCGAAATTAAACATTTACATCCCAGCCTGGTTTTAAACTGTTTAACTCTCTGATCTGTCTCTGTATTTCACTTTTATTTTCAAGAAAATTATCTCAGCAGCTTATTAATTGATAGGATTTTTCCATATATTGACTAAGAAAATAGACATTTGTGGAAAAGATAGAAGGAATTGTCACTTTTTTTTTTTTTTTTTTTTTTTTTTTTTTTTGGGGGGGGGGGGGGTTAATTCACATGCCATTTACAAAATTATATATGAGAATTCGTAGACCATTTCAAAATAAGATGTGGAAAAATGTAATAAGTATAACATTGAAAAAGTAGACAGAGATGACACTTTGCAGGAAATTTCCTGACATTTCCCAAATTTAGGATTTTTTAAAATCCTAAGTTTCTCTCTATTTATGTATTTGCAGGCCTGTTTTGTGTCTTTTCACCTTAATCTGCACATTTTCAGCACTTTTTGCCAACCTTAGGATATTTTGTTATTGATATTCTGAGTAGATTTTTTTTCAAAGCTCCATATAAAAATTAATGAGCCCTTTTGGCTAAACAGATTATTCAATGGTTTTATATGTCACTGCTTTTTGGATGCATTTAAAACCGGTGGGGGATGATGACACAACTTGGCTTTTTATATTTCCTCTTTCTATATGACCTTGAGGCATGTTACATGGATCACTGACATTCATGATGAATGTGGGCGGAAGATCATGAAGAGAATCAAGAGATGATGAATTCATCTAAAATCTTCAGAATAATACTCAATCGTTGATTGAAATGTGGAAAATGTTGTGGGGACTGTTTCACAAAGTTGTACATAAATTCATGGTTGCTTGCTGTAGTTTAAACAGTTTTAAATAAATCAGAGCATTTGGAAGTTTATCAAAAAGATTACATGTGTATGTGTTAAATGTTGAAAGTAAGAGGAATAAGTCTTTAAATCAAACTTAACCCTTTGTTAACAGGCTAAGTTTGATTTTAGTCTCACCTAAATTCCTAGTTGCGTGTTGTATATTACGCAGCTGCACATTGGTCAATTCATGCCCCTGAAGGGGATGTACATGTATTTTTGGAAGTCTCTCAATAAGATTATGTGTTAAAATATTGGATACTTCAGGATATAAGTGTGACTTTAAGTCAAACTTAATTCTTTATGAAATGAGCCCCTAAAGAAAATTCTTGAGAGTGAGTGTGGGGTGGGGGAAGGGTGATGATGGAGTAGAAACTAATTCTGGTGATGTTAGATCGAGAGATTTAGTCTTTTTTGCTATTCATGTATATGATGATGTGCTTTAAAGATGGCCTTTGGGCTTAGAATGGATCTTCATTTGTAAGAACATTCATGAGGTACTTTTCCAAATGTTCTTATCGTTGCTATATTTCCATAGGGCTTTGCAAAGACATTCAAGAAATAACAGATTACATTTCAGCTACAGTGTATGAGTATGGCTTGAAGCTGCGAGTACAAATATAATTTACTTCAATAGAAATATACATTTGCCTACCATTGCTATTCGACCTCGAATCGCCCCAAACCGAAAATTACACCGAAATTTTTGCCCTAGTGTTTGCCTATTTACCCCCCACCCCCCATTAAATAGCGCCCTCCATCGACGAGGATGCGGCCGCATGCGATCTTATACTCTTCCTCTAATCTCTTCGCCTTCGTCGAGATAAGTCGTACATTTTTGCCTGCGCAAAAAATAGCGTGTTTTTCTCCCTTTTGGGACTACTTTGCGGTGTTTTGCGAGGTTATATTTCTCAGGATATTCATATTGAGTATTCTGAGCTCTCTTTTTGGGTCTAGTTTTTTGGATTTGCCGAGATTTTGATAGTTTTATCTCTCGGTGATCGTTTACTTTTCACGCTCTCTCTTCCCGTAGACTTTCGTACGTTCATTACTGTGTGTATGTAATACGTGTCGTGGTTTACGTTTGAGTGTTGTGTATGTGTCGCGGCGCACAGAGTTTTTGTGCTTCCGCTTCTTTGATAGACCCGCCTATTTGCCCCCTTTTGTGTATTAAGAGCCACTGTCTGAGAGAATCAGGCAGATTTGAAAAAAGTTGGAAGATGGGGGTCGGCGGATTGCTTTTATATTCTGAGGTTTAAGTACATAGAGGGTAGGTCCCCCGAAAATGGGGTTTAAAATTTCTGATCATAATTATCTTCATAGTTATCGCGACCCCCAAAGTTGACCCTGTGTTTGGGTGATTTCAAAGCCTTGCATTTTTCAATTTATGGTCATTTTCATGACCTATAAAAGTCATTTGAAATTATTCGATTCAAATAAAATTTGCAGGGCTTTAATTTAAATGTTCTTCTTTGCAGGCATGTAAATAAAATTTAAAACAAGGATTGGAAGGTACCATTTTTTGCAATAGGGATGTTGCCATTTTTTGCATTTTTCAGGAAGGAGAAAAATGGGAAAATTTTGGCAATATTCATGGGAGTGACAAAAATGGCCCAACTTTTTTCAGGCTGATTTTTTTCACAGAATGTGTCCCAAACATAGGTCAATCCATTATAGGTTTCAAATCCGTGGAGTGTCTTTTAACTTTTCTTGTTAGAAGCTGCTAAAAATAGGTCTTTTAAAATAAACATGAAAATATGGATCTTGTACCTGCTGCAAATGTACTATAATTACTGTTGCAATAACCCATAAGTGTTTGAAAAGCACCTCATACAAGCAGATATGTCCTTATGAAATGCAGACAAATTTAATTTTAGGTATTTCATTTGTTAACACCCCATATCGCTAATGGACTGTCGCCTGTTAGAAAATATACATCTAAATTCTACATAAAACTCATAAAATTACTTGTATCACATATATAGGAATATGAATAATGAAGGCATAAATGACAAAAATAACTTCAATCAAATGGAAATCAATGGGTACATGGACTTTCTAGAAACAGTACAAATCTTCAAATAACATTTAGGTCTATGATCTCACATATCGATCTTAGTACGATCCATGCACATATAATCTAATGTCACCAAAAGATGACTACATGAAGTTACATAACAACGATAAAGATGAAAAAAAATCTGGCAATTTGTATAATCGCTTTTAATTGAGTTTCTACTGGTACACACAACGATTTATATTAAAATCATTATAGACGTCAGAAAGAGAGGGCCAGGGCGCTACCCCAACTTAAATATGTGGAGGTAGGCCCTAAAAGGATACCCCCATGAATATCATTTTTTGGGTTGTAATATACCCTGTCAGGATTTTCAAGGAACAAGTCTGACTCCTGACTCCTTTGTTTTGTTCCTTATTAAAGAAAATTGAAGATTTTGTGTTAGATGTATTCAGATATTTGAAATTAGTTATCAAGAGAAACAAGAATTTAGTAAGAATAAACTTTTTTTAAGTAAAAAAATATTGGAGGGGGGGGGGTTTCCTTGGATATCAATAAGCCCACTCCTCCAATATTGTTGGTACCGGTTATCAGGTATCAGCGACCGTCTTAATAATATAATTTTGCTTGACTCGGATAATATTATGTAAAAGGTCTATATAATTTGGGGGCAGATATTATAGTCTCTTCTATACTCTTTTTGGCTCTCGGATTTTTTATTGAGCCCCCCCCCCTTCCCCAAACAGCGCTCACAATATTTAGGTATCACAGACAGGATTTTCAGCTCGCGCTGTACGCTCGCATTAATTTTAAGCTTCATTTTTTATTTTCTTCAAAAGAACAAACGCTGGGGGGTTAACACCCATGTTTGCGGAAAGGTGCTTTGAAATCATTGAGCCCTTCCCCTCTCGTCCCTTATGCGGCGGTCAACTCGTCGTAGCCTACGGGCACGTGCCATCGACGTAGGCCTGCGTTGGCAGTGCAATGCAACGCA
>CALNVZ010003428.1:34876943-34910990 GCA_940671915.1 Paracentrotus lividus
AAGAGAGAGATGTTATCAGCGACCGTCTTAAAATAATAATTTTGCTTGACTCGGATAATATTATGTAAAAGGTCTATATAATTTGGGGCAGATATTATAGTCTCTTCTATACTCTTTTTGGCTCTCGGATTTTATTATTGAGCCCCCCCCCTTCCCCCAACACAGCTCACAATATTTAGGTATCACAGACAGGATTTTCAGCTCGCGCTGTACGCTCGCATTAATTTTAAGCTTCATTTTTTTATTTCTTCAAAAGACAAACGCTGGGGGTTAACACCCATGTTTGCGGAAAGGTGCTTTGAAATCATTGAGCCCTTCCCCCTCTCGTCCCTTAGCGGCGGTCACAACTCGTCGTAGCCTACGGGCACGTGCCATCGACGTAGCCTGCGTTGCATGTGCAATGCACGCACAGGTCCTAGGTTTAACTTCTGCGATTCCTGCGTTTCTGTAGTAAGTATTGTAAAAAACCCCTGTACGTCGTACATGCATTGTACCTTCGAGGTACTGCGCTGCACGATTTTCTACGAAATCCGTCGTAGGGAGTTGCACGTCGAAGGTACGGCGAGTTGTGACCGCCGCATTATTGATCTACTCCAAATTACTTTAAGACAGCTTACATTTCAGGTTTTCTAAATAGGGTACATGCATGCAGGTAATATGGCCAGCAGTTAATATGGGCCACCTGAAACAAATCATGTCGCTGACCTACGTCGGACCGGTGGACCGGTGTGAGCGCCATAATGTTGTTCATATGAACTGTATACGAAAAATATATCGTCGTGAGAGGCATCTGATGCCGAAATTTCTCTGAGAAAATTGCTGAAAACCAACAAAGGTAGGTAAAACTATACGGCCATTTTTTACCCTGATGTAAAATATGAATATTTCACAGAAAGTGATCTTGAAAGGTGTCTTGAGGGGGTAACCTCAATTTTTTTGTATATTTAGTAAGCTTATAGTTTCATTTTGATCATACTAGCGTGTACAGGTCAATTTGTTGTAGTGAAGGGGTGCAATGTTGTATTGAATGCTTGCTGACATGGCAACATTAGTGCAGGTAGATGGGCAGTCCAAAAAGGCGGAAATGATTCTGGTACTTAGTATTGGGATGAGGCATCAATCTCTTTGCTACGATTTTTTTGGGTATATTCCAGTATGTAATTAATATTCACAATAAAAGTTAGAGCAGTAGTTATTGATTCATAAAAAACAAAGATTAGACTGTGTCGTTATTTTATAATTTTATGCAAATTAGGCAAATGAGCTTAGGGGCCCAAATTACCTGCATACCGTAATGACATTTTCAGCCCATGCCGCCGCGCTCCGCATTTTCCCTCTCTCATAGGCCTATAAAGAAGATCTAGGGGGCTAAGTCCCCCTTGTTTTGTTTGTTTTTGAGTTTTTTTTTTTTTTTTTTTTTTGTACTGAAGTTTCATTCCTCCCTAGACAAAAGAATCTACCTGTAACCATAAAACTGGATTTAACTTAAAGAACAATGACAACTCTACACCTCAGACGTGTTTCCTTGGGGTAGACTGAGGGGGCCTTGGTTGGTCGCGTAAACAAAAAGGGGCCCAAAAATAAGGGGGAAAAAGTTTTGGGAAGAAAAATCCCGGGAAGTGTTGAGGGAAACGTCCAAGATATTGGCCAGGATCCCGAAAATTGAAAGTGGTGACAAACACATTCAAGAAATTAAACCAAGCAACATAATGTCGCTGGAGCCAGAAAAAAAATTATTCCACTATTGTGACAAACAGTGTATATTGTTTATTTTATTATTACTTTTTTTTTGCAGACTCCCCAACTTCTGGTGAAGGGCGGCGGTCTTTTTTGTGCATGTCCAGTGATCATGTGATTTTAAGTCTCAAAATGAAAAATATATTATGTATTTTCATTTTGTTACATCCATTTTGTTTCTTTCCTCTTTTTTCAGAGTGAAATTTTTGAAAAAGAATTTTTATTAGTAACGCCCTCTCTGGGGAGGAATTTGAAAATAATAATTAGAAAGAAAAAAAACTCTACTTATATTCCATAACTCAATATCTCGAATATGAAAAAAAAAGCTTAATAAAACCCTAATTATTATCGTCATGATTGAACTTCCAATAATAACATTGCCTGTTACACGTATGTACATGAAAATTACTAGGATCATTGTTCCTGTGGATCCGTCTATTTCAGTATTATGGTTGACTCAATAACTAAATTTAAAACATTGTGAAGGAATAACAAATAATATATTATTCATAGAATGGCTCATTCTACAACAATTCTGAATGCTTTTCAGTGCAATATCCAAGATAATAGAAGAGATTTACACATTGACAACAAAACTACACTTTTTTTGCCATTTTGAAAAAGAGCATACTTTAAGCGGCTGGTGAACAAAAAGTAAAAGACACTCCACGGATTTGAAACCTGAAATGACTTCACCTGGGTTGGTCCTATAGCCCCATTAAAATCAGCTCAGAAAAATTTGGGCATTTTTTTTATAGCACGTCAAAGATAGCCCAAAATAGGCTATTTTGGAATTCTGAAAAGTCAGGAAAATTGCATCACCCCTCCTGAGATAATGGAATGATCAATTACTTATGTAAAATATCACCTATACAGCGTTATAGGGATAAGGTTTGGAAAAGTCAGCCATTAAATTTCAAATGATTTGCAGAATTTTAATACAGTTTTATTAGTGTTGAAAACAGTGCTAAATTTGAAATTTGCCAATTTAAAGTAGTACCCGAAAAGGCAATTTTAAGGGGGTTGTGATAATTATGAAGATAATTAATGATTATAAAATTCTAATACTATTTTTCTAAGTTTTAACTCTAAATGTATTAAAACTTCAAAGTATGAAAGAAAACTGCCGACCCCATTATCCACCCCCTGCCTGATTCTCTCAGACAGTAGCTCTTAACACTTTTTTTCTTTCTCTTTTATTTACAGATTCGTCATGTCTAATTTTTCTCGTGCCGGCTTTTTAAGAAGAAGCGGGGGAAGAAATCAACGAGCAGACGTGTGTTTTCTTCTGAGAAAGTCCCCCTCGCCGGGGGTGGAGAGGCTTGTCGTTTGAGGAGGCTTTAGACGCCGTTCTTCCTCCTTCTTCACCACCTCGGACTTCGGGGGTGAGTATTATTGGGTCGAACACTGGCGGCAAAACCTCGCTGCTCAGGCTTCGTCGGTCCCTCAAAGTACGGGACGCGTTGATGACTGACAGGTTTTGGCAGCGTCCAGGATCATGACGGCTACGGCCCTCGCGCCGAGTACGATAATCCTTTGCCCCGTTCGACTAACGGAGATCTAAAACGGTTACTACATCGGTTTCACAACCGGTGGCCGGTTCACTGCTAATTCAGTTCAGGCTGAAGGTGCTGGGTTCATTTCTCTCACGGTGCCGAATCCCATTGTGCCTCGGGCTTCGCCTGGCATATCCGGATCGAAGCTCGGTTTCTATATCGAGTTTGACCGGACCGGATATCGGCGCCGTACCCTTAACTGAGGTAAATCGGATCCGCAAAGTCGGTTTCCGTACCGGTTTTGGGGGTGAGTACCGTTCAAGACGGACCTTATATCCTCGGATAGTAGGCCGCTTGTCGGTTACTCCACTAGCCGCGGATGCGTGTCCAGAGCTGGCGCTCTGTTACACGTCGGCGGGTATCCGGCAGAGCGGGATGTCCCGTCTCTATCCGGTCGCCCACCTTTTGGTGCGGGGGTCGTCTCTCTCCGTTTTCATCTCGGAGTGTGCCCCCTTCTGGTTTGGACACTACGTCAAGTGGGGACGTGAACGTGTCCGGATCCCGCTCCGGTTTCTGTCGAAGCCAGGGTCTGTTACGGCGGGCGCTTCCTTTGTGGAGCCAAGCCGGATTCCACTTCGTCTTCCAAGTCGGCTTCTTCTCGGATGAGGTATCGCATCTGGTGCGGGCCTTCTGAGCGAAGCGTGTAGACTTGAGTTTCGGATCCCGATCCGGTTTCCGCGCGGAACAATGCCCCTTTTCATTTGGGCACTTCGGTTTCGGGGGGACTTCGTTCGTTGTCAAAACCGGATCCGGTTTGGTGTTGGGACCCTGTCCCCCCGAGGTCGGTCACCCCCTTGGGTCGACATCAACTCCCGGATACCGATCCGGTTAGTTTGAGTGTACCTCCGGAGGTTCGAGAGTGGGTTGAACGTTACGAGGCAAGCGGTACGTCACCACTCCGGCTCACCTCTTTGGGTGGTTCCCACCCTCCTTGTGAGGAACTGGATCCTTCTCGTCAGAAGATGAGATCGTTTCGGTGGCTGATTCTCGCGTCTCTTTGTTTGAATCTGCATCGCGCTCCCTTGTACGCAACTCGGATAGGGTTGTCACGCCGGATCCCTCCCAGGTTAATGCTCCGGTGGATATTTCATCCGATGGAGATGAACCTGAAGTCGTTGTAGAGCTTCCTTGGCGAAACGAGTTACGGGTTTATTTCAGAAATACGTTCCCAGAGGTCGGAGTGACCCTGAAACTTCAGAGGGGCGTAAAGGTTTCTTTTCGGCAAACATCGAAAACTGTTACGTCTTTTCAGCTTCGAGTACAGGACATTCATAAAGAGGAATTCGTCTGTGCTTCAAACAAACCGAAGAAAGCGCACAAGATATTCTGAAAGTAGTTTCGGGTATCTTTGTGGAGGGGGACGATGGTCTTTTATCACCAAAGCCCATCTCCCGGAGGTTTTGAAGTTGGCGGATGTTTTTGACAAGTCCGGGAAGGCTTCCTTAATGAAAACGGACAAAGATGATTTTGACGTTTCGTCTTCTATCACGGGCAGTCTTCGTTTGTCGGTCGCTGAATGACATGCTTTTGGAACTCTTGGCTGGTTCCCAGGAATTGGACATTTCTCCGCCAGACCAGGCTGAGATTCTTTTGGCCCTTAGAGAGGTTTCTTCTCTTTGTTCTCTCAGATTGCGGCTACATCCAACTTGTTGGATAATGCCCGTAGAGTTCATGTGCTTGAGGCTCTTCATATCAAGCAACAACTCATCCCGGATATGGTCAAAGAGATTGACGTGACTTCCCCCTCCCTTTGCGGGAGCAACTTGGCAGATATCTTACAAAAAAGAAGTTGACTCTCGTAAGAAGGCCCAGGAATTGTCTACATCTATTAGAGATGTTCGTCAGGCCCCTTCGTCTTCGAGGTCTAGCAAATCTGGCTTCTTCAAAGCTCCTCTTTTCAGGAGGGGCAAGAAGAAGAAGGACAAGAGAACTTTCGTTCCTGCAGGTCGGCCCCGGCAGCTCCTCCTCAGGATCGTAGAGTTGCTGACTCTTCTCATGATTTCATGATCGACAGGTGTCTTTTCAAGACCAGACTCCTCGTCGAGGACGAGGAGGTGGTAGGGGTTCTTCCCGAGGTGTCGCGAAGAATCAGCCCTTTCGTCAGGCGGGAAGCATTATTCCAGATGACTTCCCGAGTTCGCTTGGGGTCCGGTGGGTGGTCGACTTCGGAAGTTTTCTTCCAGCTTGGAAGTCAATCACGGAGGCGACGTCTTTGTCTCTCCTTCGTGTATCAAGAACGGTCTTCGGATAGATCGAAGAGCTCTTCAAGGGGTGTTATCCACGAAGTCGATCGCCGCCGCAGTCGATCCTTTTTCAGGAGCATATTGTTCGGAAGTTACTTTTCCTGAAAAAGGACGCTGTCGAACGGGTGAGGGATCACGACCTTCTGTGTCTCTCCCCGTTTTTGTGATCCCCAAGCGTTCAGGATCGCTCAGGATGATCCTCAATATGAAGAGGATCAACAGGCACATCGCAAAGTCGCCCTTCAGGATGGATCATCTAGCCTCTATTCTTCCGGCTCTCGATCAGGACGACTTTGCGGTGTCCCTCGACCTGAGCGATGCCTATTTCCACATCCCAATAGACCCCTCGTCGAGGGATCTTTTGGGTTTTGCTGTAGGAAAGGAGACTTTTCGCTTCAAAGCCCTTCCTTTCGGGCTGCGTCCCGCTCCCAGGGTTTTCACGAGGGTGGTCTCAGCGTTGATGTCGTTCCTCAGGGGCAAAGGTCTTCGGATCTTTGCCTACTTAGACGATTGGCTCCTCGTCGCCAGTTCGGAGGTCCTGCTGTCACACCATCTTTCGTTTTAGTGAAAACGACCGAGAGTTTGGGATTCATGATCAACTGGGCCAAATCGGAATTCATTCCCTCCCGACTCGATCTACTTGGGTGCCCAGTTGGATATCAGAATCAGTTGGCTCGACCGAGTCTCGAGAGGGTAGAGACTCTGGTCAGTCTTGCCAGGTCCCTCCTGAGCATGCGGAGGGTTCGAGCCGAGGTTTGGTTGATATAGCTGGGGCTTTTAGCCAGTCTGGTGGACATCTTGCCGAATTGTCGTCTCTTTATGAGACCCTTCCAACTGCATCTCCTGAAGTTTTTCAGGCCGAATCTCAGCTCCCTTCTGGTCTGGATTCCTGTGACGGTGGAGATCAGAAGCTTCTCTCCCCTTGGACGAACCGTACCTTCCTTCTTCAGGGAAAGAGATTCAAGGACCCTCTTCCTCAATTACAGTGACCACGGACGGCGTCACTTCAAGTTGGGGGGGGCCATTGTCAAGGTCGGATGGTTTCCGGACTTGGGCCCTTCCGAGGCCGCTGCCTCATATCAACGTTCTGGAACTTTTGTCAGTTCTGTTTGTCCTCCAACGTTTTCACGACCTGTGGTGGGCCGTTCGGTGTTGATTCTCACGGACAACACCTCTGTGAAGGCCTACATCAGCAAACAAGGAGGGACACACTCCTTGGAGTTGAACAGGGTAGCGTTCCTCCTTTGGGAATGGTGCAATCGGGAGGAGATCACCCCGGTGGCCTCCCACATTCCGGGGAGGACAATCTGATAGCAGATTTTCTATCCCGAGGTCGTTCACTGCCATCGGAATGGATGTTGTCCCTCATGTCTTCGAGTTAGTAGTTCAGAGGTTCGGGAGCCTGGAAATAGATCTGTTTGCGACCTCCCTGAACAACAGACTTCCTCGGTTTTGCTCCGAGTCAGGGAGACTTCGGCCTTCGTTCTGGACGCGTTCTCTCTTCATTGGAAGGGGTGGAAGGCGTAGCCTTTCCACCATTCAAGCTGATCCTCTGGTCCTTCGAAAGATCAGGGAGGATCAGGCAACAGTGGTCTTGATTGCTCCCCACTGGCCGGGTCGAGCCTGGTTTCAGGACCTGTTGCTCCTGTTAGTAGGAGAGCCGCTGCTCCTTCCGGCCGTACCGGACTTAGTCTCTCACCCTTGTGGGGGTTCTTTCATGCGAATCCATCGCACCTTCATCTCACTGCTTGGCCTCTATCAGCCAGCGGGCTAGGGATGAAGGCTTTTCAGACCGAGCAGCTGAGCTGCTAGTTGAAGTAGACGGAAATCGACTAGGGTTGTATACAATTCGCGCCTTGAGGCTTTCTTTGCCTGGTGCGAGCTCTTGGGGTGTCCCCCAGAGAGGCTTCTTTGCCTCTTATTGCCGATTTCCTTATTTCTCTGTGCGATAAGGGTAGGTCTCTTTCGACGATTCGTGGATATCGTTCGGCTATTGCGGCCATTCATTCTGGTTTTGCTAATGGGGATCGGTCTCGACCTCCCCCCAGCTCTCGGCGTTGCTTAGGGCCTTTTTCTTAAAAACGCCCTATTTCTAAGCCCTTGACTCCAGCCTGGAATCTTCCCAAAGTCTTGGAGGCTTTGTCAAAGCCACCGTTCGAGCCTTTGAACTCGATTTCCTGTTGAATCTATCCATTAAGACAAGTTTTCTCCTAGCTATGCTCCGGGCAAAGGAGGAGTTCCCTACATGCTCTCTCAATATCACCAGGTCATATTCGTTGGGAGAGACATGGGGTTCGTATGATTCCTATCACTTTGTTTATTGCGAAGAACCAAACAGCTTCGTCGGGCTCTATCGAGATCTTCATTCGGCCTCTGACGGGGTTCTCATCTATCAGAGAAGACAAATTATGGTGCCCTGTTAGGGCCCTCAAATGGTACATCAAGAGAACGGAGAATCTTCGCAAATCTTCACAGTTATTTGTTTCTTCCCGTGAACCCCATAAAGGGGTTTCTAGAGATACGTTATCCCGGTGGATAGTCTCCGCTATCAAGGCTGCGGGAGTGAAGGCCCTTGAAGAGGGATCTACTCCCAAGGCCCATCAGACCAGGAGCATCAGCTCCTCTTGGGCCCTATTTACAGGGGTCGGTGTGGAAGATATCTGCAAAGCTGCCTTTTGGCTTTCTGCGAATTCTTTCACCTCCTTTTACCTGAGAGACATTGCCGCTAGTGAGGGTGTTTTCACCACCGCACCTCTCAAAGCGGCGGCGTCCTCCATAGTTTCATAAACCGTTATGGTTGCCCTCCCGACTTTTGTCGGTGCTGGTCGTAGCAATGGTAGGCAAATGTATATTTCTATTGAAGTAAATCATAAAAATTATAAACTAATTTTATTATTTACGATATGGAAATATACATTTGCCTACATTCCCTCCCTCCGTCCCCCTATCCTTTGCAACATACGGAAGTTTTTGGGGCGAGAGAGTTAGAGGAGGAGTATAAGATCGCATGCGGCCGCATCCTCGTCGATGGAGGGCGCTATTTAATGGGGGGTGGGGGGTAAATAGGCAAACACTAGGGCAAAAATTTCGGTGTAATTTTCGGTTTGGGGCGATTCGAGGTCGAATAGCAATGGTAGGCAAATGTATATTTCCATATCGTAAATAATAAAATTAGTTTATAATTTTTATGTTCTTCTTGAATATCATATTGGTGATGATGCATAATAATTTAGTCCAATGTAAGCTGTAATTTCTTGTAATGTCTTGCTGTAATTTAGAGCTTTCAATTGTAGAATTTTGCTATTAGTAAGATCAGACATATGATGTACAATTTATGCAGAATATATATTTGGGTCATAGAAAGCTTTCACCTTTAGGTATACATGTACAAACTTATGACGTATAATTTAAAATTGATAACAAGATAGTTAATTTGGATGTTCTTTAAATTGAAATCCATCTGATTGTATTAAAATACAAGAATATAAAGCATTGTTTTATAGATAAGCTGGGTGATAATTTAAGTGAATATTACTTTTCGTGAGCTTCAGCGGGATGAATCAATAATGGCAAAGAGCTTGGAAAGAATATGAGACATTGAGATAAAGAATTGAAAGATAGGGGCAGATGAGAAGGGAGGGGTATGGTGAGAGAAACCTGTGAACATTTTACCGTAGACAAACTAGGAGGAATGATTCATCATGTGACATTTCGACGATGGCGGCAGCTCTCAGCAATGAAAACATGAAAGCTCTGCTCGCTTTACGACCTTGATATTTGATAATCTCAACTCGAAAGATTATCAAGAATATCTGAAATTTTCCCCGACACCTAGCCTTCACTTTGTATTGATTTGGTGCCATCTCTGCTTAAAACATCTGCAGTTGCAGCGTGTGCCGCAAGAAGATTCTAGATTTTTATGAAATTGAGATGGAATTAATATATCATGCGAAAATTAATTTCAATTAAGTTTTGTCTTGTGGAAATTGAGAGGTAGTAAGGAAAATATTATATTTTATTCATCCCATACTGTCCTATCATTTATGAGGTTAGACAATTAATATCACTTTCGGGAAACTTAGGTACAGGACAGATGGCTGATATCATTTCAAAATGCGACCCGGACATGGTAATTTTTAATATTTTGTCAGAAAATATGATGCATAAAAGTAGCCAAAGTCGTCAAGAATAAAACTCTCACATTTTTGCAAAAAGATGATGAAAACCACAATAATTTTGCTCAGTGGCCCGCATTACAAAAGGGTGATTTAGAATGTGCTCAATGATCATTGTTCAGTTACACCTTGAAGGAGAGAAGACACTTTGTGCCTCCATGGTAACACTAATTGGCATTTGTGTTCTTAGAGTTTAACAATAAAACATTATCACATAATTTATTGGGGTCTGCATAAACATTGGATTACTGAGAAATAATATAAAAAATATCAATTTACAAAAAACAGTCAACTTTTGGACTTGCCAAGTTGTCAAATCTTACTCTGTTATTTTTCATCTACCTTCATACAGTGTCATAAAAAGAATCAAATAATTTCAGAGGTGGGTCACATGATAAAAAAATAGAAGGATATTCATTGAATAGCCCGCACTCTACTATGAGAGCCTCGCAATTTTAAGAAGAAATAATGGTCATGAATTTACTTTGAAATATAGAGAAAGGAGAATATCATTATTTGATGATTTTACATGACAGATTCCTTGAATCAATGATTATGATATTACTTATTAGCAAATTTGCTGATTCATAAAAAGGATAATGATGCTAGTATCACAGATTATTACACGTTTAGGTCTCTTTTTCGATACGTTAAAACTATGTATTGATACTCTTCCAGACGTTTGCTTGTCGGCATTCAATATTGTTAGCATAATGTATGTCCTATGTATTCTACATTACCCGTATCAATGGAGAGAGGGAGTGCATTATTGTTACAATATTGCACTCCGCGATGCCAGTACGCGGAGCAACAATTTACGTCATAATAGCACAACAGCTTTTAACAATGGATACGCGGAGCAACAATTTACGTCATAATAGATTGATCATTTGAATTTTGTGAGATTCTCGGATCGGGCAGATTTGATACAGGTGAGTAAACCTCTTTCTTGTTTAAACTGGTAGCATTGTTGTTGCCATGGAAAAGGGTTTGTATGTATAATAATAATAATATTGGATTTCTTTCGTGCAATATGAGATATATTCCATTCATCAGTATGAATATTTCACTCGTCTTCGACTCTTGCAATATTCATACTGATGAATGGAATATATCTCATATTTCACTCAGGTGCATCCAATATTATATAAATAGTTCCAGCTTTAAGATATATATAACTTCCAGAATTGAAAAGGTCAACAAAATACCTTTCATTATTTCCTGTCAAAATTAATAGTCCCTAGAGTCTCAGAATAGAATATTGGCTTGTAATATTTCAGATAAATCCAGATTAGTCATTTTCATAAATTAAGAAGGCAAGCTTTTGGTTATAGATTAAAAACTTTTTAAAGTCAAGTGAAATACAATTATATTATACTAGCACCGGTAGTTAGTAACACCTATTTTATGATTACATTGTTTCATTCCATCATAATATGCCTATTCACTCTGCTACCCTGCTACTTATCTTCATATAAATGCATTTAGAGGTCAATTTCAAGTTCATTATTTATTTACTCCGTGATAAGACTAATATAGATGTGACCTATCTAGCCTCTTCTTTTCAGTTATATCACAGTCGACACTTGATTATTGAACTGTCTGTCCCAATTTATGAATCAACACACTGATGTGTATTGTATGAAGTTTAATAGGTTAAGATGCCATACCACGAATAATATTTTATGAAGTTCACAGACTTGCAAAAGAATTCAAGTTTTACTGTATAAACTAAGTATTGTACAAATAATTATTTTATTAAATTGATCTACAATTAAACCTAAAAAAGATGATTTTTGAAAAATAATTGCAAGAAATGAGGATGCAGTAGACATTGACATGACATGGAATTCATTTTTATTCTCAAAATTTTGAAATGTATTTCAAAATGTTTAATTTTTGGTCCACTTTTTACCACAGAGCAGGAGTAATTATGATTAGATAGAGTATCAAATAGCACAGGATTGAGTTTTAATTATTTGCTGTCAGGATTTAGCGATAAGGATCAAGACAGCTTGCCAAAGTTTTGAATTCAACCACAGTGTCATGTTCAAATAAAACTGTACCGAAACCTTGCTGCATGGGGCTTAAGCAGTCAACAAACCACTTAAAAACAGATCAACATTTGCTTAGTAATCATTCCAATATCTTTATTTGCCAACTGGCTGTGCATAATGAACAAAACGGCACCTTTTGAACTTTGCGCAGGACAGATCAATCTTGTCTGAATCTACTGCTGAGGTTTACTCTGCTAGATCCATCCCCGATCTTGCATGCAACATTAATGTATCGGGAGAGAAGATGTTTGCTCTTCGAGCCAGTTGATATTTATAGAGATCATGTTGCTGTAGCATGAGGGAGCATAGGTTTGTTGCCGTAGAGACCGATGATGCAGTGCGTCAAGGCTGAGAGGTTTTATGGACGTTACAGCATCTGCTTATTTCAGAATGTATGATAGGTTGGTAGGACAACATTGCCTGGTCTGAGTTAAGAATAGTCAAGCCTAGCTGTTTGGACAGATAAATCTCAGTCTTATCTACTCCATGTTCATCACAGTACAGTACAACAACAAATGTGAAATTGAACAGTTTACGAGCATCTGTATTGTGTGAGGGAGAGCTGCTTTTGCAACAGTCTCAAAGTAAGTTGTATCCGCAATCTGTATCCGATTGGCTTGATAATAGAACTTTTGAATGGGTGATATTTGTCCTCTTGCAGGTATATACTTTCCTGAATGATTTGTGTATTTTTTGTTGTTGTTTTTTTTTACCTTGTAGGAGGTAACCTTGGCCCATCTTTCATGCTTGGTTCGCATTCCTGTTATACCAACAATAAATGTCTTCATTCATGCCCTGAATATTCAGTTTCATGACAATTGCTCCGCTGCATATTCCATACACTAATTGAATGGCCAACTTCAACTCTGTACTTAACACTAAACCCTACCCTAAACCTAACCCTAAACATAACATAAAACTCTATTTCAACCCTGACCCTACCCCTACATCTTAGACGAAATAAAGCCCAGAGCAATTGTCGCAGGAGAAAATGTTGTGTCACTTTTTGATCAGCATCAATCAATGCCTTTCACTATACTTTCACTATATCTTAGCCTGATGTGAACATACTGGTACATGTAGATGATATGGCAGTCCCACCCAGGTCAATCATTGACACTTATCAAATGACTAACTTCAAACATTATAGCCTACATATACCTTAACCTAAACCTTACCTTACATCTTAAATGAAATGACAATGAAATGGTATTTAATACCCATTCCGTGAATATCTGGGGGTGTTTTATAATGAGCCTAAGTAGACTTACGGTCGCACTGAAACTCTAAGCACAAGCTGCATTAAAAGTGCAATATCATCGAAAGACTTCTCAACGGTGCGCATCCCCTGATCATGATCTGACCAATGAGGTGATGCGTAACATACAGCACACAGTTAGGAATTTAAGTGCGATACTAAGCCTCCTTAACTTTGTGGAACACCCCAGGTCTTTGTTTGGTATTAAAGATATACATGTAACCTAAGTGTAGACCCAATTGTATTAGTTTGTGTTTGTATGTTTCAAGGAGCAGTCTGTCCTATTAATTAGTTAATATCTCTTACTTTCTTGCCATGATTTGAACGTCTTGATTGCAGTTCATCTTAGTAGACTTACATGTATAGAAACATATGTTATGTCTACATAACTGATAGATGCATTATGGTCTGGTCTTGAATAGATAAGATATAAGATAAGTGTAGTCCCAACTGTAGTAATTCACGTTTGTTTGTTTGTGTCAAGGAGCTGTCTGCCCATTAGGGAATGTTGATGATTTGTTGTGACGTTTCATATGGGCCCTCAATAGTGAATCACACTCAATCCATGTGCCAATTATATTCCATCTGTTTAGAGCTAAATGGACCTAAATTGATCCTATGTTAAACAGTCCAAGTTATCATCCTTCTGGCTTTGATCGGATGTAATAATTATAATTGGTAGATAGATTCACCATTCAGGGCCCAATGAGACAATCACGATCATTGCAGTATTCTGTTTGACATCAAGGCATTTCTACATTTATTAATAACCTAAAAAGGTTATTAAAAGTTGAATATTTCAGTTTTGTAGTGGAACTAAAAAAAAAATGAGGAAACCACTAATTTTGACATCGAAGATGATATCCAAATGAAAATAAAGAAGGTCAAAATTTCAAAATACATTTAAAAAAAAGAAGAATAAGAATGAATGAATATCAATTGTCTATGAATGCGTTCCTGTCATTTTGCTAGTCTCACACAGGTGTTCCATCATATCATTAAAATCATAGGTGTATATTTAAAAAAAAAATTATTTTTCATTTGTAGAAAGTAA
Source organism: Paracentrotus lividus (assembly GCA_940671915.1). Classification (NCBI taxonomy): domain Eukaryota; kingdom Metazoa; phylum Echinodermata; class Echinoidea; order Camarodonta; family Echinidae; genus Paracentrotus; species Paracentrotus lividus. The sequence continues at coordinate 34,891,024 of CALNVZ010003428.1, forward strand.
AAGTGAATTATGATATACATTTTATATTTTCTTTTATGGAGATTGTCAAATAGTTAAAAAACATTTTCTTTCATGATGAAATGAATTGAATTGAATATGTTCTCACTTTCCTGTTTGTCTTACACATACACAAAGATGATATAGGCACATAGAAATCTATGAAATAATTTAAATGACATCAGAAATAAATAAAATTGATATAAAGAGTTTGCGAAAATTTGGCACTGAGAAGCCTATGTTTACTCAGAAGAAACAATGAAAAAAAAATAGAAAAACACTTTTTGCACGCGACATACTTATCTCATGCAACATTATTTGAACAGTGAAGAGAATTTCATTAAAACTTGAGATTGCTGACTAATATCACCCGAATGTGATGTTGCCATGGTGAATTTGGCATTAATTTGATCTAAGAGTATATTTTGTGTCTATAGAATATCAATGTGAATATCCACAATCCATGCTGAATTTGATTTGAATGACGGTGCATTGTGCTGCAGTGTATGAGGAAGGTATTTTTTCGGTTGAGAAGAAATGCATCTTTCACTATTTCTTAATCTAATATTTTAAGGATTATTGTATATAGGAACTATAAAACCTTATTTTGAAATCTATCACTAGAGAATTTGCTTCATTTTATATATTTGAAATGTTTTCATTGTGTAACTTCTTTGTAAATAGAAGAAGGAACAGTCTTGAATAACACCTTTCCAGGGGCGTATCCAGGATTTCCCAATAGGGGGGGCGCAAGGAAATTTTTATCGCCGTCAGGGGAAGGGGGAGGGGGTTCTTCTAATTCATATTGTACATGAAATTCCACATTTTTTTTCAATTATCACAAAATTTACATAGTTTCTATACCCTAAGACAATGTATGTTGCGTAGAAACCTATTTATGTGTGCATTATATACCCTTCTGAATTGGAATCTGCGAGCGCGAAACGAGAGTCGAAAATGTTGAGGTTTTTAAAGTTATATGAAATAAATAAAGGGGCATTTTCTAGTACTAGAAAATGGTATATTATTGTGTATAATAGACCCAATTTAGTATCCGCGAGCTGAAAAATTTTAAAGGTAAAAATTGGAGTTATTATTTGTGCATTATGATTTGGTATCAGCGAGCGCGAAGCGCGAGCCGAAAATTTGGGATTTAAAATTTTTTTAAGGTAAAATTTAGAACTATTATTGTGCATTTGATTTGGTGTCAGCGAGCGCGAAGCGCGAGCAGAAAATTTGGGGTTTAGAATTTTTTAAAGGTAAAATTTAGAGTTATTATTGTGCATTTGATTTGGCATCAGCGAGCGCGAAGCGCGAGCCAAAAATTTGGGGTTTCAAAAAGTATTTTGAATTAATAAAGGGGTACTTTGTAATAAACCCATGAGGCCAACTATGTTTCCCAGGAGGCCGAGGGCCCAGGAGGCAGAGGTCCAAGAGGCCTCTTTTCTTTGTGAAATTTTTGAAACTTTAGTTTTAAATATTTTTACTTTTCGTCACTAATGTATTTCTTTTTCTTAAAAAAGAGCGTTTGAGCAATTATTGCAAAAATCAATATGAGAAAGTCGGCCTCGTGGGCCCTCCCCACATTAAAGGCCTTAGTTATGGTCATTTAGAACCAAATAAAGCCTATTTCGGCTTTTTATTGAATAAAGTTGGGCGAAAATTATACAAGCATCGAGCCTTATTCCCTTCTCTTCCTTTCTTTTTCTTCTTTTCTTTCCCTTTTTCCTTCTTTCTCCCTTTTTCTCCTCCTTTTTTTTTTTTTTTTTTAAGCGCAATAGGGGGGGCGCGCGCCTGTTGCGCCCCCCCCTGGATACGCCCCTGCCTTTCTTTGTGTTTTAAAAATCATTTTAAAGACAGCCTTTCTTTATGGGAGTTTCCATTCATTGCAACTCTACGATATTGAATACAAAGCGTTAATTATATGTCGGTCTAATTGGGCATGAAACATGACTCATTGCTACAATATATTTCTCTGTTAATAAAACTAGAGAAATTTTCAATTAATCACATGGATTTATAGGTATTTGGGCCTGGAAGTTTTCCTCATGGCTTTTGGATACATAATTATGACATCAACAATTCATATTAATTGTATGATAGTGATTTGGACAAAGTACAGTCTGTTTTGGTAGAAAACGCCCTGTTCTCGATTTAGTTAGGGGTAATTTACAAGCAGATTGTACACATGTGGTTTCATTCAAATCAAATATGCTTTGCAACGTCAATGCTGGAGTAGATTTACTCATTATATTTGCAAATGCTCCATTATATTGAGAGCGACGTAACGATGCAATCTTTTAATCGATTGAAAGGAATTGTTTGCTCATGCATTATCAAAGAGAGTGAACAAATAGTTCTCAAATTCATGATCGAGTCTGTGCATGTGTACCTCTACAGTACACCATAAGCATTTTTCAATGGATGACTAAACCCACCACATTCATTATTGATGCTAGCGTCACATGGTTACCCCTAGCAACTGATGCTTTTACTGCAACCACTCCTCGGATGCACTTCTCTTCTATCTCAGAATAAATGTCTGCCTCTGTCTCTTGTTTGTACCCCCTTTGAGTACCCCTTCATGCTTTCAAGCGCTTCACACCCAAGCTTCAAACTCGGTCAAACGACTGCCATTCCGCTCACGCATTGCATTCTGGGTATCCTCAGTTACTCCCCGTTGCCTTGCATTCTGACGTAATTCTCGGGTCATCAACAGGGCGTGGGTCAGGGTAGTTTGAGGAGACACCCTCGATAGTGATTTGAGGAGTCGACAGGGAATTGATCAAAATATCACCATTTATTTATTGACTGTATTAACATTTTAATCGGAAGAGGATGAAGGTAGCTGAACCATTGTTCAATGAAATCTACATTACTTATTCAGATGAATTCATTGTTATGTGATATGTGAAGGTCGCATTGTAGAGTTGTCTTCTGTTTTCAGAGCATTCATTCTTCAGTGAAATGAAGCACTTTCATGGTAAGGCAAAATGGTTTTGATTTCGTGTAGCAAAGGTTTCATTCATGATTTCAGTGATGGTTGATGAAATAGTCGTAAGAATGTACTTGGGTAATGTGATGAGTACAGTGTATGCACTGTGTTTTATAGATATCTGTGAACTGTGAAAGTGAATTAGAGAAATTGCAAGAGGTGATCTGATGAGGTTGTGCTGTGTAAGACCCAATGCTTATTCTGATACAAAGCTATTAGACAGAGTTATACACAGAGTACTAGTACATTGAAAACAGTTAATTACTGTATAAGCTGAAATTTTTGTGAGGGTTTTATTTGCAAAAATTTCGCGAGTCTGTCTTGCGAAAATTTCCACTTTGATATAAGCCAAATTATAGCAATGACAACGTTGCAAAAATCCCGAAATTAAGCCCTTTCCCCACTTAGTCTAAAATTATTGGCTTATACAGTAATCAGGTACAATGTACTTAATATTTTAATTGAAATACATTGACGTAGGTCCCTTTAGACAAAAATTACAAAATGTGTTATGCGTTATCTACATTTTGTTAGGAAACTAACATGAAACAACTGAGATATGACCTTTAAGCACTCAACAAGTGGTAAATGAGTCCCTCAAACCTTGATGGGTTTGAAGTTAACCTTGCTCGAAACGTAATCTATTTAAAATGTTTAATTAGTAGCATCAGGTGTTGAATGTAAGTAGTTTATCCCTGAATAGATAATTCCAACTTTCCATGGTTTTCATTTTATGGTTTGTTAAACCTCGATTGGCAACATGGTGTGTTACATTGCAATCCACAGCATGTTGAGAAGGTTGTTGAAAAATGGAGTTTGGTAGAATTTTATTTCTACATGGAGGCCAATAATTTTGTTTTGTTTTCAACCCCGCCCTCATATTCGTTTGATATTCTAAATCATTGACAGTCAGTATAATAAGAAGTTTAAATGGATGCTTTCATGACTATGAATTTACTTAGAAAGACTACTTTCTTTAAAACTTTTCTTTTAAAATGAGGGGATTATAAATTTAGTTGATAATGTAACAAAAGTGCAGTGAACAAGTTCTTTGAGATAAACCCAGCAGATCTCTATGATTAATTTATAAAATTACATGAGCACATAATTATAGGAACATGTTATTCCATTCATGGATATATCTCTTTGATTTGTTGTGTCTACGTTTCTCTGAAACTTGAATGATTTTAGAGATTTCTGCTCACTCAACAAGTCATATACGATATTAATGTTTATAACAACACAGTTCTGATTTACTATGCTTTTACTCAAACTTTCCTTTGAGAATGAGAGGATTACGAATTTCTTTGATTTTAAGCCACAACTGTTCCAATAATTTGTGTAGTGTGCACTGTCTTTTAGATTACCGCTAAAGATCTTAGAACAACATGTCTTATTACATGCTTGCAATCTGTCCATTCGTGCAAATATCTGGTTGATTTGCATGTATCTCTTAAATAAGTCTAGTAATCTCCAATCACCCAATCAGTTTAAATCAGTAAATGAGAGTTATTTTGCTTTCAAGCTATCCTCTTACAATGATGGGATAATGAATTTCTTTGATACTGAAGCTACATAACATGAGAGAAGTGCAGTGCACTGGTGCATACATGTATTGTATCAATATTGCTCTGAAGATCTAACCAAGATGTAGAACTACTGGTCAGGAAATACAAATTTTGGGTAGTCTGTCCAATCATGCAAATATATGTTTAATTTAATATCTCTGAATTGTGAATAAGTCTAGTAATGTGCAATCAAGTCTTAAATTAGTGAGATACATACATTGTACAAGAATATATTTAAAAAAAAGATAGTTACAAGTTTTGTAAAGTTATTGAAAGCTTTCCTTATACAATGAGGGGTTATGAATTTCTTTGATAGTGGATCTACTCAGGATATATATGAGCACAATATACTCCACCTTCTACTAGTACATGTATATTGTATACTAGATACATGTCAGCGCTAGAGATCTTACTTAGATGTAGAACAACTATTCTTCTGGATCATGGATGTAAATGATATGCTAATCTCCTCATTCAAGTTCTATAATTTGTATGATTTGATATGTATCTCTTAATGTAAATGATTCTTGTAATCTCCAATCACTATATGAGCCTACATTTATTCATGGGGAGAGGTGTTTCTTAAGGGCCTGTCACACAGGCGGCGATCCTTGTGGCGACAACCTGATATTGTCCTAATTATTTAGGAATTTGGCTTTAAAAAGTTGATTATAAACCTACATACGACTCTTTCTAAGCTAGGCTACAACAACAACTTGCTACCACACTCACAATAGCAAGATCGCCAGTTGTCGCAACGATTGCCTCCAGTGGGACAGCCCCTTCACATGATGGGATTATACATGCAGAATTTGAAGCATCAATTTGAAAAATCTTCTCAAATAATGTATGAATGTGGTACCAACTTAAAGCCAAAAGATTCTTCTCACTGATGCACTATGTTTTATATAATTTGCTTTTGTAAAACAAAAGTTATGCTAAATTTTGTGCGGCGATGAGCGAATCAAAATTTCACACTTGCAAAACCTACACAAAAGCAAATGGATTTTTCTTGATTGTTGAAAACTGATCATATCTCAAAAATTACAGCTCCAAATGTGATGAAAAAAATTGCAGAAGAAAGTTTAATTTTCCTGCTTTATGAAAATACCAAACAACACCAGGTTGTGATTAGGCTTCATACTATAAAAAAAAAAATCCACTTGTACCATTTTATTTGACACAGACTGTAGTTCATATCAGGTACATGATTTTATATGGGATATAATGCAAAGATAGAAGATAATTTGAACTCACATGGTTGAAGTTCAGACAGGTTAGCCTCTTTTTACCCTGTAGAGATTTCTCTTATCAGGTTGATTGGTGACCTTAGAATAGGCTTATTCTGAAAACATTTCCAAAGATTTCAAATAAACAGATGTACATTAAGAAATTCTTGCTTCTTAAGACATACTGTAGCTATTGTTTTTGCCTAGTTGGATCTTTTTTTTTTATATTTTGATTGAATTCCCTATACAGCTGTAGAATGTAGTGTACACACTATATATTATTTTCATTAAAGACTAAAAGTTGTTTCAAGCAACTACAGTAACACCCATTTCTACCTCTATCAAATGTTCACGTTCATGAAATATTGGTTTCCATGGAATCTTTTGGGATGGGTGAATATCTGCAACTTCTGCACCTCTTCTCTCCCAGGTTTTTTCCGCGACAAATTTGACCCAGATGGCTGAAATAGAAAGTTGATTTATTTGACTGCCATCTGTTCTTTCCATTGCATTATTTGTCAGGCAATATCATGGGCCATATCACTTGTTGACAATATTAGATTTGCAGAAATGTCATGCCCTCTCCCTCAACTCCCATCTCTCCTTTATAGGAGTATGTTATAGGCATACAGGATCAGTTTGGGATGCAAATACTGGTCTTTCTGTATCGTAACCTCAACCATTGGATATAAAATATGTGGACGTGGTAACATCAGGGAGATGTGGTAATATAAAAGTCAATATAGGATTATATTCACGGGTCGCTGGTACCACCTGTTGCATTGGTAATATATTCCAGTTTGTGCAGAGAGGAAAATTGTGGTTTTGGAAAATTCAATATTGTATAGGCCTGTATTTATGATTGTTAATGCAGCAAGGAGATTTGGTAGATGATATACAGCAGATGATGGAATCTATTTGTGATGTTGGTTTGTTGTAACAGCAAGATGCTTCCATGAATGGCAGATATGTGAGTAGAATTTAATCTTGTTTAAATCAATAAACCTCTTTTCTTTTCACACCCCTTAAACAGAAATACGGACAATTTCTAGAATTGTGTTGAGAAAACAAAAATAAACTGATATCATATCCACGTATATATTCCTGAGTAAGAATAAGATCCTTTCCATCTCCTTAGAATTCATGAATTTGTACATCCGAAAAGGGGAGAAAGATATCATGTACTTGTATTGATGTGAAAGGGAAGTATAGCTAAAGAAACATTTTAGTGTTGAAGTAAAACACCCTGCAATTGAACCCTTACCCTGCTATTGAACCCTTAATTAATAAACTGGGTTTGTGATGGAATTTGAAATGATTTGGAGATCGGGAGAAAAATGTAGGCCTACTTGGAGAATTATAGAGTGAGGGATTAATGCAAAACAGAGGCATGGGTAAGAGAGAGACAGAGAGAGAGAGGATAATAAAGGGTCAGAAAAAATAAATTGAATTTAAAAAAAGAGAGCATCTAATCAAATTAAATGATTGCATGACATCATATCTTGGTATTCGTCATCATCGATCCCTGAAGGGGGTTACCTGAAACCTCAAGAGAGTCATATATAGACTGCCATCACCACAGGCATCCCATAGATCTTCCCCTTTAGTCCCATCTACTGATATTCGACGGATCTTAAAACAATCATTGACATGTCCCCCGAGCAGTAATCAGTGCCCATCTTTTTTGGCTCACGTTTAAAGCCGTCTCACTGCATTTAGGATGTTGGTGTGAATCAGCGTTAGTCATAGGACCGGTATTTTCCCGCGTGAGGTGTCCAGTTCGCCGTCTTCTATGAATGCTTTCATCATTATTATGTTTAGAGGATGAATATTCATGATTTTTCCTTGATTCCCCAATGGCACACCAAGTATTATTATGCATGCTATCAAATATCAATTGATTAGTGCAGCCATCATTTGAAGACAGTCTGATGAAATACCTTTGCATGGTTCAAATTACGACGGCACTTGTAGGAAAGACTGACAAGTTTGACCAATTTATTAATTAAAAAAATCAATTGTCTCTGACGAAGATGCTGCTTGGATCGAAAGCTCATGCTCTTTTTTTTAAAACTGAAGTTCATTTATTCATATGGTTTGGGTAGAAACAAAATGTATTGCATACAATTTACAAAGTAGATTAAATGGGAATACCTGAAACTTGTATTTGAAATAAAATATAAAAAGTTAATGGACTGTACATGTATTTCATAAGAGTATGATTTCAGATATATTTTCCCATCCAGAAATTATTATAGTTATTTCTTTGATATTGCTTTTTTTTCAGGAAATGGACACATGAGGGAGCTATGTAGATTTGTTCACTCTTTTACTCTTTTATCTTGTATAGCTGAACCTAGGCTGCTAATAGAACTTATACATTGTACATCAGTGTAAAATAAAATTACATTGAACTTGATTAAAAAAGAGAGAGCTGATTCTCCGTACATCAGAGATAATGAGTTGTGACTTAGAGAGTTTTGTAACTATGGTTACCTACATCACTATGAAAACATTCTGGTTTTATGACGAGGATGACATCGACCACAGCATGGTCTCTGAGTGCGCTAATCTTTGACGTTACAATGCCAGGAAATGAAGCATAAAAGCTAAAAGATGGGGCAGTATAGACCTGTTTGCACTAAAAAAATAAGAAATAAAAATAAGTTTTATGACAAGGATGACATACACTACAGCATGGTCTCGATAGTATGTCATCCAGAGAGCGCTAATCTTTGACGTTCCAATGCCAGGAAACGAAGCATAAAAGCTACGAGATGGGGCAGTATAACCCTGTTCGCACCCCAAAAAACAACACTAAGTTTTATGATAATTGAATTTTTCTTGGTTGAAAATTAGCAAAATATCTCTGTAGTGAAACACAAATTTCACTTTATAATGAGTTTTTTTCAAGGGTTGGGGAGGAGGGGGGGGGGGGCTGAAGATGCAAAAGGTCACCATCAGATGGTCATTTCTCATTTTTGTATGTATTTTTACTGAAAAAAAATAAAGGGCCCCATACCTGTTATGATGTGAAACTCATTTGGTTACCGCATTTGCACATAAATATTTTATAATAATTTCACATAATGAATTCATTTGCTACGCAATCTGACAGAAGCGATAACATCTTTTTGTTTGAACTTCTTTGAAGTTTACATGTATGTACCGCAACCCCTGTACACAACTGCGCACTACCCACAGAGCTCCATCGGGGGAATAGAATTCTGTGTAGAAGACCCCTAGATGTAACTTGGGGTTTTGGGTTTGCCTATGGCTTCCTTGAAACAGGAGGGAAGGGATCTTGGGATATAAACCATATTTTTTCAATCAGAAGTCTCTTGTTCTGTTCTTCAAATTTGTTTTATAAGTCATATGATTTGATTTCACAAGGAATAAAACATTGAAGTATTATCTAGATTTCAGTATCATGATCCAATGTACAGCTACATTCGCCAGCTTGGAGCTGAAAACTCCATGCTCCACATCAATACAAATGCCTTTTTTTGTGTGGTCAAATGTGATTAAACTATGAAGATCACTTTTCCCATTCCAATAAACTTGTCTTGAAGCCTTTTTATCCATTTTTCTTGCCATTTGCATCATTATAGCACATATCTCATTATCAATTTAGAGTGGGATGTTTAAATTCAATGATTCTGATTTTAGTACAGTTGTATGTGCACCAGGCTTTATAATATGTACATCAGATACTTTATGGGACTTGACCAATCGAAACTTCATCCAATGAATGTAAGCCGTTATAATCATGTGACTTGCTAATCTGATGATGTCATGCTGTTTAAGCCATACTTCCCAGCTACAAATCAGAAACATGTAGGCCTACGTGTAGTAATCTCTCTCCTGAATGATGATGTCATTGCAGATATATATATATATATATATATATATATATATATATATATATATATATATATATATATATATGTTTTAAACAAAATGTACGAGAAAAAAGGGTTTTATTGATCATCTTGATCAATTCTGATATAGCTTAGGGTGACACATGACTTTGAATAAATAAACCTTTCTCATCCAGTTTGTGAAATATTCGGAAACATCCCATCTATATGTGTGTGTGTTTATAAGTTGATAATCATAAAATATTTCCAATGATTTGTCATATGCTTCGTATAAAACAGAGAACATTTTTATAATTCCATTAATGTCAGTCCTCTTTAATCCACTCAAGGTTTTACCCATTTTTTAATGTTGAGTAATTCATTAATGGATATGATTCATTGATGGTAATTTAATTGGGATATCTAGGGAGCCATATTGCACTAGTGGGTGTACATGGATATCACCAATTCTAATGCATTTCCAACCTCAATATATGGCTCACATAATTGACACTAATATTGACACAATATGCATACACACATAATGCCATGGTGCAAACATAATCATGTATTGACTTTAAAATTGAGTGATGTTAGGAGATATAATTTATGAGGAAAGTATTATGTGCATGATGTATTATGAGCTAATATTGTGTGTAACATGTTTTTGCATGAATAGTAAATGTAGTTTTAATATGATTTATAAAGCATTGTATGAAAATTAATCATATTTCCATTACATTTTTCTTCATCTACAATGCCCACCTGTATTATTACATTTTATGGTAAATGATCATTTTCTTCAAAGAACAAAATCTGTAATGTATGAACCATGATTCATGCTAGTATGTCCACTGCATTTCTTAAAATAAAAGAATCAATACATCTCTTACTCGAAAGTACAATGATCTATTAAAAAAAAAAAAGTACAAAAACTTATAACATGTTTTTTCCAATCATACAGTATGTACATGTATATATAGTGACAATATTAAAAATTAATTAATATTATAATTATGGTTTCATATTAATGATTTCTGTTCTTGAAAGAAAATAACTAGGAAAGAAAAAGATTTGCATTAAACCTGTCAATAATCATGGATTATAACATTATGAGGAAACTCCCTCCATCACTCAACTACAACCTACATGTGACTTGACCATTTGTACAAGATGATTATGAAAGAGGCCCAAACTTACAAATTTAAGATTTTAGCTTCTTTGAATTAATCATCTGTCCTTCAATATGCTCTGCAGAAGGAAGCCTGATCTTAATGTGACATGAGTAATACATGTACAAATTGACAAAAAGAAGTTCTTATTGCTATTAGTGAAAGTTTATAATTGGGAATCAAGGAAAAATGTAAGTCTTTAAAATCATGTAACAATCTTGGTCTTGCATTGATTTGCTTGAGAGTGAGAGATAATATTCTCTCCAGCAACAATTACTCCCTTAAAAATTATATAATGGAATGGAATGACTAACTTCAACCCTAGACTTAACACTATACCCTACCCTAAACCTAACATAAAATCCTATTGCAACCATATCCCATCTTGCAAAATAGAGCCCAGAACTACATGTATTGTCACTGGAGGATTTGTCAGTTGAACACCTGCACTGAAAATTAGACAGTAGGATATAACATATTTTATTTGTTCATGAAATATTCAAAAATGTATTCCATCAGATTCTAGAGTATAGTATTAATATATAGTAACTTCTCTCTCTTTCTCCTTTTCTTTCTTTTTATCCATGTGTGGTCCTCTTGGCTGTATCAACTCTTTAATCATAAACATTCAAACTCTTTGATTTATCATCTCACAGGTGAGTAGCAATTTGATATAAATTCAAATGAATCGTACTCGTAGAAGAAAAATAAGTGTTTAAATACTTTTTTTTTTTAAAGAACTGTTTTTACTTGTTTTTCAGCATTTATTAGACTGCACTTTGATCACAATAGGTTCTGATTTCAAACAAACTTACATTATTTTGCCAGAAATTGAAGAGAAAACAAGTTGCAAAGGGTTTTATTTTGTCAAAAAGTGGGTTTTTATACAACCATGGCTGCTGAATATTATAATCGGCTTAAGAATATCCTAGAAATACAATGCTTTTGATCACAGAGCTATATGGACAACTTTAGAATCTTGACTATATACACGTCCTGAATCAATAGGAAAGCTATGCACTTTTCACCTTTTTATAAGAATTTTCTTGTCCATAAATAAACCATTTTAATGTTAGATGTTGCTTCAGACTCAAGTATCAACATATACTATGTATAATAAGATGCTTTTATGAAAACCAGTCTCAAATTCTTTTTAAGGACTGAAACTGGATGACAAGTTTGTACCACGTGTTGTTTTAGCCACGTCTGTCGTATGTTGCTTGCATGTTTATAACAAAATTTTGTAAGCTGAATGTTGTTGAATGTTCAATAAAAACTGAAGTATAGCAATCACTTTAAGTGCTCTTAAATTCTATTTTTGGAATTTTGTTGGATAGAAAATAGCATACAAGGCTCTCTGAAGGCTGAATATAAGACAAACAGGGTAGAAACCTAATTATTTGCTGAAAAAACGCTATTTTTTGTTACTTTGTGAAGCAGATGTTATTAAAGTTCAGTCTTTTTTGAGAATGAAGACCCAATGTTTATGATGTGGAAGAATGTGAGGGACATTTAGTAGAGGAAATTTATGGCAAAGGGGTGAAAATGGTCTTGAAAATTCAATTAAAATTGATATGATGCACAGCCCCATAGTGAATAGTTAAGGTAATGTTTTGAGATTAAATGATACTAATAAGGGATAATGACTTACGAGATATTTTTGATTCCTGTAGGAATATAAATAGTAAAAAATGATCTTTAAAAAGAAACATTAAAATGACCATATTTGGGCAATATTGCACAAAAAGAAAGAAGGCCTAATCTTTTGCTTCTCTCGTTCTTAACTTTATGACTTTTGTTGATTCTCGATCAATGCTTTTGTAGGGAAGATGTTTCTGTGCTTTACAGGTCTTTGAGAAAAGTAGTGCCTAGAGCATTATTTATGAGAAGGGTATAAACCATAGGGGGAAAAATCCTGAAAAGATGAATATAATAAAGATTAAAACCTGGTGGAAGCGTAAACTGAAGATACGAGAGAAAAATTGTAAAAGCATGACAATCGTCAAAACAATGTGCAATCAATGTTGCCCAAAAAGCATGGAAGATTGATTGTGAAAGAGATCTTCTGCTTATTTGATTCCAAGATGGATGACTTTCGTTCATTGTTGATGGTCTTGTGGGCTGAGGGCGATGACGCTAATGATCACTGTAACGACATAACGTCATGGAATGCCCACAGCTCCGTGAAATGAGTGTGATGAGGTTTAAATGGGCTCCAAGATGAGGGGCGCTGTGCAGATAATTGGTTGAATTACCAAGGTGTAATCGGAGTGTCATTCTTGATACACCATGATTCCCATCAACGTAGATTGCCTTTGTTCTCTTCAACGTGTTTGGGGACGATCGTCCGTTGCGCCCTGATGTTGTAATGGCAGGTCTTGGTAGTGATGATTTTGCTCCTGATTGATATATCATGCGCACCATCATGATGATGGGATTGGTAATATAAGGAGGGATGCCCTCCCTTATCATCATGGATCTTGTTGTGACTCAAGTCTTTTAATGTTTAATTTCAGTTTATTGACAATTCCATGGAACACTCAATCTTAATAAGTGGCTGTCATGACTGAAGTTTTTTTAAATGTTTCTTGAGGAGTTAGTTCGTTGACAACTTGATAGAACTCTAATCAGTCCATTGATGAGTTGTGATAGGGTCTGGTACTAAAGTACTGTGGCCTGTATTGAACATATTTCATAGATTATCATTTATATGTTTTCTCTTTTTAAAAAAAAAACAGAAATGCCATTATATTTTAAATTCTTAATTCAATTATGACTTAATTTAAACACAAAAGCGTGATTTCACCAAGCAAGATTTACTTAAACTTTAATGGTTTAAAATGTGTAAAGATTATGATTTTATTCTGTGGTTCAAATTTTTAGCATGGAACTCTACATAAAGCAGTAAATTATGAATAACAACGTCTAAAAAAAAAAAAGAAAGAGAAAACAACAATGATAGTGAGCTTCGTAAACTTCCTCATGAATTGAGACCTAGAAATTTAAGATTATCTCTAAGAGGTATTATTTCCCAAAAGACATTCGTTAGAAGCAGCTGGTATCTGTGAACTCTGCATACATCAGAGTTTCTGGATGAGACTAGTGGTGTAGCTGCCAACTTACTAATTGGCTAATTGGCGAAGGTGGATGCTAGGTGTTGGACAGTTGTCAAACAGCGCATCATCTTTTAGCTCAGCCAAGCTATTAGGGTTCGGAGTAATTATGATTCATCCTTTCTGACCAGCTTAATAATTGTTTAATTTACCCTGATATATGTCAACACAGCATCCCCTAACCCATGTTTCTTACAACGCTTAATTAATTCAGTGTCTGCAAAAGGGTAAATTTAATTAAAGCTGAACAGCAATCTCCAGAATTTATTGTAAACACAACAAGCCCATCATGTCAATATTAATATTTCATCCTTTTCTCAGCTCCTTTGTTATTTTTTACCATTAATACAAGTACAGGGAATATTGATTTATTTCTGTTAATTGAAAAATATCAAATAATTTCTTCAATGTACTACATAGAAGTGCATTTTAGCAAATATGAATTAGACTGTACATGGTTCAAACTTTATGAAGTATACGTAAGTACTCGTTTGGAATATCAAATGCAGTCAAAGTTAGAAATTCATATTTCAGTTTTAATGAAAATTGAATTCAAACTTTTTTTGAAATACCAATTGCAATCAAGTTGAAATACTGAAGTACCATAACGTGGTTCCATGTTTCCTTAAACATTGTACTCCAGTATCATGACCTTTTGTCTTGCACCTGTTTTCATGTATAATCTTTCATACTTGACATGACTTCCACAGCTCTAAATTCATGACTTCCCGAACCATAAACAATTGTTCAACCTCATGATACAGCAGGTTGATGTATGGCAACAATAGAGGAGTGAACGTAAGACAAGTACCCCATAGTAGAGTACTTGACAAGAGATCCCATGAAGACGAGATAGAGAGAAGGAGAGATAGAAAAAGGGGGAGAAAAGTATTAAAGTATTAAAGAGTAATTTCCACAGTTCTAAATTCATGACTTCCCGAACCATAATAATTGTTCAACCTCACGATACAGCAGGTTGATGTATGACAGCAATATAGAAGAACTTAATTATAAGAGTGAATGTAAGACAAGTAGCTTGTTGTAGTAGAGTACTTGACGGAGATCTGATGAAGACAAGAGAGAGAGAGAGAAGGAGAAGGAGAGAGAAAGATAGATAACGGGAGTGTTAAAAAGTAATGTATTTAGATAGTGAAAAGAAAGGTAATGTATTTTGATAAATAGATAACAAAGAGAAAGAAAGGGAGGGAGAAAAAAATTATAAATAAATGTTGAAATAGGGAGAGAGAGAGGATGTACAAATATTAATCCAGTTTAAAAGGAAATGATAATAATTTGCAAGTTTTTATTGCACAATCTCTATACAAATATTCTTAAACTGTGCATTACAATTTAATATAACGTCATGAACACACTAAATGATAATTCATATCTTATCTAGTTATTCAGAAAGATATTTCATAGAGATGCAAAATTTATGGGATTAAAAGTAGTCAGAAAAGTTTTCTGAAACAGGTGACCTAGGATTTTGAAGGTATGGACTAAGAACGCATATAGCAGAGAGATATTTTTCCTAAGTTTAGGTGTGGCACGAAATAAAAGCATAATTTCTGAGATTAACCTTTTAAAGAATTTTATGATATAATAGAAGATCTGAGAAGATTTTGATGCATTAGAAATTAAAGGTGAACATTATTTGCACCTTTCACTTCGTATGTGATATGCTGATAATTCTGTAAAAATGTGCAAGTGCATTAATTCTGAAATAATCAATTTTATTTCTGTAATTAAAGAACCTATCATGAGGTAATGATTGATGTCTAGTTTATACGAATGTTCTACTGTCATTGTATGACATCATTTTATACCCTTGTGTATACATTTTCAAAGTGCTGCTCAATAGATGTTGGAAGGGAACCTTTTAAGTGGTAGTTATCAATAGGATGGTAGAGAGTAAAGTGTACATGAATTATTCAAAAGTAGTTACATTTACTTCAATTCCGTAATACAAGAGTCTTTATTGAGATGATGATCAATGTTTGGTTTCAGCAGGGAGTATTGGGAATGCAATGAATGGGTAGAAACTTTCCTGATGCCAGCTTCCTTTTCCTTTGAAAACATCCCTCTTGCTACATGTATGCAGAGACATACGTCAACCAAGATCTATTCGTTGATTAGGTGTCCAATACCCCCCCCTTCTTTCCTAGACAGGATAATCTCATTCCTCAGTCCCATCCACTTGCTCACGTGCTAGTGATAATGATCACTAACTATTCATAAAGCATAGGTATACATTACTGAGCGGAACCTCATGGGGCTGTATCTTAAATGTTTTATACCAAATTTGATGATGTATGGGATAATATCGAAACCAAAACAAGGGAGGATGGAAGGTTTTGATCAATAAGAGATTAACGAACTTCATTACCTGTTGTAAGATAACCCAGTTATTGCAACTTATTTTTCATTGGGACAAGAGGTAATTTCATGATTAGAGGGTATCATCATTTATGAACCCTTGCTACTCTCGCTTTCGGTATCTTTAATATTTTAAATAAATACCGAAGTCAATGCTTTTATCACAATCTTAATTTGTAGTAAGATTTATTGTACAAGCAGTGTTAGCCACTTTCATACTCTGTAAATTGTCAAACTAAAAGGGGAGGGAATAAAATCAAAATCTGATCAAATCAAGAAAGAAAATCAAAGAAAAGAAAATTAATTAATTAGCATAATATAACCTTGAACCCTTAGATTACAAATACCGGTTGCTTTTTATCATGTTCTAATCATCTTTCGATATGGCAATGGTGAGCAATTTTTTTTAATTATAAAAATGAAAGAGATTATTATCCTTCTACAAGGTCATGACCCATCTAAGTTGATATCACATAGTCAACATTTCCTCCCATGCTGAACATAAAAAACCAAAGATATTACCATCTGATAATTAAAAAAATAAATCTTTATCCCTTGTTAATTAGTATTCTATTATAGCTTCAACCTCCCCCATTCCAGCTGTGTAAGGGCGAGTTTTTGACCCGAACAAATACCCCCTTCTGATAAGATTTTACTGGGTGTGACTTGACCCCTTTATATACTTAGATGAGTTGGAGGAAATATTTGATACCGTCCTTTTAAGGGAACCAGAAAAGCATTAAATCTATGTAAATGTATGATTTAAGACATTTTTGTTCTCAGAAGATATATTTAATTAATTTTGGTGATGAACATACAATCTAGCCATGTCATTCTTCATCCATATTATCCTTGGAACAGTATAACGAATAAAAGTTATGTCTTTTTTACCTCCTTGTTATTATACCCTTCCCTTTGTTCTTATCCTAATAATAATTAAAAAAAACTTGAATATTCTTGAAAATTGACTGTTGATTGACTGTATTACAGCCCATATTCATAGTGAATTGCCATCTAGCAATTAAAGCTACAGAATTCTATTTCATATGTCTTTTGTTTTCTTTTGCTTACATAATATAAAATAAAATGTTGTGTAAAAGTAAAAACTCATGTCTTTTGATTTAAGTTCATTTGTAAATTTTCTATAGACCTCATGTTTGGCAGATAGATAGTCGGTAACTGCCTCTAACTTCTTCTTGGCCTTCTATAGGATCATTCCCCTTCCCCAATGACATAAATGTACCTTGAGATATCTTGAAATAACTTTTCTTGGTCTTAGGTTACCCCCTTGTTGAGGCCTTACAAAATCAGTAAGATGGGGTAAGAACCCTAAGTCTTCTGCTAAAGGACCTTCAAAGGTTCATCTGAAGCAACATTTGTTTTAATCCAACTCATGTAATTTTGTCTATATTCAGTGGGAGGTGAAGAGAGAGAGGAGAGAAGGAATGGGTTGACAGGATATGAGAGGGAGGCAGTAGACAGAATGAGAGAAGAAAGAGAAGGGGGAGAAAGAGAGAAAGAAAGAAAGAGACAGATAAAGAGATGGGAGAGGAGAGTGCAAATTCTTGTAAAAGAATGATACTAGGACAACTACCCCCTCGACAATCACCCCCGGACAACTACCCCCCGAAAAAAATCTACCCCCTAACTCTACACCTAACCCTAACCCTATTTCTGGGGGTAGTTGTCCTGGGGGGTAATTGTCCTGATACGGGAAAGAATATGGAAGAAATCAAGGTACTGATAAAACCAAAACTTGATGACAGAGAAACTACTTGTTCCGCCCGTCCCCCTCCTTTAACCAAACCATGCCTCTATCACTACCCCTTCCCTAGGAATCAAGCAAACAGCCGCATTACCGTCTGGAGTAGCGGGGGTAGTCATAATTCCCTGAGCGACTTCCCTCTCCCGGTGAAATCACTCTCATGTGCGTCGGTTGTCCGCTTTCTTATGACGGAGTTGCCCTGGCTTGTGACAGTGAGAAGGAGATCAAGTTGAAGAGAAAGTTGGATCTCCTTCGCGAGTGTTTAGCCTCTCTCTTTCTCTCTTGCTCTCTCTCATTGTGGATGCGAATAGGGCCTGGATCTTTGTATATTCATTTGACAGGGGGCTTGGTTGATAGATTGCAAGTCACATGGGGCTTGCAAGTCCTCTTAAGTTTGTTAGGAGTTTTCGGAGAACGTCTTCTTCACCAGGATTTCCATCCACAGAGAGTTTGGTACATCACAGCTGCAGAACTGGGGAATAATTATGAGGTTTATGCAACGCTCTTACTCTCGTACCATCGCTGTTGATGTCATGAATATGAGATACAACGTGGTTGGAATATATCTTCACGATTCGTACATCTGAAAAGAAACATTGTGAATTCATAGCTGCTGGCTATTTTATCTTGTTATGCTTGTTTTTTTAGCTTGAAGTTGAAAAACTGTTATATCTGATTTCTTTGTACTGGGCCTCAAGAAAATTTCTCCAATGCTTTGATGAAGCTATAACGGTCGGACTTTTATTTAGTGACTACGGTTTCGAAGGTGATTTCTTGAAGTTGAGACAATTTTCAGACCTTGAAGGATAGAGATTAGCCATCATGGTGGTGGGGTATGCTACCGGTATCAAGAAGAACAAGAAGGCTATTGGAAAGGTAAAACTTTTTCCCTTTAAAGATAATCTTGAGTAGTAGTCATAAAAGAAATCAAAATATTCTTGTTCATACCAAATACAAAAGCATAGGAAATAAATTCTACACACCAAAGGAATTTACAGAAAATTGCTTATTTGCTGAGAAAAGAGCAAAATAAGCGTAAATTCTGTAGTGCGTCCGGCCGCCTGCCATGTGCGTGCTTTGCACCGGCCATGTGGTAAGTCTATGAGTATATCAAGTGCACGCAATTCGCATCGGATCTGTGTGTGTGTTGTGCCAAGACTGCAGGCGGGATAGTGGTCTACTCCATGTCTCAATTTGACCCACTGTTTTGATAATTTCTCAAAATTTCTTCTGAAATCATTAATGAAACGTGAATATAATCTTGTGTTGGTATATGTGAATGGAACAGTATGAGGACATATCTAACAGATTGACCCCAAATTATTTTGGCTGCGACAAAACTAGCTGAACTTTAACATTTGCATGGCACATTAATTTGTGGCAAAAGAAAATAGATCTTTCAATCTTCGTTTTCAAGATAATATGGAAAACGTCTTGCATCTTGTGAATACTGGAAATTTCATGAGTGAGCTAATTGAACATTTGCGTGTAGGCTCCCTACAATTACATGTTTTTTCCTTGCTTATTAAGAAAATGTTTCTTCTAAATCTTCATAGTGTAATATATTTACATGTATGGACATGTAATTTTACATTTATTTGTCATAGGTAATGAAAAACAAAAACAATATCAAGTTATCAACCGAGGCTACAACCATTGGAACATGGAATGTTCGTACCCTCTATGCTTGTGGAAAAGTTCATGAATTGACACATGAACTCGAGCGCTACCGCTGGGACGTGATCGGACTGTCCGAAGTCAGGTGGACTGGCTTCGGTGAAACATCAACAGATGATGGACAGAAGATCTGGTTCTCAGGCGAGGAAAAACTACATCAACGTGGTGTCGCATTCATAGTAAGGAAAGAGATAATCAACAGTGTCATCAGTTGT
>CALNVZ010003428.1:34918699-34936250 GCA_940671915.1 Paracentrotus lividus
TCCACTGAGCCAACACATCGGTGTTTAGAATATTTGTGTTGTTGTTTTGAATCAATTCAGATTGAGTTGTAACTCAAATACATTTATTTATAATGTATACAAACAGGAGCAATGCAATAGATCAGCAAGTAGTGACATTTAACGACTTGCTTGCTTGATTTATAGTATCTTACATGTACATGTTCCACTGTTGACAGAAATGATATTAAATGTTCAATTATAAGAGTTGTATCACCATCTCTACCGAGTGAGTAAAAAAAAACTTTACAACCTAGAAAAATATCAATAAAAAGAAAACCAATTCATAAATCCTAAATCATTTTACATATTCTGAAAGAGTAACTCCTCCCGCATCTTCTGGTACCATTTTTGTGTGGTATGTCTTTACGCTTGGATGAACACGACGCATTGTTTGTGAACATGCAAATTTTGAATTGTGCCAGGGTGGGGATGAAAATGAAACAACAAAAGCTGACAAAAAAGCAACTCCATCATGATTAAAATAGCATAACTTTTTAACGAAAACGTCTTCCGCTTAATAACTTGACAGGGCTGTTGTTACACATATTGACTACATTTAGTATGAAAATTAGATTGACTCGTCAAGTAATGCACGAATGAGTACACATCAAAGAGTAAATTGCCACTGACAGATATAAAAAGGCCTCCTAATACTTTTGAAAAGAGATTATTTTGTCTTTGACGTGTGCTCACTCATGCCTTACTCTACAGATTTATCTCATTTTTATACAAAATGTAGTCAATATGTGTAACAACACCCTTGCCAAGTTATTAAGCAGAAAGCGTTTTCGTTAAAAAGTTATGCAACTTTATTCATGATGGAGTTGCTTTTTTGTCAACTTTTGTTGTTTCAATTTCATCTCCACCCTGGCACAATTCGAAAATTGCATGTTCGCAAACAATGCGTCGTGTTCATCCAAGCGTAAAAACATACCACACGAAAATGGTACCAGAAGATGCGGGAGGAGTTACTCTTTCAGAATATGTACAATAATTTAGGGTTTATAAATTGGTTTTCTTTTCATTGACATTTTTCTAGGTGTAAAGTTTTTTTTGACTCACTCGGTATAGATTTGGTTTACTTCGCTTCTGATTGATGCTTTCAGGAAGGTATGTTAACTTGATTACTGAAGAGCCTAGAAATAAATCCAGTGTAATTATGTAGGAAACTTTTCATTCTATATTCAGTCGCATCTTGGAAGGGTTTCAAGTTACAAGGCATTAAATTGTCAGAATCTGAATTCCATATCCAATGGGTAATCTAAAATTGAGTTTCAATATTTCATTAAAGTATCCCTAGATTATATTTTTTTTTAAACCTGAGCTATAACACGCCCCCCCCCCCCCAAAAAAAAAAATAAATAAATATATAAAAAATCTGAAGCATTAACATCATGAAATGCCTCTCACAAAGAATGTAAATGAGAGGGAGAGTGTGAGATAATTCTGAATTTATTCAATGAAATATGGTTAATATTTCCACATGTCTAATTCAGCACACATTTTTGGAATTTCTCTTACGTCACAAAGTTCACCACATGAGAACACATATTTAACCCCAGAGGGAAAAGAGATAAAAACTGTGCTTGCACCAGTTTCCTTAATAATTAAAAAAAAAAGTGTCTTTTGCACTGAATTCCATAATTATTACATATGAAAGTTCAAAATATATTTTCAGGAAAAATATATCAGTGGAGGCAAATGACAGAGGATATAGATAAGAATATGATGAGGGGATGGAATAGATATACAGAGAGGAAAGAGGAAAATTACAGATGGGAGAAAGAAACAGACAGTGAGAAAGAAAAGAAGAGTGGGAACAAGAAGAGAGACGAGATGGGTTGGGGGAAACAAAGAAGAATATTATTGTCAAAAGGCCATAACTCTGTAAAATCCATTCCAATTTAACATCAGTTATGATTTAGTAAGATGTAAATAAAATTATCTGGGGCTTTTGTTATGAGTTACTACTAGAAGCCTCAATATTTCCATTTACATAACTATGATGTGAATGATATAAATATGAAAGAGGATTTGAACTGAAGTAACAGTTGAATTGCCCAAAAATGACTGGACTAACTTTTCGTCTGACTCTCGGCCCATTTGATGTGATTTTCAATGTTGGTTGTTTAAATCATACCAACGTTGTTTAAAATTTGAAAAATGTTGTTCGGGGATTTGCTTAAACAATTATTTAAGTTATTAAAAAATAATTTAAACAACATTTTTACAGTGTGTATCGCAGATAAAAGATGGAGAGAGGGAGAAAATGAGAGAGAGAGAGAGAGAGAGAGAGAGCAAGAGACAGAGTGAGAGATGGGAAGTGGAAGAAAGGAAAGGGAAGATGAGAGAAAGAGAGTGGGAGGATACAAAATCAAAGAGATACTGTAAATAGCCCTCATCTGTAAGTCAATGCGTTCATTTGACTTTTCAAAACCAAAACACTAGAAGAAGGTCAAGCGATTGGGCAGATAGAGAAGATGTTATTCTCATCATATTGTTGTCATGACAATGATGATGCACGGATAGCATACCAATAGGGGCATTGACTCTACATACTTTCTTCAGGATGGATAGCATAACAGATAGATGCTTAGTGTGATAGTTCAGCTATTCATTATTCATAGAAGAGGTACATTTATACATGCATTCTGTGTAAAAATGAAAAATGTTCTCCCACGTTATCTTTTTGGTTTCATTCTACAATCGGTTGTTCACATGAAGCAA
Source organism: Paracentrotus lividus (assembly GCA_940671915.1). NCBI lineage: Eukaryota > Metazoa > Echinodermata > Echinoidea > Camarodonta > Echinidae > Paracentrotus > Paracentrotus lividus. The sequence continues at coordinate 34,921,448 of CALNVZ010003428.1, forward strand.
AGTTATAATCTACCATAACTACATCTCAAACTATTTTTCACAGGTTATGTACATGTAACAATACATTAATAATTTGTTTAAATAGGAATGGTTAACTTTTTTATTTCCTATTTTACAACATTATTAATCAAAGGTTATTTAAACCCTCTTCACATCATATGAAACACATAACTCACACCGAAAATTAGTCAGATCATTCTAAATATTTTTAAAAATTGTATTCTTGTTTTATACGATGTCTAACATCACATTGTTTCATTATTGTGTCATGTCATGGCATGTTATCTTCCCCATCGAATCAATCCTCGATCACATTGAGGAACTCGGGACCTTAGGTGCGGTCAGTTCATATTCCGTTATAGCTATTAATCTAGCGTAAATGAACGCAGGTGGATTGCATTCCAGACAGCCATCTTAAAACTAATCCATCCACATCCCCTTCTGACCTAAATATAACCTGAATTTGTCCGGCTAGTTTCTTAGCTTATTGCGCTCGATTGAGTCTGTCGGCTAGGTTCCTCTTGCTAAAAAGGTGTGCTTGCACTCAATCTGCTGTCAAGCTTCAGTCGACTTGAAGCTAGGTATTTTTTGGGTGTTTTGTAGCAAGGTTTCATCATTTTATGACCTTTTACAATGTTTTGTTTTGTAGAGAACAAATATTATCTGCAAGAATTAATATTTGAATCATAGATTTTAATCCTGAATAATTACCTCAACTCATGCCCTCTGTCATACAAAGAACTTTTATCTTACATTTGTACCAGTAGAATAATTTTTATATTAGAAATACACTTTTTTTTTGATTGTCCAAATTATAATAATTATATTCCTGGTCATAAGCATTCCCACAAAATTGTAAATTCAATGAATATAAACTATTTTCCTAAAAATATCGGGAGAGGGTATATGAATAGTATCTTGTTTACTTTTCTAATCTGATTTATCATTTTATACTTTTTATTTGCAAAGGCATGACTTAACAATTCATATATTTATGTATATATATTCTGGAATTAAAGTAATCTATTTGTATACCGACAATTTCATTGCGTAGATGCACAAGATTTGACCAAAGCTCAGATAAAATCTTGTTTCTTATCACATACTTTGAAATGGTGTTGCCAGATATTAGGAGTCAAAATGAATGGCTCTATGCCAGAGATGTTGATGTCCTTTTAGCAGGTTGATCAAACCGATAAACGTACCGTGATATGACATTTGAATAAGGTGAGCAGAGGAGGTGTGTTTGTGAGGTTTGGCTTACAGGAGAACCTTCTCTCTTTCAAGATTCAATGAGATCTTGATGACCAAAGAGTATTTCAAGGAGATATTTGACCTCCGCAGAATGACCTCTAGGGTTACTTGTCCTGAATTAGAAAGGAGTTGATTGCACAAACTATGATTAGAGAGAAGGTATGAAAAATATTCACTATTCACAGTCTCACAAGAAAACTGACCAGAGCAGTGGTCTAGCAATCCGGAGGTCTCAGGGGAGCATTTCATGAAACAAATATTCATTGATTCTCACTGACAACTGTTATAAGCTACTGAAATGCTTGCATCTGATTGGCTGAGAGCAAATTTGTCAGGTAAATGCTGTAAACAATACATTAAAAAAAATTATTTAAATGTTTAGAAAAACCTGCTTCTGTTTAGGGAAGTGCAAAAAATATTCTCTGTTTCTCTTTTCTGTTCTAAATTTTGGTTAACATTAAATATCATATTTTAAGAAGGAATCTTGAATAAATTACAAGGTAGATATCTTGAAGAAAAGAGCCATGGTAGACATTGATTGAAGTTAGAACAAAAGATTGTGACCTTTGTCCTTTTTCTTGTGATAAGGTTGCCTTATGTTTGACTATAAATAATCCATATTTTACCCTAATCCCTGATGTGGTTAATTGACATTTGGTCTGTGCCACGTAGACTATCATGAAACACATAGGGGTTGCCAAGCTATACACATACAAAACCAGAATGACGTAAACACATGTAGTATAAAGCATATTAATGTATGGCGTCATGTGCTCGGTTAGAAGGGCATGAACAGAAATTTGGACTAAAAATTAACATTCTTGATATTTTGATATAATCATCTACAGAAGAATGATATTTAATATGGTATTTCCCCCCTGGCATGTGGGGGCTCAAGAGGTCCTTTTTTTCTTTAGAAACACAAATTGAACTTGCACATACATGCTGATTTAGCTCAATCAGAAAAATAATGTCTACCCATCTTTTTTTTTTAAAATTTACTATTTACTTCAAAAGAATGATATATTTGCCTACTTTGCTATTCGTCCTCGAATCGCCCAACCAACCGATACTTTAACCCCGAAAACTTTTGCTCTATTGTCTCCTATCTTCCCCTCCCCTGTGAGAAGGGCGCCCTCTCATGATGAGGGCACTCAGCCAAAACATTCCCAACAAACTCCCTCTTTTCTCATCGGCTGCCGCCGAGCGAGTAACCTCGAGAACTTGCTCCCGCAAATGGGTTTGTTTTTCACTTTTTGTGAACCTTTTTGATGCCTAATTTGTGGGGTCTTGCTCTTAGTTGTCCTAGCCAATGTCTAGGTCGTGGTTTCCTGTTTATTGGGAGTTTTTTGAGGGCCGTTTTTTGAGTAATTCTGTTGGATTTACGGAGCCTTCTCCCTAGCTTTTTGACATTCATTACGTACGTGTTTTTATTTTACACCCTTGTGGTGCGGGCCTTTGTTCTCCCGTTCCGCGCTTATATCTGATCTAGATGTGTTTCGATAGTGAGTCTTCAGCAACACGAGTGGCATATACGGATTGTCAAGAGAATTTAATATAGACCTCCCCTTTACGAAGTGAATTGATTGGTGAGTATCTTATGTAATTGTGAGATATGTTGACTTCACGCGCGGTTTATGTCAGATCATAATTAATAAAAACGACTGTATATAATCCCCTGATTCAGTGAGAACGCAACTCTCATGATGAGAGACCATGCAACTAGCGGTGATATTATAAGAGCCAGCAACGACACTATAATTCGGTATTGTTAAATGGCATGCACGCCCTGTTTTCCAATCGACCTCATAAGCTGATTGGCCGAATAAGAACAATTAGCAATGATATATGTGGTAAGAGACTGACATTTGAGTCAACGCATCTATGGTGGTTTGAGAAACTAGTAGGAGGGAGTGTTGCGAATGTACGATGCCGGACCCTGTGTCGGAGAAAAAGGGGAACGAACACGACACCCCTGTTGAAGCGCTCTGTAGTCAAGCTTCATGAAGAAGAATAATCGTATTCACACTTAAGCACGACGGGCCGAGATATCTCAATTGTTTATAGATTCGACTATGAGAGTAATTTTGACTCTTATCTTTACGACACAATAAGTTAATTGAACCAAATCTTGGCATTTGAGAAATCTCTTCGCGAAACATCGAGACTGGAAGAGCACATAAATATGGATTTATAAATGTTGAAGGCGACCAAAACATTAGCCCTTTTGCCGCCGAGGAAAACGAACCAAACTGTCGAACCCACTTTAGAGAGTTAATTTTTGAGCTGCCCTCCCACGGGGGGGGGCTACCAAAAATTGCGTAATTAGATGAGATAAGAGCGAAAGACAAATAGACATAAAAAAAATATTTCGAATTTCCAAGTATGCCCGTTAAGAAAGACTACTTAAGTTTGTCGACCGTTATTGTGACTTCTGATAAGCGCAAGTACGAATCCTGACAGATAAATCGGCTCCCTTGGGGCGGGATGGCAGGGCGTTCCCTATCGAACGTGCCCGCCGCGTGCCCTGGAGCTACTATGAATGTTAATTTTGGTATCGATGCTCTAGAACCCTTTAGAGTACCGCAATACTTCCTCTGCGAACACAAGAGGATCTAATCAGTAAATGAGTCGAAAACAGAACAATTAGTAAGGCGTAATAGTAAAATAATTGACGAGTAAAGATTGAGTCGATCAGTTAATGATTCACGCGACGGATCATTGCTGTCCTCTAGATCATCACAGTGTAATGGGCTGCCTTAGAAGACACCACCACTCTCGATGTTTACCGCTGAACATCAAGTCAACGTAACCCTTCCGGGACGAGATATGTATAGGATAAGAAATGGAGCACACACGCAAATGATTTATCATTGTTTAAGCATTCCTTCATTGCCTTGGGGGGCGCATTCATTGAAAGGAGTTATCGGAGTGTTTATACGATCAAAGCTCCTGCCAATCACTGCAAGGCATTTTCAATAGGAGTAACATTGTAGTTAGAATCAACGCGAAGGTAGCCCTTGTGTCCCCATATAATGTCTCGCCCAGGTTTTATATACTTCTTTGATGAGAGTATGCGTTTAATTATAAGAGCAAGGGGGAGTGCCTATTGAAACGTTTAAAGTAAATCAGACCATAAAATTGAACTTTAATGATGTCTGACGAAGCGATGGCCTGGCTTATAAAAACACACTACACACGCAACAAACGTCCTTTAAGTGCGTTGGCGCCCTCATTCCCCTCTCCGCTCTCTCTCCCGATCTCTTTCTCCATGCTAGCCCACGACTTCACCCAAATCTGCGCCAATCGATACAATCTTCAAAACTGTCAAAAGGCGTTTTAACTCTCAACGCATCCTTAGGCGAAGAATATAGTCCGAGTGTGTATATTAGTTAGCTGCGTTACTGAGATAGGTTACTAGTAGCGGGAAGCATTATTAAGGTGAAAGACAAAAAAAAAAAAAAAGAAGACAATCCCAGCTTAACATTATTATTATAATACGCCTCATACGTATTCTTATCTTTCTTTTTGTTTTTCTTGTGTGCAAACGATGGAAAGTACCTTTAAAGTCAATGCAAAGCAATCTGCCAGTGGTCATGAATGGCCATATATATACAGTCAGAATATGCTGAGTCCCTATTGTGGGGTAACATTCCCTATGCATTTGAATATAGAAACGCTGTGGGGGTCCAGGCTGATTTTCAACACGTTCGATGTGCTTCTATTCTGCCTGTCATTCGCCTTGTTTCTTCTGCGTTCCGATCCTCTCCGCCTGTCATTTTCTCATCTTCATGTCGAGACCATTTTCTCGCGTTCCTTGCGCTGTATGATATAGGAGACGGCGACCTGGAGTTCCCACGGTGGTGCAGTCTGTTACAGTTCTCAGTTCTGCGAAGTGGAGCATAGCAGCCGAGTTCGTGCGTAACTGACCTCACTATACAGGCCTACCACATAGCGTTGGCGATAAAACTGCCTCGTCGTAACGGGTTTCTGCCGTTTGTTTTTTGGGCGAGTAGTCAGAACATAAATCGACAAGAATACCATTTCTTACATTGCCAAGTGACATTTTGACAAAAATGTAAAATTGTAATGGAGTTGCTTACATGTGAGCGACATCCGCGAGTAGGGTTCTGGACTAATCTGTGAAGATGTACATTGTGATTCACTGAATTATGAGCGCGGGCTTTAGCTTGCCCGCGCTGTAAGTGCAGCGCTTACTACAGGTGGCTATGTAACAACGAGCCAATGTAGGTTGTTACAAGCAACCTTACCCCAGGTCTCAGTGTAGTACAAACGTACACGTTGTGAGACAAGAAAGAAGAGAGTAAGAATGCGGGTTATCCGAAGATACTGAGCAAAAAGGAACTCCGCGTGAGCCATTGAGTAGAGAAAATACCTTGACGTCACTGCAGTGCCAAAATGTTACTCAAAGAAAGAGTAACTTAGTCAGTCTATGTATCAGTTCCTAGCGTCCTCGAAAGCCAGAGAACAATTAGTTACGTTCAGTTCTTGCGAGGGCCTTGCACCTCTGTATGTATAAAAATTGTTTACTCCTGGGAGGAATAGCCATTAGTGAATTAATTTCTTCGAGTAACGCTTTTGACTCTGTGAGAGAGTAAAGCAAAATTACTCCTGTGGGAGGAAAGCGCAGTTTACCCATAGTCTGGCGAGAGCGTTACCTGGCTCTCCTAAGCGTAAACATTAAAATTTTAACTCCCGGTGGAGTAAGTCATGTTACTATTTGCATCGTTACCTTTTTACTCGTGTTAAGGGAGAAACAAATTTACGCGCTCGAGTAAAGCATTATTTACTACAGGTTTGTCTTTGGCGAGGAGCGCTTTTACTCGGTTGAAGGAGTAATCAAATTATCCTTGGTGGAGTAAGAGCATAGTTAGCAGTTTTCCTTTGGTGATAGCATGATCACATAATAATACAGACTCTATCTTAGCGCAGCCGTAGCGCACTCGAGAGTGTCTGACAATGTTTCTCCCAAGCGGGGCCTGCATTGATGTTGGATTACCCAAGGTCTTGTTAAAGCAAGCTTCTTTTTTGTAGTGTACCAGGGGCTTGTGCGTGTAGGACTCGCCGGGTTTGCGCACTCGGGCGGGGGTGGGGCGCCGGGGCCCCGGCCGGGGCCCGTGTGGGTATTGTGGGGGCGGGGCACCGGGGTGGCCGGGGTACGGCTGGGAGGGCCGGGGCGCGTTGATGAGCCCATCGACCTCCCGGTTCATGGAAAACGAAGAAAGTACCTGTTACGGGGGCGCTCTAAAGATGCCAGGAGGCTATCTTGTCCTGCTTATGGAAGTTATAACACTTAGTTAATGAGAATTACTGGGAGGTTCTACCTGTGCGCGTGTCGACTCTGGGTTAAGAATTAGCAAACATACTCTGCTTTTTGGATTAAAGGTCATATCTTGACTGCATTTTCTTGGCGGCAGCAGTCTCCTGGTAATATACCATTAGCTTGCTTCGCAAAAGCGATGTCTGGTCCTCTGGAAATGGGGTAAGACCCTCGAGTACGGCCCTTACTTTCACGCCTCCGAGAGTGAGAAGCCTTTGTACTTTTGGTATGCTTGAAAGTGATGGCGAAGCCGTTGACCGAGAGAGCTTGCATTCTCGTGGCTTACGCGTCTCTGTTTTAGCTATTCTATCTATGTATCTATTCTTTCGAATCTTTATTGTGCGAGCAACCTCTCTAGAGGCGCGGAACACACGTGCTATTCTGTGCCGGCTTTGCGCACGAGATGGGTAGACAGGCAGGTTTGCTCTGCACTATCACCCAATAATCGAGATAAGACTCCGAGCAAAAAAAGAGCGAGAGAGAGCGTAATGCCAACTCACCACCATACGCAACGCAACCAACGTTTATCGGCGCAATTAACAAGAAGGAACCCAGCTCATGTCCTGCTGCACAAACGCAATTACTACGGCCGAGAATCACGAAACAATTTGATCGGTCGATGTATAGTAACAAATAATTTGTATCTGTATTTGCGCGCGTAAAGATCTGACTGCTGGATTCAAGGATTTGAGCTACGCGTGTAGTGTAGAGTGTGCGCTGTTTGGCGGCTCGAGATGTTAAAGAAGGGGTTTTGTCTAGTGCATTTGATCAGCAAGGTTAATTCAATAAATCGAGCAAATAAGCGTTCATTAAAAGTGCGTAATATGGTTACCAGACCCACGCACGTGCAGCGAAGACAGATGTATTACTCGGAACTAGTTCACACACAAAGACTACGCTCACCTCTGCTCAAGCGAGTAAGCGAGAGAAATGAGAAGTACTGCGTTTGTGGAGGTAAGCAATAGGGGCTGAGCACTCATTCTTGCGAGTAGTTTTTGACGCAGTATTGTGCAGAAAGTCATTTGTCGCTCGAAAGAGTGAGAATCATAGTCGTGGTAACTCATCCTATAAGGAGTAATCCTTTACTGCGTGCGTTGCTGGTGAAATATGGCGAGCCCCATTATATCTCGAAACGTTCATTCTCGCCCGCTACGTCGTTGTCATGCTATCTATCGTCGAATCGTGATCTATTGTAGCGCATGCCTAACGCGCGAACACACTGCGCTCAAGTGGTGCCCGGTTTGCGCACAGATGGGGAGAAAGTACAGGTTTGGCTCTAGGCGCTCTGTAATCACAGAGAGTTAACGAATAAGATCGTAGGCATAGATACTGATCATATAAACAGGTTAATATGTTACTCACACCACCATAGCAAAGAACAAGCTTTTTACTCGGATAGTATCTTACAATGAAAATGGCCATGTGTGGTGCAGACACCTGAATACTCGGTGAGAAATCCGAACTAAATCTGATTGGCGGTCATATATAACAATATTATGATCTGGTTGGGTTTAAACGAGCGCTTGAGGCGTGCATCGACAAGGGAATGTCACTCGTCTTACACCTGTGGCCTGTGCGCTAAAAACGAATGGAGTAAGACGGGCGTAGAAGTAGACGACGCTAGCTCTACGGGCAGCGTGACTTACAAGTAATCAATGAAATCCGAGCAACGATAGCTGACTCATCTAAACGGTCCCTTCCCACTTCATCCTCGATAGCAAAAACGTATTACTCGAGGATTAACAAAGATATTGAGCCTTTGAGAGTCTGTTAACGAGTTACAAAAAAAATGTACGTCTGCTGGTTGGGCCAGTAAAGGCACTATGCTTACTTTCATTGGATTCTAGTACTTTCTTTGTGATCCTATATTGGCAAAGAGTCGATCTCGCCTGCGGGAAAATGAGTACTGAGTAGTTTACTCAGCCCTAATTATAACCTTTGTCTGGTCTGTATGAAATGATGGGCAGCCCCCAGACCCGAGAAGCTTGCACCTCACCGTCGGTGTTTAATGCAAAATATCGCTCTAGCTGTATCGCCCTGTCTCTAATCGTTTGGCTTTGAGTAAGGCGAACGTCGTCCAGGCGGCGGATGACCCGTGCCTAACGTGCCTGTGGCTCGCGGTGCCCGAACGGAGATGTGTGCAAAGTCTAGTTGCGTCTTAGGCGACTGTAGTCCAAAGGTCAATCAATGAACAGCTAAATAGATAATTCAAAATAAAATTAATATGCGTACAACCTAGTCATTAAAAGAGACGCCAAATTGCTCAGGAATCTTAACTCCAGACACATGCCTTCATTAGTCAGTGGCAAAATACGGAATAGAGGACACACGGTCAGATAGCAAACAAAGCTGACTCGTCCGGAATGAGTAAGCAAAAATTGAATCTGGTTTGAGCTTAAAAGTTGACTCTCGTATGTGCTGTTCGTGTGTTAAGATTGGTAGGCCCGCTACGAACATAAGACTGCGATACGAGGCTAATCTCGCCGAGCGCCTTCCTCGAGCTAGCAGTTGCCGCTTTGTCAGGGAATTTAAGAAGCCGACACGCAATAGATATTTTGGTAGTTAAAGTATGATTCCGAGCTGATCGGCACGACCCCGCGCCAATAATTGTGCAGAGTCTTAAACAACAGCGCTGTGTATGTACTGTTATGTCCATCAGTGTACTCTAGTCATCGAAACAGTTGATATGACTGCACACTCTTTCATTCTATAGCCCTCTACTCTGCTGAACTGTTTAAGGAAGAATATGAAGCGTGAGTGTAGCTATGCGATCATTGTTACCCGACACCTGCCCGAGCTAAAGTATGGCCCTCTAATTTTGTCGCTTGCCGGCACGATCAAAGGTATAAAATAAGAAGGCCACGTAATAGCGAGTCATCCCGAGGGCCCAGAAATGCACACGTGCATCCACCATCGTTGCTCGCTATAGCGCTTGTCATTTACAATTTGATAATAATGCTACTTTATCAATGCGGTTGTAAATATATCGCCAATGGCATATTGAGCTTCAGCCTTTGCTTAATAGTGGGTGAGTCGTGGAGACCCGATTAGATCTTAAAGCTTTTGCGCTTCGCCAGTTTAGGGGCGTAGCGGTCCGTGTTTACCCGCCAAGCTAGAACGGTTCGTTCAAATGCAAAAATGCCCCGTCTCTGGGTGCGGTATCATTCTCTTTGGATGCGGAAAGTATAACTGGCCAGATGCCACTCGCACTATAGACCAAGAAAAAGAGGAATCTTCGATCGTGGCCTTGCGTTACCGAAACGTCCCTGCAATTCGCCTCCCTCCATCTCGGAAGAGAAAACACCCCCAACAGAGACTGAAGTTTATTAAATCGTCCCCGTCTCTTTCTTTTGCTCGTCGCCCAGGATTATACAGAGTCATTTCGTTTATTGCGTAAGCGCTGGAGAAATAAAGCTTTAGGTCTGGAGAAGTGCGTAGGTTACTGAAAGGTTCAATTCAGGTATTGAAATTCGCATAAAAGCATATTATTCTGGCGATTTTGTTCCCCTGTCGTTCCAAAACAGCACGAAGTCGAAATTTGTGTTGAACATTTGACGCATGTATGTGCATGTGAAGAGAATTCGGCACACGAACGATAATGTTCCGCACGATCCACTCGTCAGAATCCGGGGTGACGCAGAACCTAGAAAGTAAGGACACTTGAGGTTATCAAATCGAGACGCAGAATTTGCAGTCCGCACCATAAATTTTTAGCCAGTTTCACAAATCGGCGCCCCCGTATTGAAGACTAAACTATATATCCGTTCTTGGCTAGAAAAACAAGAAGGTTATTAGTAGGATTTTTTCTTTTTAACATTGGCTATATTTGAAAACAATGCAGCTAAAAGAGAGTGTACCGTTGAAATGCTAGTTTCTTATAACATTATTGCTACAAGTGATAGCGCGTTTAAAGGCCTTTTCACAATGAACAAGCAAAGAGATAAGAGGCCCCCCTACAAAGACCGCGCCATTCGAGAGAACCGACTCAGGTTGCTTGTGAGAGACACCAACCGGAAAAGCGCCCGCCAAAAAAAGAAAAGAGAATATTTGCTGCTTCGACAGCCGTGGTTTTGTGCTCTGTTTGGTGGTGTGCGTTTGTGTTTGTGTCGGTGTCGTGTGCGTGTGTGCTGGTATTGCGTGTGTCTGTGTTGGTGGTGGATGGTAGGTGGGGGCGGCCGGCGGCGCTGAGCTGGGCCTGGTGGTGGTTATGGGCCGCTTTGAAGTCACGTGTGGTGGTGGGGTGCCCGTGAGCGCAGTCTGGTGTTGCTACCTCTCCGTATTCAATTCAGCGGATGGCTACAGTTCTAATTACCATTCTCATGCGAGGCTAGCAGCCCCAAGATATAGTATCCTTATATGTCTAGCATCATACCGAAATGTGAATACGTCTGAGGCTCGTATATCTTCAGCGATTGCCGGGGGCAGTACAGTGGACTAAAGATAATTGGCTGATACTGGATGGGCAGAGTCTCTGTATCAAAAGAGGATTGCGGGCCCCGATGTGCGTTTTCAGTTAGAATAGGGGCGAGACGCGACCGCGTGCTGGGCCCTAAGTGTGGGGGCTCCCCGGGGAGGTGGGAAGAGGGGATGCGGCATCGCGGCGAGCGGGGACATACTATTAACACTTAGGTACAGAACCCCCTAGTGTTATGACAGATTGATAGCCTCCGTAGTCCCATGACAAGGCGACGGAGAAGGCGGCTGGTACAGCTCCTAACAAAGACTGGCGGATGCAGGAAGCAGGAGGGAGGATGAGTGATAACGCATGTGTACAAAGGGGGAAATCAGTTTGGTCGGAAGGTCCGAAATATGATCCAGATGACAAGCGGCCCAAGAACATAATAATGGGGGCGCGCTCAGAGGGACGCCTTCTCGACTAACGTAAAGAGGATTAATGCGCGTGATCAATTGGGTGGCCAACATTCCTCCTTTGCACGTTCGCCGAAGGCGGAACGCACCCTCCCGTAACAGACAAGACACCCCCGCTCCATTTCATACGGTGAGGGTGCGGGCCACATCAGATACCGATTCGTTTATCAGAAACGGTAGGGGCAACATATCGGGATAGTAAGAGATTCTCGCGGGCGGGCAGAAGATTTTCTGCAGCACTTCGGCGCGACCTCCGTGAGCAGTCGTGCGGTAAGGAAAATGCGAAGTAAACAAACGGTAAGGCTTAGCGATTTCACCGAATGCTTTAGCTAGTGTCCAGAGCATTCGGACGAACCAGTATAGAGAGAGACCAAGTTTAACGCCTTTTGAGGAATTCATTGGAGACCTGGAAGCTTGGAGCGGTGCGCCAATGTGATGTATATCAAGGAACTCAAGACACTTCAATGCTTGAGTGCTATAAAAAAGCAATATTAAAAACAAAAGCACCGAAGGTAAAAATTCATCATGGGTAGAAATTCGAGCGACTAAGCGCCTGACGTTGGGGTGGCCGGGGCCTCGAGCCTGTGCATTACGCGTCCACAGGACAAGATTGGGGAAACTTTCAACATCTTTACCAGGTCTAGCCAGACAATCAAGATGAGATGCACGATCGCCCAAAATAACTCTCTAACCAATCCTCGAACAGATTATCCGGACCTTGCTCTCCCCGTAAAATATCACAATGTGGATGATCCCAAGGAGATGGGAGAGAGAATAGCTCATGGACCACAACTGATGTTGTAAGACAGAAGTCAGATAAACATTTGGTGCAACCACACAAAGCGAACGGGATCAGGATGCAACACTCTGGTGTGCGATTCAGGGGGCGCGCGAAGCCTCTCGAAGATGTACTCCTCCAGGTCCTGTGAAAAATTATTGAACTTCCAGTTCGGTTTTGCACCAAAAATTTGTTGCGTCGCCTAGTAATAGTATTTCCCTAAAAACGCCGGGTTCGGATGCCCCTTACAATTATAATCTCTTCATAACTCTGCTGCTCGTTGGCCATTGCAATGTATGAATTGCCCAAATACGTTTCCTTCTGCTTAGAATAAGGCATTAATATTTGGCGAGAAAACAGTCAAAATTGGGCAGTAACATGTTGATTGCGAGGAAATAAGTTGCCACGACCATCCTTCAATGTAGACGCCAAAGCAACAATAGAGATACGTTGAGTGCGTCTGTACCTTGAACATGGGCTAAAAACACATGCGAAGAAGCCAACCAGAGCAGCGTGTGTGAGTAATTCCATGGGACCCTAGCGCGAATATCCTGCTAGAACCATGCCAGATCCTCCTAAAAATTCGCATGAAACAAGAAAGTAACAATCAGTTCATACAGAGCACGGAGGATATATGCTGGAGGAGAGAAGATATGTGTCGATATAAGTAAGTAGAAGAAAATTAATACACGTTAAAGAAGTTATCTGCCCAAAGACAAACCCAAAGAGTTAATCAGCCCAGCTGACTGTAGTGCCTCATGTCGGGCTGTTAAAATGAAGAGATGTAAGTGATCGGCCTAAAGTGCGACATGACACATAGTTCTCAGGTGTAATCCTACGCCAGGGAGGCGCGTGTTATGAGTTTAAGCTGTCATAATAATCGTTATATCCACGTTGAGTCTAAGACAAGGCTGTTGGGTCTAGACCATATGCCTTCTGGCTGAAAGTCATACATATGTCACTAATGCACTCTGTATAAAAGGTGTTTACGAATATTAATAAATACCATATGGCATTGCGATCATTTCCAGTATTCTAACAGAATAGAACTACAAAACAAACTATCCCTATCACATAGCTGACAAGCCTGCTAAAATCGAATTAGTCACTTACTCACTTCATTTCCTCGCCACCATGCCAATACAAAAATGAATGTGTAAACGTTATTTCGCTGTGTGGCACACGATCCCAAGCTTAATTTTGCTGCCATCTCATCGCAGACTCTTATCGCGATATAAATAAGATACGCCGGAACGTCCCGGCGGACAAAAAAACGGTAAAACAAACGGACATATCAGAAGCCCGACAAAGAAACTCACGGCTCGTTCGAAACTCTCACCGAACTCATCAACGGTAAATATACTTCTTTGAAACTCTAAACTATGCACAGTACTAAAGCTTCTCTCATAAACAAAAACAAAATAATAGCTTGACGGAACATCTAAACGTTCATTAATATTTATGACTTACTCTCCGTGGTACCTTTACTTTACTCCTACGCAAAAAACCACCCTGTTACACGTACACTCAAACAATAATCCACCGGAGGACCATCAAAAAGAAATGTTGCGCTTATCGTTCAAATTTTTGAGCTTTGCTGTCGATATTAACATCTTGAATTTAAAAAAAGTTAATTAACTTGGATAGCTCTTTCTCCTCATAATATGTAATAAAACATTAGGTAGTAAAATATTTTACGTACAATACTTCGAGGTTTCTCGGGCAAAGGTCAAGTTTTAAAAATATGTCAAAGTTACGCGACAACAAGGTACAAGGACAATTCCCAATATAATAATTTTTCAAACATATATGGCGTAGCCAAGGCATAGCCATCATCTTTATGTTCAAAATCTCCATCTGATAACAAAAAAAACATATACAAAACACAAATGCTAAAAAAAACTAATATTATTGTTTCATTCTTTAAACGGTGTAATGGAGGTGAACAGTTACTAAACACATGCACTACATTATTACAATCAGTCAAGTAACTTTTGTGAGACTATTCTGAGACCCTGAATTATTTCAAGTCTAATACGGATAAAGTAGGCTATAGTGCTAGGTTTATGATATTTTCAAAGAGTTAGCAAAGGAAAGAAACTATAGGAACAGAGAAATACATACTTTTGTTTTACTCCTACTGGACAAACCTCTTTTTTTTAAATGGTTGAGAGTAGCATTTTTAATGATTTCAGTGTTAATTTTTTGTCCCAGAATATTATCAGCCTGTGATGTCACACTGACTGGAAATGCGTTTTGACCTCATTTGCATTAGCTCTTCATTTCACACCCTTCTAATGGTGTAGATATGACACATTATTGTATTACCTTTACAACCTCTTAACACACACTTCACAGCACTATAAATGGTCAAAAAGTCGAGAAACTCACCACGTTGGAACAAATAGCGTGGACTTGCCCATGTGTACATTATGTGTCTGTGACTTTATGAGAAATACAGATGTCCAGCAGTGGACTTACTACGACGGTGGATTAGTATATGGAATTGCTTCATTGATATGAGAGTGCAGCCCCTGACCCCTCTGATGAGGGATAAATCA
>CALNVZ010003428.1:34938189-34951480 GCA_940671915.1 Paracentrotus lividus
TTTTTTTTTTTTTTTGTAAAAAGAAATTTTATTTCAATGATAACCAATAAAACAACACCACCACACACGTACAAATTTCTGTACATAATTTAAATATTTATTTAATATCCATTACCCTTCTGGTATGTGACACACATTTCAATTTCCCCTACCTTGCATTATACCTCAATACTGAAATCCACATATCCGGATTTATTTGTAAGATGGTGAGTGTGCTGTAAAGGTATTATGTTTAGAATATAATTCTTCAAGTTCAAGTTCAATCTATTTAAACTAATCAAAAAATCATACAAAGAGTATTATAACATCATTGTTACAACAGTAAAATCACATATGTGTACAATATTATATATGAGATGTTTGGGACCCTTGAAAAGCAGAGCTTGTGATTGGAGCCCTTATTCTGACTGCATTCATACTTTTTCTCTTTACACTAGATGAAAATACTTCTCTCATGAATTTGTGTAATGTAGTTTGTGAAAGAACGCATCAATATGGTGAGGGTTAAAATCTCAGTGGAGTGGGATGTGTTTGGAGGCTGAATTTACAATGAGCCCAACTCTCTGTAACAGGGTCATGGGAGGTATTATCTTTAGAATATCATTCTGACTGCATACTTTAACTCTTTGTATGCCAGATAAAATGCTGTTCGAATAAATCCATTGATAGTATGGACAGAATTACATCAACAACACAGTGAGGGTTAAAATCTCAGTGGATTGGGAAGTGTTCGGTGCTGAATTTCCAATGAACCTAGCTCTCTGTGACCAGGCCATGGGGAGCCATTCTTACGATGATGGCTTACCTCATAGCAGATGAAAGGTGTTTTGATCTAGGTCATCCATGGCATCATGTGACCTCTTCTCTCAATGTAGGGTGTGTCTCATCAGACTGAAATTTTGAAATAGCCCTCTTCAGGTGGATTAGGGGGAAGCTCTAAGTCAGCTGAAATGTGAATTTGGTGGTTCAAAACCCCAAGTTTAGTCTATTCCTTAGTAACTCAGTTTCAGTTTTATGGCCTTGGGTGCGCAGCGAGTGATTTGTAGTACCAAATGTACTGCAACTGGGCTTGGGGTTGCAGTTAAACTTTTATGTTAATTCAATGTCAGATCGTTTGGCTGCGGTAAAACAATATAAAGCATAAAATATTCCAATATATAATGCAAGATATCCTAATTGAGACAAAACAAAACTGATATTCTCTAACCTTTCTAATTAATTGGATCAAAAATAGCTATTTCAAAACTTTGGTTTGGTGAAGCACCACGTAATCTCTTGCTCTCTCTCTCTCTCTCTCTCTCTGTTAAAGGTGGTCCTTCACGAGCATCGCTAAACCAAAACGAGGAATCAAGATGCGCTAGTGTGCTAGCAGCCATTTTGTTCACGAAGCTTAGAGCACGACTTAATTTGCATACGGTTGCACGCCAGCCAATGACGATCACGCTGTTAGAGCGATTCGCGATATACAAGCATGTGTGTGTGGATTCTATTTGTGTGTATAAAGCACTGTATCAGTGCATGAGTTAATACCTGGAATGCATTGCATGCAGTATTCGGATCGCGAGATGTAACAGACCCTATATCATGTGTATTACTATAATACACCTTCTCGCTTGCACGCGAATCATTGCCGATAAGAAATCAGCTCATGACTTCGGCAATCGTTCGGGTGTTCTAGCTTTCGGTTTTTGGACCACTACGTAAGAGTCGCACATCGTTGGTATGAATGGGCAGCTTGCAAAGTTCGTTACCGCGTACGTATTTTGAACTCCCTCTACACTATGGGGAACGTACATCTTTAAAAAATGCTCCACTCAATTATTTACAGACACAGACCATATCGATTTGTTTGTTGTTGTGTTTCCTTCCTTATTTTTTTTTAAACTGAAATTTTAGGGGTAATTCCACAATTACAGAGGACTGATTTTAGTTTGTAACCTTTCTGTACCTCTTTCTGTCTCTAAAAAAAAGGAGAAAATGATAGTCCATTTCTGCTTTTATTTCTTTTTTAAACCTGTGTGTCAACTTAATTTTTTCCTGACTCTAGATTTCAACTCATGTTCTTACCTTCTCCCTCTCCCTCTCCCCCTCTAGTCCATTTCTCTCTGCTATTGGCTATACCCCCTCTATCGTAGACATTGCATGTATACTGTATACATATACAAGGCCATATTCCTCACGCACACCCACGCAAGCCTTATAATAAATTCATGACTTTTACCACCTTTTAATCTCTTTTGATCATTCTCTCACTACCACAAGTGTTCATACCCACTCACTCTCACGCTCTCTTTCTCTTTCTCTGTCCTTCTCTTTCTCTTTCTCTCACACACCATACATCACCGTATGAACAGTAAATAGTTACCCACCAAACACGTATGCTCTTGTGAAGGTTAGCCTACCACAATATTATAATTTTTTTAGGTCAAATTCATTGCAACGTGACAGGCAATTATTACTAAATTTAGTTGTGAATGTGAAGACGTTAATGGATGTTTCTAATGCTCAAATATATTTACTTGTAGTTGTATTTTCTGAACAACTGTATTTATATTGAATATTGTTATGTTTCTAAACAGAAAATAAATTGAATCCTTGAATCATTGAATCCTTAAAATGGTGATGTATTTGCATATTCTTTATATTTAATTAAAGCATACAACACCAATGTCAGTGGTGTATATTTCATGGGGGGGGGGGGTGGGAATAGGGTTATGATACTGCCACGATTGTCCCCCAAGATGAGAAGAGATAAAGAGTAATAAATGGAATCAAGCTGTCATAGCTTAGAGCTAGAAGGAAGTAATTTCATAAACTTTCATAAAGCATTAATGTCTTTGTTGCTATCATCAGACGATATGAATATCAAGACAAGAGATGAGAAGAGATGAAGATGAATATAGAATCTAATATCCGCTTAGGGCCAGAAGGATGTTAATGCATAAATTTTCAAAAAGCATTAATGTCTTTCTTGCTATCATCAAATGATATGGACACCAAGTCAAGAGGTGAGAAGGGATGAAGATGAATATAGAAAACAATATCCACTAAGAGCGATAAGGGTATAATTTTACAAACTTTCACAGAGCATTAATGTCTTTCTTGCAATCATCAGACGATATGGACACCAAGACCACCCTCGGTCTTGATCACCTTAGGCCGGTCTTTCTTTATTTACTCAGGTCCATACCAATCAATGAAGAATGACAGTAGCTTTATACTCTTGACCTCTGATGTTTAATGAAAAGTGTCATCCCTCCTTATGACTGTCATTTACCAAAGGCATCCTTTTAGTCATTTAGATGACTATTAACCCTTAGACCACCAGAATTATTGTTGTTTGGAGATGAAGAAGCATCTTCAAACACTGACATTTAACACCTTTCCACTGTCTCCTATGTACATTCCACCTATCTACCATTGTGAAACTGCATGTCCTTGAAATATCATCATGATATTGCGTATTATTTTAGCTTTATCCTCTTGGCTTCTTGTTTTTAATGAAAAGTGTCATTCCTCCTTCTGACTGTCACACGCTAGATATTAACCCTCAGACCATGAAATGTCTATGCTAGCTGGTCGATATGAAATGATATCGTCTGTTGAGAGCCAGAAGGGCGTTATTGCATCTTAAAGATGTTCCGTTAAGAACCAGAAGGGCGCTATTGCTGAACAAAGTTAATGGTAATAGCGCCCTTCTGGTTCTCAACGGGACATCATTGATCTGTAATAGCGCCCTTCTGGCTCTCAGCCGACGATATGTGCTCTGCCACCACATGTAAAAGACTATCCTCATATCTACTATAGATGTAGTGCCTTTTTAATTTTATCATAAGATTAAATGTTTATTTTTGTTGTATCCTCCCCACCTCTGATGTTTAATGAAAATTGTCACCCCTCTTAATGACTGTGTCAGGCTAGATGCATTAGATGGATACTAACCCTTATACTGCCATATTTATAGTTGTTTGGAGATGAAGAGTTTTCTTCAATCAAGTACATTCTACAAAAGAGGGTAAGATTGGTATTTATTTTTAGCTTTATCTCCTCAACGACAGCTGACGTAATGAAAAATGTCACGACTGACACACACAGAAATGCATCTTTTCAGTCAATTAGAGGAGCTTAACCATCGGAATTGTCTCTAATATAGTAAAGTCTCAGATAGATTGTAAGATTAACATTGATTATAGCATTAGCCTCTTGACTGCTGATTTGAAAAATGTCATTTATCCTTCTTACTGCCACAATGTAAGTTTGTATCTTGTTAGATGAGAAATAACCTTCAGACTGCCAGATTTCTTGATGTTTTGAGATGGTTTGTAAGCTGTAATTACATATGAAATGAAAACCCTATCCTCATATCATAAAGGAACTGTATGTCTTAATCATAAGATTGACATTTATTTTTAGCTCTCTATCCCCTTGACATCTGATATATATTTAAGGAAAAAGTTATGTCTCCCTCTGTCAGGCAGTAAAGGATAGTTTTTTATTTTTAAATGGGTCAATACATTTATGCTTCTGAATATAGGATATTTGTTTTTATAACATTGTCACAATGTTTTCATGCTGGAGGCAGTGTCAATGTTGATTAATTTTAAGGACCCGATAGTGCTTGTGTCAAAAGTATTGATAGTTGAAGAGAGGCTGATTATATTTTGATTGTAGCACCCTTCAAATGTCAGATATGTGTCAGTTGTTTATCTTAATTTATTGCATCCTTCTTATATTAATTAGACAAACCTAGAGAAAGAAGAAAGTGAGAAAAATTAAGAAAATTCATCAACTTAATTTCTCTCAGAAACAAGTAGAGACCAGAAGTAACATATTTTCTTATACACTGTTAGAACGCGGTTTAAACATTTTGCTGTTTAAAAACATTTTGGTTTAAAAGTTAAATATTCTTGTTTAATATTTAAACATACTTGTTTAAAACCGGAAAAACAAGGTATTATAGCCTTAAACAAGACCTGTTTAGAGACATATTACACTGTATTAAACAGGTTTTTGTTTAAACAGGTTGAGGCAAATGCCACATGATAATCATGAGCTAATGGCATCACTCATGACATGCAAGGTAAATCGGCGCAACATTTCAATCATGGCGAAGGACTTATGCCTCACACATTAAAAAAGTGTACAGATGTATTGGCTCAGTGGATAGAGCGTCTGCCAAAAGTTGGAGCTTTTTTTTTTTAGAGAGAGAAGCGTTAAACATTACTGTTGATATTTTAAACAACCATTAAACAACAGGTTGTTTAAACTTTTAAACAACAAGAGTGTTAAAGTTTTAAACAACGACAGGTTGTTTGATTTTTAAACAACGCTGTGCAATTTACCGGTTGACACGCAGTTGTTTAAGATTTTAAACAACTTGTTTAATTTTTTCTAACAGTATACTGAGGACCTTTACATGATGTTTTTGTTTTTTATTCTCAAACTTATAATAATCTATCCACTAAATCTAGAAATTGTCTGGCATGACTGTGTTCCCTCAACGTCATTACCCGACAAAGAAAAAGCTAGCAGAAGAAATTATCAACTTCTTGTATTTTTCATAATACAGGATATGTTGGACAAGAATTTATATTTTTTAATGTGCTATTCAAGATATTTCAATTCCAACAAGGAAATTACATATATTTGACATTACTTTGTTCCTTCCACTTAATGAGATAGTGAAGAATAAGCTAGCAAAGAAACAAAAATTAACCATTTTGAATATAATTCAAGATATTGTTTAAAGTTCATTAATCTTCTAAAGCACTATACAAGATATTTCTTTTTTTGATAGCGTGACAAAAAGATGACTTCCATGATAATTCAGTGACGAGTTGAAACATGATCAAGATTCATCACTACCTCACCAAATGAGTAACAAGTTTGTGTTATTAAGGGTGTGTTCAATGTTCTTTTTCAAATTTAAACGCCAACATGAATCATACTAAACGCAATTACAAAACACAAAACACAAACGCGATCAGTGGTACACTGTTCAGTATCAAAAATTTAAAGCTGATTATACGTTCGTCGTCTTTAAATTCCTCGCTCTCAAAAACAAACATCTGCGCTTTTTTTCACTAGCACCGGAAGCTTCCACTGCGAGAGCACTTTTAAACACGTTTGAAAACTTAATTGTGTTCAGTGTCGCATTTCGTTGCATTTACGATGCTCAAGGTCGTAAAATCAAAGCTGATCGTGATTCAAAACGCATCTTTTTCGGCGTTTAAATTTTCCTCCGAATGGAGATCTAAAACACGTTTATTTTTACGACCGTGTACGGGGACAATGAACACTCACTTTGTTTCTCTTTATATCAGCGTTTTGTGATTGCGTTTTGTATCATGATTCATGTTGGCGTTTAAAATTTGAAAAGGGACGTTGAACACACCCTAATGATCATCAATATGGACTTGATGATAACGGAAACGATGATAACGGAAACGGGGAGCATTAGTTGGATTTGATTCCTAAGCCCTGAAATGTCATAATAACCACTTGATTTTAACAGGATGAATGTATGTTGAACTTGAAAGAGGAAGAGGGGTTTTAGTTCAAGATAAGATTATAATACATCAGATATTTAAGGGAAAAATTGTCATTGTTATATAGTTCAGAGACAATTTATTGTAGTAGGCTGAAATAAAGGGTTTGGAGGTTAAAGATCGTGGAAGGAGTAAATACAACCTTACATCGATTGAAAGCTAAGTAGGCATGGAACATAAATACACAAAATAAAATTCAATTTTCATAACAGTATTCATAAAAAGATGATCGAAACCTCAACCAGGCCACCCCTCCCAAATACTCGAAAAGTTACCCCTATTTTAATGGCGTGGTGATTACGTCAAAGGATGTTAAGGGAATGCTACGGCCAGGCATGATTGGGTTTCGCCTTAGAAAACACATTTGTATTGCTATGTCAGAACAATACACCCCATGTGTGCTAGAATTCTATTGTTATGAAATGAAAGGGCAAATTCAATCATGCCTGGCTGCCAGGTGGCTGTAGCATTCCGTTAACATCCTTTGACGTCATTAGCCGCGCCATTAGAATAGGGGTAATTTTTCTAGTATTTGGTAGGGGTGGCCTGGTTGAGGTTCGATCATCTTTTTAATGAAATACTTTGTAGCTGGACAATAAAAACGCTTAAATTGGGTATTGTTTTATTGTGTAACATATTAGCTTTCATTTTATATTTAATTTGGTTTTTCATTTTCGGTCGGGTCAGGGACTTTAATGGTTGTGTGAATGAATTTGCTGTTCCTCTCAAATTATATACATAATTCAGTTTTGAGATACAGAATTGCTATTTATAGTTCTTTCAAAAACTAATGTTAGCTCTGTGGCAATATCCAAGGTTTTCTTGACCATTATTGTTTTGTACAAAAATAATTTTCACTCTAATATGGTCATTAAAAAAAGCCAAGGGTCAAAGTTATTGCCATCCAATATTTGTGGGTTTATGGTAATTAGGATTTAAATTTACATACAAAATAAAATTCAGATTGAAAAATAAGAGGATAGAACAGCAAATACTTTTATTTAATAGTACAAGTAAACTTGAAGAGAAGGAGAAGGCAAAGATCTTGACAAGGAATATAAAGTTGTTTTTTTAATTGCTTTCTTGCTGATAAAAGAACTTGTAGATTTAACATGTTGGTTAATACTTCCTAATAGAAAATAAACTGCTCCATGATTGACCCAGCCTGATATAACTCGGTGACCCAGCCTGCTTTAACTCAGTGACCCAGCCTGCTTTTACCGAATGACGCACAAGAGTGTTGTTAGATTTATGCTAATGTATTGTTTCTCCGTATCTCATGAGATTGCTGTTCAGAATAACTTCACTCAAAAAAGCGATAAACATGTGCAAAAAAAACACCAAAAGAGTGCCTGCCAGTGTTTTTATTATTTATAATGAAATAAATAGGTTCTTCCCTTTATTCAGTTATTTTCTTTTAGGTATTTTTTTATTGCAAAGCTTTTATTTTAAGTTTATTTCAAAGATTTTGATATGGAGGGGTAACAAATTAATGATTTTGTGTCTCATATGTGATACATCAGGTCAAAATAATAGTCAAGGAAAATCGGCAAAATAATGAATTTTAAAAAATCTTCTCATTATCATTTATACTTTTTTTTTACACAGAGCTCATAATATGAAACATTAAAGATTCAGAAAATCAAAAGTATATTTCTGTTCAGAAGATTCAATACATGTTCTTATTTTGCCGATATCATTGACTCTTTGCTTGGCGACTTGTCTCATTTTGACATGATGCATCACATATTTGACCATAGGCACAAGCTGAAAAAAAAACAACCAAATGATCAAAAAAGATTCCCCTAAAACTGAATGAATTAAATATGATGTTGTTAGACCTGTGAATAATATAACAAATATGCCTCATAATGAGAATTTAGTTTTTTGGCAAAAAGTCTAAATAAACTGTTGAATTAGCGATAAATTTGTGAGTCATTTCTATTCCTTCAGGCCATTTTAACAGCTTGGCCTGAAATCTGAAGACAATGCCGAAACTACATTGATGCATCTACGCTAGCTACGTTTCTACGAGAACCCTGAAGCATGTCATGACACACCCTATACCTCAATACTTCAATAGCGCTGACTAGGTTTCCCCTTGACAGTGCCTCTGGCCTAATGAACGTATAGGATAAATGTAGAGCGCTACTCCAGTATGCCGTCGCATATCATTACAACAGGTAGTGCACTTGCCAGCTCTATAGGCGGTGCTGCACTAGCTCGCGCTATTTGTGATCCGATGAATTAGCCCGATCAGAGGAGATCTGGCTTTTTACTCAAATAGCGCACTAATTTGGAGGAAATCCCAGCCAGAGTCATAATAGGCTTTCAAAAAAAACCCAAAAAACATGAGCTGGTTTGCAGTTTTAGCATGAAGTAGCGCGCTATTTTGTGCGGTGCTGCACTAGCTCGAGAAATAGTGCACCTGTGCGTGTATACGCTGGCGGTAGTAACCAGTTATGCAATACATATCGGGCATGTTTGTTCAAGGTCAGGTCAGGTCGTCAATGCTAAACTTTTAAAAAGCTTGAGCTATTGCAGGACTGGTTCTTTTTTCGTTTTTTCCCCCCAGATCCTCCAATTAGCGTGCTATTTTATTAGCTCGAGCTAGTGTAGGACTGCCTTTGGAGGAAGGTGGGGGGGGGGGGGCTTCTATACCAACAGGTGTCTCATGGGGATGGTAATAGAGAACATCATGGAATATTCATCGTTTATCCAGGATTTAGAACAATTATAAGATAAGCAAGGGAATCGAGAGGAAATATATTCATGGTTTGTTCTGCAATTACAGTCTGGTTTAAGGCTGGGGTAAGATGAATACATGAGCTTTGGCGGGGAGAAGTATATCAATTATGGATGGATAAGGGCTGATGGGGATCCATAAATCTGGTTTATTATAGGATATGATGGTTGGTGAATATGATTATGTGCAACCTAATGGAAATGAAGTGGATAAAGCTACAGATGTAACGCTTGAAAATTCCATGAAAATTTAATTTGGAATAAATATTGTATGAAAGCGTGTAACAAGATGGTAATATATAGATAAAAATACAGAAAAATCACTTCAAATACAGTGATTAAGGGGAGATATGTGGGGTTTTAGGGGGTAGAGCGAGATAACATTCAAGGTTTTAAACAAATATAGAAATAAATGCAAATTAGACAATTATAAAAGGCTTTATAGAAAGTGATAGATTAAGAGAGAGAGATAGGGAGATAGAGATAAAGTGATGAATAACAACTTCTCAGAGAACACAGGGACGAAACGATGCCTACAAATTCAAAACAATAAGAAAAAAAATTAAATAAAACTAGGATGGGGAGAGATAGGTGAGTGGGGAAGATGACCATAATAAACTCATTTTGTTGGCAGAAATCCAGAAAAACTGGGAATCGGCAATATCTAGAGCTATGTTGTATTTAAGAGATTTAAAAAAAAAAGTGTTGCATTACGAGACTCCCTCCCCTTCCTGATAAGATGTCTCGTTCCCTGTGGCGCAGAATCCGTAATTGTCACGTTCTTTCCGTCAGCTTTGGGAAGCTCTGCCGATTAGGGGATGTACTATGAGTAATCTTTTATGCAAATTGAGGCACACCTTATCAAACAATGTGTTTTTCTCCAGAAAGGTGTCCCCTGAGGAAAGGATCTAGTCAGTTGATTACCAAGTCGAATGACTTTCAAAATGTCTGCCATGATGGAATGTTTTGAAGTTTGTCATGGAGTATGATGAATGACTGTCGGCAATTTTTAACATGATTTTCATACATCTAAATCCTCAATTTATTGTGGATTTAGTCATGTATCAGTATAGACTTCATAGAGATATGGAAGATAAGGGGAAAGATTTGTTTTTGTCTTTAACAAAGCCAGTGGTTTTGCTCAAGTTTATTATATCTAGAGAAGTTAAGTAAGGAGAACTCCCTTTAAAAATCTCATACAAAAAAAATTTGAGGAATTTCATTTCTTCATTTGTAATTACCTAGACAGACTATAATTTCATGTCTCCTTTAGATGTCATTGCTTGACTTTATTTTTGCCCTGACCAAAATCAAGTATTCTATTTTATATTTAATTTTTTGTCTATCCATATATTCACCATCTTGTTGTGTAGTTTTCATTTCTGACATATCCTCTGTTTAATTCAGATATTTGAAAGCTGTCCTGTCTTTAAGAAATTTTTGAAAGATTTTTTGATCCACAGCATTCATATTTTGCTGTATTTTTTTTCAGAAAGCATTCAAAGATTTAAACAAAATTCTTTCCTGTCTTCTCTCCATCTCAAGAGAGAATGAGGAAGTCTTTGATTTGACATCTTTCTCCCTTATTGGCATCTTAAGTTTTTCTTCCTTTTCCTCCTCAAGTCTTTCTTCCTACCTCCCTGAATGCCCCTTCTCCAATCTCCCCATATCAGATGCTTTTTCTTCCCGCATCCTTCATTAGAGACATTCTCTCTCCATCTCCAAAGAGCGCATCCTTCTTTCTGCATCTCATTGAAACTCCTAGTCATCCTCCTCTTGTCTCGCCCGGAGGAGTATTCTAAGGATGCGAGCAGCGTACATGCCTCTACTCTCCTCCATACATCCACTTCCTCTTCCTATCATCTTCATAGCAACGCATCGTCTCTAACCAGATGGGAGCAACTCTCGTTCAAATTTCAATCCATCTCGTCTTCGTCTCCGTAACCATGCATTAGTTGCTGCTACAAATACTATGTACAGAGTGTGATCCAATCACACTGACTCTATTAATGAGGGGAGGAAAAAAATATTGCGAACCTCACCATTATCATCATCATCATCATCATCTCTCATTCGGTATGTGTCATCCGGCTTGTTTGCCATGTTCATCTCGCTCTCTCTTCCTCACGTACACGCCTTGTCGACTCTCTTCGTCTATTCATTAAGTTAATCCACTCAGTCTCTCTACGCTGTATGCACATGTGTGTTGCAATGCTTTAGGATAAAAATCCCCTCGTGCACTGTTAACAGGTAGGCGTTTTGAAAATCTGTTATTTCTACCGCCCATAAGTCAGATGGTGAATTCTGTATACATTGTATGCATGTACTGCATTTACTTCCATGTGAATGTATGCCTTGGCTATTAAATCAGTTACAAAGTCATGAATGTTCGTGTCATATTTATTACTTTTTAAAATCATGATGTCAATATGGTTGTTGCCTATAATGCTATATTTGTATATCATGCTGACGTATACGTACAATACCATACATACGAACAAATCACTTAAATGTACATGTCGGCCTACATGGTTAACCATTTCCAATGGTGAAGGCATGATTACTTCTTAACATGGAGAAATCGAATAGATATTATATACATGTGACACACATGTGATATCTTACAAAGGGACGTTCATTGTGACAGCAGGATTAAAAAAACTAATTTTTTATTTCTTGTATTTTATACAATTATTGAATTTGTACTTCTATGGTTTGTTGTTACAATTAGCTTGTAAATGATTTCATGATACCTTATTTATGTATATCAGGGTTCATACTAAACCGTCATAAGTCTAGGTTCGTGGACAACCCATAGGGGCACTTGTTGTAGAATTAACATGCGTTTTACTGGGATGTCCACGAACTTAGACTTATGACGGTTTCAAGAAGGCCCCTGATGTATCATCAATGTTGCATTTTCTATGGTATATACAGTGAAATATAATTCTCTTGATAATTAATCACTGACTTATAATTTAATTAGACATTTTTCTAATCTTCTCATCAATACACCTGATCAGCCTTATTCAGAATCCGTCCCTACTTCATAATTATTCCAATCATGCCTGACAACTAGAATGTATTCAGGGTTCAATAGTCGAGTCACACCAATGAAATCGACCCCGTACCAACACCAACAGAACAAGATATTATATCACCATGAATGGCAAGCTAGTGGTTGGTTTGGAGTCGGTTTCACAGGTGTGACTCAGCTAAAATTCACTGTATCTTCTGATCAGAGCAAGAACAGCATTAACATACAAGTTATTGCCCTTGTGGCTCTCAACAGTACAATCCTTCACCATCTACACTAGATTCTAGTCTGTATATTGCTTGATAATTTACACCCCTCTATTATTTCTATATTCTCATATCATCCCCTTCCCCCCCCCCCCAATAAAAAATTGTTCACACCAATCCCTTTACATGTCACATCAATAGATGACTCCAAAATGCAGATTTTTCTCTATGGTTATTCTAATGATATGAAAACATGTTTCTCCTCAGACACAATACATGTCTTTCATGAATAACTTCATATAGAAAATTAATAATTATGATTTTAGATTTAATTTGTAGAATTGTGATAAAAGTCAACTGTGGCAAGTAAAGTTAATTCACTATATTTCACTATATCTAAATGTGTTTGTGTACATGAAGGATACTAAAAGTCAAGCATACTGTGCATTATCTACATACAGTACATTTGGCTATTGTATGTTGAATTTAACCTTTATTCATTGTCATTTCTAATGTCTACTACATCGAAAACAAGTCATAAGTGATCATATCAATTGCTATCATCTGCTTAAAGGTGTATGAGTTCACATGCTCTTTTTGCTCACAGCAGACGATCTTTAATTGCCGAAACAGTAAAATGTTACACTACACTGCATTCAATTATGTAAGTGAAGTCAAAAGGAGCCTGAGCTTTCGATCCTAGCAGAATCTTCGTCAGAGACAAAATGACACAGAAAAGTAGGGAACAAACATGG
>CALNVZ010003428.1:34951692-35123365 GCA_940671915.1 Paracentrotus lividus
CAGCAAACTGGAACAAAAGGGAGATGATAAGCTGGGAGAGGGAGGAGAGAGTAAACAAAGAAGGGATTAGAGTGGAGGCTAAGGGGTTGATAAGAATGAAAGAAAAGAGAAAAAGCCAAGGGGGAAAAAACACCTAGTAGACCAGTGTGTTATAGACCTACAAAAAGAAGTAAGGGGGGGGGGGAATAAATTAATTAAAACGGTAAAAGAACAAGCGGAAGACATGAAAAAAAAAAAAACAAAAACAAAAGAGAAGTGTGTGCCAAACCTGTAAGGGAGAAAAGAGAAAGAAGAATTGCCTAAGAGAAACAGAATGTATTAGTCAAATAAAACAAACCCTGCCAATAAACTAAACTAAAGCTAAAAAGGAAAGGGAAAACAATAACAAGAAAAAATGTGAGAAAAAAGAGGTTAGTCATTACCCTCCTGAATTTTGAGACCGTGAGGTTGAATGGTGCGAAGACTTCTCATCCAGAACTTCTCTCTGCTGAAACGGACAGAATCAGGACGGTACTAAAAATTCAATGCCTGCTTAGAGACATGTCAGAGATGGAGTGGTTAGGAAGGTTGAAATGGTTCCCAACTGGGGTTCAAGCTTGGTGGTGGTGACAGTGGATCTGTGCCCATAGAAGCGTCTTTTAGAGTGTCTTGGTTTCACCTACATACTGCATCTTACAAACTCTGCAAGTGATAAGATATATAACATTAGAAGTGTGGCAGGTGATGTTCCCCTTGGTGTGATGAGATCTGCTAGGGAGGTACTCTGGAAAGTATCGCCTTCGTGGATGTGTATATTGCAAATGATACATCTGTGGCTGTACATTTGAAGTGCCATGCTGAATGGTGAGAAGAATGGTCAGTAAGGAGGGACTTCAGCACGAACGATGAGATCCTTGAGGTTGCGAGGGCGTCGGAATGCCACAATGGGAGTGTCAGGAACGGCCTTAGGAGAACGATCAGAAGTGTGGAGAATATGGTGATTAGCATGAAGGATGGTGCGGAGAGAGGTAATTTTAGGGTGGAAGGTAGTCACAAGGGGGAATCTGTCCGTGGTGTCCTGGTGGTCAGCTTTCTTTCTGAGAACATCAGATCCAGGGAGAGAATGAACTTTTTAATGGCTTGTTGACTGTCCTAGCACTATGTCCTCTGGTCACAAGATATTCTTCAGGTTCCTGGGCATGGAAGAAAAGTCAGAATCGTCAGAGGCAGATACGGCGGAGTCTGAGGGCTTGACTATAAGGGGATGCTGGTTTTGCAGTGACGGGATGGCAGCTAGAAGAGTGGAGGTACTGTGTGGTATCTGTGGGTTGGTGTAGAGAGTAGTGGTGAGCGTTCGTCTCTTTCTTTACGGTGACATCGAGGAAGTTGGCCGTCTGGTGGGAAAAATCAGAGGTGAATTTGATGGTCCTGTGGAAAGAAATTTGAAGTGATCAATAAAGGTGTGGAAGGCTCTCTTCCTCCTGGCCAGATGAAGAAAACATCGTCGATGTAGCGCCCACCAAACACGGCTCGACAGGGTGCTGAATCTAAAATCTGCTGTTCTAGCTTGGTCATAAATAGACAAGCGTAGGAAGGAGCCATACGGGTGCCCAGAGTTTAATTATGTAAGTGAGCGTATTCATGAGATTATGAAGGTTGATCTGAAACAGAACAAAAATGAATGTTACATTAAACTTAGTAACCAACATCATCCTGGCAAGGTGGTAAAGAGCAGACCATCTAAGGAAGAGTTTTATTTGCTTTATAGAGTAAAATGTTCAATTTCACCACATTCAAGCATGCAATTTTGGTCCAAGCATTATGAGTTTATGAAGGTTGATCTAAAACAACAAAATAAAAAATGAATATTGCATTCTGATAACATATCTCCTTAGAAACCAACATATTCCCTGCATAGAGTAGTCCATTTTAAGGGAGACTCATTTTGCTTTACAGAGCAAAATGATAAACTGGGTTGCATTTCAGCTAGAAATATTGGTTCAAGATTATGAAGGTTTGAAGGTTATTATATAGGAAGGTGAGATTATGATAGTTCATCTCAACAGCAAAAATGAATGTTGTATTCTGGGAAGTATACCTCCTTAGTAGCCGACTTCGTCCCTGCAGGCTGGTATAGAGTAGACCAGTGTAAGGAAGAGAGGAATTACACACTAATTGCTCCTGCCATATTGTTTTTCCAATCTGTTTTCAAACTTCTCCAGTTTCATTTTGTCAGCGTTACTTGATGTGTAGTAGTTGAAATTGTTTTTACAAGGACCCTGCAAGAAAGCTTTCGCAGAAAACTGTCTTGAAATATGAAAAGTTGTTAAGAAATTTGTGTTTTACTTAACTACATTTTATAGCATCTTCACTGTTTGGCTTCCTTTCTTAGTAGTTTGCTTTCATTGAACAAGATATTCATGAATAAATCGATAAACCCTTTGAACTAAAATATTTGACATGTATCCATATTAAGACCGAATAATAGTGACAAAACGTTGAAATTAAGGCTATGACAACTTGAACTTTAAGAAGAAAATGGCTCAGGTTTTTGTTTTTGTTTTTGTTTAATATTGCGTCATCATTTTTTGCACTCAGATGACTTAATAAAACTGCTCTCATAATGAAATAAATTTTCAGTTTCACTCATTCATTATTATGTAAAGATCCTCCTGTGGCGCCTGACTCCATATCTTACTCTAAATTAACACTAGAATTGCTTCATTTATTTCATTATGAGAGTAGCACTCTATTGGGTACTCATTTACATCTAGGTGGGGAGAAGCAATATGAATGAAATGCCATGATGGGAACCGAACCCATGACCTGCATTCCCAGCCAAATGATTAGACCACTCACAAGTAATTTACTTTCAATTACAGCTTTATGTTTGTTTTTTTAAATGCATGGTTCTCTTTTCTTTTTGCATATACAATGTAACTACGTAAAACTGAGACCATTTCTTCTAAATTTTGATAATTAGGATTCTCAAAAAATAGAACATTGCAAGAAGTATGTGTTAATGTCCAATCTACATGTTTTTAATTCTGAAGTATAGACTCACACTCACTTCCACATCATGATGGTCGTATGCCATTTGGCCTGACCTGGCACTTCCCAGGCTAATTATCAATTCTCCATGCATGTCATGATTCCTCTCAATCAAGAGTGAACATGTTTATCAGTGTAAAACATGACGCAAGATTTAATCACTCGGGACTAAGTGCATGGCTTGACAATAACATGTCTTGTACTCCGATCCAGAAGGACATTAGCTCATGTACTTTAGTAAAGTAATGTCTTTCTGACACTCAACAGGTAATGTGATTGGAATCAAAGCTCATGTCTGTATCACATGTAGGGATTATTTAGTGCCAAAAGGCTGTTAACCCTAACTTACCTGGGGGGGGGGCCTTTAAGGCCCCCCCCTCGAAATTTTTCGCGATAGATCCGCAGTGCGAAATTTTTTTATTGCGCCGCGCGCTGACTTTTTATTTTGAAGTCTTGCGCATCTTTTAAAACTATTTTCGAGAAAATCGGGCGTACCGTTACGACGTTCCACGATTTTAAAAAATTTCCGTCAGACCAAAAATCGCTCGAAAACGTGATTTCATGTACAAAGTCAATACAAAATGTGTTTTCAGCTAGAATTCATAAATGAGTGATTATTTTTTATTTTATTGACAAGAGGCATTTAATTTGATGCTATTTATGGCCAAAATAATGTCACGGACAAATTCTGTCGAAAAAACAATAAAAATAAAAAGGTAAAAAAACAAAGAAATACATAAGAAATTAAAAAAACAATAAAATACATAAGAAATGGATTTTGCTACCGGATTTTTTTTTCATCTACATTTCTTAGGAATGCTATAAAGAATATTTTCACAAAAAATTAGGTATCTAGGAGCTTTATTTAGTGAATTAGAGCAAAAAGTATGATTTCATGAATAAATTAGCATAATTAATTCATATAAAATAAAATAAACGAGTTTAGTGCAATTTACCTATGCAACCGCGTAGATTATGTCATTCTCTACCTTCATGCAAATTTTCGTCGCGATCGCGCGATCCGCGGCCGAGATCTTAAGGGGGGGCCCTAAAGGCCCCCCCCCCCCCAGGACTTTAAGCTCACAAAATAGCCCAGGTAAGTTAGGGTTAATGCTCTATAATATCAAGGAATTCTGGCTCTCCACAGCTAATGTGAATGAAATCCAAGCTCAGAGAATAGTCTATATTACATGTAGGGGTTATTTCATTCCAAAAGGAAATTAAAGCTCTATAATATCAAGGAATTCTGGCTCTCAACCACTTAAGTGAGTGGAAACGATTAAAGCTTAAAATAAATTTCAGTATCACATGTTAGTATCACATGATACTGCTGTCTTTTTAGAACTATACAAAAATGTTGTAAATGCTCTAAAAAGTATAAGGATAAAGTTAATGCATTTGTCGCTCTCCAAAGGTAATGTGATTAACTGTGAACGTAAATCTCAGGAAAGATGTCTGTATTGCATGTCAATGTCCGTTGAAGTGAGAGGGCATTGACGCCATATTGTTACCCTTTTCTCACGTACCAAAATTTCCTTAGCCCCGTACTATAGGTAGTACTAACTTGCCATTTAGCCCCACCTATAGTACGGGGTAAAGCTTATTCCACTTTCTGTTCCGACGGCGTTTTGGTAAAGTAGGCTAACCCCACCTATAGTACGGGATTCTCTGGCCCTGCAAAATAGCAGGGTTAGCCGGGCAATTGCGGTGTTCAGAGTGAAAAGCTGGGATTACAAACTCTCGTCGGAACAGAAACCCGGCTAAGCCAACAGCTGTGCACATATGCCGTACTAGCGAGCGCCAAGCCACAACGGAGGCTAAGGATAGTACAGGGTTACCGATTTCTGTGTGAGAACAGCGTGCATTTTCTTAGCCGGGGTTAGGCAGATATTTTGGCTCGTCGGAAAAAGAAAATAAATAGTACTGGGTAAAGGAAAGTATGGGGTTAACGATAGTACGGGGTTAAGAAAAGGCCCGTGAGAAAAGGGTATTAAAGTACGAATTCTAACATTGTTCTTGCATGGTCTCAAAACTGAATTGAAAATAAAGCTCAGTTAGCATTTTAGGAGCAAAATGGTGTTAGTGCCATATTAAAATATATGCATTTATAAGCACATTTCTTGCTCTAACTGAACAATATGATCCATGCCTGAGAGTATTAATGAGTGATGTAGGATTGTTTTATTGAGAAATCAATATCATGTTATCTCCCTGGCTGTGACCATTATTGATACCTTCATATATTGTGCAGCTAATATGGGAGAGCTAGGGAGTAGACACTGTCTGTGTCATCCTAATTAATACATTATTTTATTGTACAAACACTTCAGTGAGTTGAGTGGATGTTGTGTAGGCTGACATTTAACACATTGTTCTATTATGCAATTATTTTTGCTGTATTATGGGACGATTTTCATTAGTCCTTGAATATAATGCATGAGGGTGGAGATTAAAGCTAGTCTACAATACAAGAACGCTCTCACTCGTGTACCAGACCATCTTGCTCATAATGTAAAGTTTTCTTTGATTTGGGTTTATAATCGTTACAGCCATCTAAGGATTTTCCGTGTAGAATTTCTTGATTGGCTACGTTGTTAAGAGAAGGATTGCACACAATAAAAATTGGTATCTGTCTTGACATAAAGAGAATTAGCAATGACTGAGAGGCCCAAACATTATAAAAGAGAATTTTTTCTTTTTCTGAAAGATAAATTTTATGGATTATGAAGCAACTGCATTGTGATATAATCTGGAAATTAGAATGTGAATGAGTAACAGGGAATGAGATGGGGGTAGGAAGGAGAGAGAAAGAGCGAATAAAAAAGAGAGTTAGAATGGAATGGCAGTAGAGTATGTATAAGTCAGTGTGACAGAAGCAGGACAAAAGAGATGTTCAGAGCAGTTGAGGATACGTCATAAAAGATGCAATTGCATATAGGTGGATTGTAAACATGAACTGAATCTCAGAAATGTGGAGCACAAGGCACAGTTCAATGGACAGTATAAATCTGGACCATTCTCCCTACGGGGGCTCGACCTATCCCATCATGCAATGCAAGCTTTCAGTCCGATTGATCAAACAAGCGGTATCACACGAACAAGTCAAATCTATACACCTAATTGTCGCCTGTTTCCCGGTTTCCTTTTAATTCCATCTGACTTTTGTACAGCCTCAAGATCATTCTGGCCCTGCCACTTTGTGAAGTTCATGCCCTTTACACAGTGTGTCTCATAAAAATGGAACCAAATTGGTTAGTCAATTTTCTCAGTGAAAGCAAGCAATTAATGAAATATTAAATGAGGCATTTGAAAGTTCAACCAGTCTTCTTTCATTTGGCATCTAATACATTTTGGAAGAGCCACGCATAGATGAGCAAGAAGCGTTGAAATTTAATTGTAAAAATTAGCTTGCGCAGTATGAGTGAGCAAGATTTAGATTGATGCAACAAACTTTCCTTAGAATGGGAGGGTTCATTAGCATTTCTTTTATGTCCTTTTTGGGGCTTCATTCCTTAAATATTCAAATAATATTGAATACAAAGAGTCATCCCTTGCTGCAGCTGAATCCAGTGCGATTTCCATTGCTTTGATTTGCGCAAAGTGGTTTTGACATTTTAATTTCAAAATCTTTTAGTTCATCTATATATATGACTCTTTTGTATTATAATAGGTGTCAAACGAAAGAGGAAAAGATGACCTTTAAAATAGTGTACTTAAAATTTCATCAATTGTTTTACTCCACTGAGAAAAATGACTGACCATAACTGATCCGCTTTTTCTTGGACGCACTGTATGTATCCTCCAGAAGCTGTACCATTATTTTGTCAATCTGCAGTGCGTGTTTGAATTGGATTGATATTTGTTTTTAATTTGTATGTTTGAGCTTCAAGAAATGGGTTATTGGATGTGGTCTTGCGATGGGAAACGTTCTGCTACCAATTAATTTGATTGATTTTATGAGATTTATTGTTAAAGCTCAGATAGCATTTTGGTAAGATTCCAGAATATCAATTATATTAGTCTCTTATGATACACTTGAACTCTCATAAATTATATTGAATGTTATATAAATTTTTACATGTTGAATCTTAGTGAAATGTTGAGTTTGACCATTAAATAAATAGGCCTACCTGTGAAATTGTCTTATGTGAAAAAGAACTAAAATTGCTCATTGTCGTGACCCCAACTTTTGATATAATACACTCTATCATCATACTCTACTCATTTACAATCATGGTTTTTAGATCTCATTTCTACACAATGTTTTTTTTTTAAATCATGATCTTCAATTCTATCTGGCAATATTTCAATTTCAATATTCAAAATTTTTAATTTTCCTATTTACCAAACTGATACAACAGCTTTAACTTTATCCTTCCCTCTTTTTGACCCTTTTTTCAATTTGTATTTCTCTCCTCCTGTCTTTTGAGTCTGAAAGAAACTATGATTGTTATTGAGTCTATTGTGTATATTGTTAATTTCATTTGCCATAACATGATAGATTGATTGTTGATTAGAAGGTCAGATTACTTTAAACACGTAAAAATAGTACATGTGAGGTGTAAAAGTATAGTAAGTAGAATTTTTGAAAGGATGCAAGATAAAAGATCTAGCACATGTTATGGTTAGTGAAAGCATTCATTGATGTTCCAGTCACCATAACTCTGCACATTGTCATTAATTTGCACATGCATCACATATCATTTCCTCTTTTTTTTCTTGTTAAACATAATTATAATGCCAGCATTTGATTCTGTTGTCTTCTTCACTGTATTTCAATAGCTTGTACATTGAAATATACAATAAATGTTAATGGACATTCTTGCATTGTTAGTGCATGTCAGTTTCACCTTTTTAGTCATGTGACTACAGCCAAAATTATACATGCAGCACATGTACAATGTACATTAAACTCATCAAAAGTAATCAGAAAATGGCTAGCACTGTAATGCCCAATTTGTCTGATCCATTCATTTATTAATCCACCCACTTTGCCTCTGATGAGACAATTGTTAGCAATAATAAATTTGCAATTTCAGTGGAATATGAGTGCTTTTTATTGTTCTGGTCAGCCGTGAAAATTGAGTATATCAATGTTAGATATTTTTTATGCATTGAAACGCACAATCCTCTGTTACTGTTATATACTGTATGAATTGTGCCTTCCTCTGTTACTGTTATATACTGTATGAATTGTGCCTTGAATAGTCGAGAAAAATAGCACTTAGAATCTAAAGCTAATCAGCCGTCTTCTCTCTTTTCTCTTTCTCGATCACTCTTCCGTCATCGATGATAATGACATGTCGGCCATCTTGCCCGCATCATCACGCTCATCTTGCATCGCCTGTGGTCATCTTGTGTTTATGCTTCCATTGCTTGCGTAGGTGAGTAAACTATACAGTGGACTGTCCACTTCAAATTACACTTTCTTTCTCTTTTTCTTCTCTCTCTTTCTGTCTTCTCTTTCATTCTTGTTTGATATTTCTCTTTTTCTTGTTATCTCCCTTTTTTTAATTCATCTTATTCAATCTCAACAGTCTCACTCTCACTATTGCCCCCTTATCTAAATATTCGTTTCTATTTTTGTTTCTCCCTTCTTTTTTGATATCTCTTACTTTTCCTTCTTCTCTCTGTTTTCCTCTCAACACTTGTGGACATTCCTCTTTCCCGTTTACTTTCTTTTTACAATGCTCTATCCCTGTGTTATTATGTATCTCTCTCTCTATCTCTTTCTCTCTTTCTTTCTTACCCTTCACTGTCCTTTCCACTCTCTTCTCTCACTCCCTCATCGGATCTTCTCTTTCTCTGTCACACTCTAAATATTACTGTCACCTAAACCGAATATAGTCAATGCTGCAACTTTCTCCCAATTTGTCCCTTTTCTCAATTCCTCTTTCTCTCTCTCTC
The DNA here is from genome assembly GCA_940671915.1 of Paracentrotus lividus. Taxonomy (NCBI): domain Eukaryota; kingdom Metazoa; phylum Echinodermata; class Echinoidea; order Camarodonta; family Echinidae; genus Paracentrotus; species Paracentrotus lividus. Next base: position 34,960,630 of record CALNVZ010003428.1, read on the forward strand.
TCTCTCGTATTAAATGTTCCATCACTGTCATTCTCCTTCGCTCCCTCTCTCTCTCTCTCAGTCCAATTCTCATCGGATCTTCTCTTTCTCTGTCACACCCTAAATATTGTCACCGTAACCGAACATAGTCAATGCTACAACTTTCTCCCACTTTGTCCTTTTTCTCAATTCCTCTTTCTCTATCCATCTTCGTCAAGTGTTCTTCCTTTCTCTTTCTCCCATCCCCTCTTTTTCTCCTTTTCTCCAGTGGTCAGATAATTTGAATGTCAAGATTGACTGCAGGGGCCTTCCAAAGGGGGAATTGATGAATTATTTGGTTACTGTTTACTCAAAATTCCTTTGCTGGGTGTTTTGTGCTCGAAAGCACTCACAGTGAATTTTAATGTAGCTGCTGACCATGTTATGTCCAGTGTATTCCACTATATATTCCTTTCAGCATTATAGAGAGTAAAACTATAATGTCTCCATATGCTATAAACTGCAATTACATTGTATATACATGTACCACCATCTGTCACTAGTGTTGTTCTTCTACATTGTTAATGGAAAATTACACATGAAACCGGAGAGTAACAAAGATCATGAATAACTGTTAGAAATATGAAACATAAATACAATAAAATATTTTAGCTATTATGGTTGTGCTCTTTTGGAAAGGGCAACCTAACTTTAAATATTAAAATTTTGTATGAAGAGGAAATGGTAAAATTGTGAACAGTTACACCATTTTATGATTCCAAACAATTGGGATAAACAATATGCGCCTGCTGAAATCTATTGTAGTCCATCAATCAACAATTAGTTGGACATTCTTAATTCCTTTCCCCCTTGATTGCCTCTGACCTAGCAGCAATAAATCTATATTTTTAGCTGCTTTTCATAATTAAATCCATGAGCCGTCTGTTTGCACTTTGTGATTATATTCTGTATCCAATAGTACAACAAACTACAGTAATTAGAGTCAAACAAGTCTAACTAGTCTGAGTGCATATGAAATAAATATGTAATATACTGCGGTCTAGAGTGCATCTTCTTATTACGTAAAATGATATGAATTGCATGGATTTTGAGTGTCGATCTCCTCTCATTGTGGAACATTTAAACCTGTTTTAGTGGCCACCTCTTTGTAAAGGTCACCTATATTGCCTCCTACTTTGAAGAAATGCATGTTGCAGAACCTGTCTACAGTGGTCACTGTTTCTGTTTCATTTGGTGGTCTTAGTAAACAGGTCTGACACTGTATGGTGTTGTTGGCTATACAGGGTGATGTCAAGTATGGTTTCATTTTCAAAGCAAAATAAACATTGCCTTCCCGAACTCCAACACAAAATCTGCGTTTACAAAATTTAGCAAAATTACATTATTGATATCTCTCAATATCTAACTAGTGAAATTTGTTCCAGCACCAGCTTTATTGTAAGTTTGGTGCTGTGCTCACCTGATAATTGTCCTAACACCAAAAGCTTAGCACCAAACTTGAAATAACCCATTGCTATCTGCTGTTGATGTGAAGTCACTATTGAAATATCAACTTTCAAAAATTATCATGATACCTAATGAAGTAGTATGTGTGGTTTCACATAAAATCAGAAAAAGCATGAAGAGGCAAATTACCCCTCTATTTAGTATTTATTTAGTTAATTTATTGATTTATCTATTTTTTAGGGAGGGGGAGGAACAACTCTTTAAACTTCATTGAATATTTTGTATTTCTTACGGGTGTCACCTCAAAATACAAAATATGAATTTTAAGAATGATACCGATTGAATTAGTGTGTGTGGTTTCAAATGGAAAAACTAAGGAGGCAGAAGCTCCCCTTTTAATTTTTAAAAATTTATATATTTTTACAATTGATTTTAAAAACCTAAGAATAATTGAGGTGTCACATCAAAACAAGACCAACTTTGCTTTTGACACCAAACACTCCAATTATTTCAAACTTCTCTGTCAATTACCCAACTGCAGTAATGTCAGTTCATGTTTTGCTGTCCCTTTCAAACAAATCATGACGGAATCCAAAATGATCAAACAATAAATGCTCCAAGCATCCGTCTGCCCTTTGCAATGAGGAAAAAACACCAAACCTCTTTATTACTATGCTCTTCAGAAAGACAAAGTTCAACTCTAGCATTGTCATTTAAGATTCCTCTATCATCGTTTTCGATAAAGGTCAAGTCTTCGATCTAGGTTTAATACTCCACTTTTTCAGTGATTGCTGATGGATGGAGTCTATCGTATGGGAGGCCCATCTCATGATGAGCCTCGGCCCTTCTTGTCACCATGGATATATAACACTAAGTTTGTTGGCATTTGGCTGTTTTTTATGTGAGGTGCTGTTCTATGTTGTAGCATACAATTTGGAAGCTAATTTAGCAGGTCTCGGAATTGCAGTTTCTGTTGCTATGGGGCTCTTTTTTTTAAATGTGTAACACCAAATAGGTGTTGTAAAGAGGTAATACTTGTCATTAATCATAAGTTGGAATTTGCATGTCTTTTTATAAAACAACTGTTTTTAGAACACAAGATTTGGCAACTGCAAAGTAGATTGACCAACAATTGTATATTATTTAATATTTACTTTTAGATTCTTACCATAAAATCTATCATATCAATATATCATGCCTTTAGGCAGAAAAGTAAAGGAGCTCTTTTGAGGCCCTGAGCATTATTATGAACTGTTTTAGAACACAATATAGATGTAAATCTTGTGATGAATGGAAGATTTACTTCTTTTTTGTTTTAGAGGGGAAAAAACAACTCCTTTTTGTTCATGCAAAAGTAGTGCCATGTTTAGTTGATAATTGAAGAAAAATGTAATATTGCCGACAATAAATTCAATTTTTGTGATTTTATTAATCATCATCTGCATAGCCTTGAACATGGCAAGATAAACTAACAGTTGTCTTAATCATTTATTTATTGAATTACATGTATTATAAAGGGAATATCCCTTTCATGGTGATCTGTCAAGTTGGTCATTTGTTGGCCAGATACAATTTAAATTAATTAACAGATGTTTATATCAATGATATTTTTGGAGGTGATGGCTATTAAACCTTAATAACTTGGCTTAGATAGTACACAAATGAAGTTTAGGACAACTGCCGCAGTCAAGGGTAGATGAAACTGACAACTATTTTGTTTGTTTTGTTCTTTAAAAGAAGATAGTTCTTAGGGTTGTGAAGATTTTATAGTGGTAACGGTGGTATCTCATTTGCCATGAGATGGATTTTGGACTACTTTGAGACAGGTTTGAGACAGTCTGGAAACTTGTCGCGGAGATGTCTCAGGGACGGGAAAAAAGTATCAGACACGTCCCGGCGATAGATAAAAGTATCAGACTCGTCTCTGCGACAGATAAAGTATCAGAGACGTCTCCGCAATAGAAAAAAGTATCAGAGACTTCTCTGTGACGGAAAAAATGTATAAGAGACGTCTCTGAATGTCCGAGTCACATGGACATCTCTACAGAGTTAGATACCACCATTAGATAGCAAGGATGTGGAAAGATTAGGGCTCTCATTATATCCATATATGGTGGTAAGGTGGTACATCTAGAACAGGATCAATAATGAGGCCTAAATAGACAAAATGCGTCGCTTGGGACATTACGTGTAGGGTCCCTGAACATTTGCCAGCTGCAGACTAATGTCTATATAAGAAATGCATGTCCATGCAAACACAGAAGGGGCCTGATTAAGTTAATGTAAGAATCTAGACTAAACTGTTTTAGGTTTTGACTATCAAATGAATGCTGATGTTGAAATTTTAGGATTTTGATTTTAGGATTTTGAAATCAGGAGAGATTTAACATATTCCCAGCTCCAGACTAATGTCTATATAAGAAATGCATGTCCATGTAAACACAGAAGGGGCCTGATTAAGGTAATGTAAGAATCTAGGCTAAACTATTTTAGGTTTTGACTATCAAGTGAATGCTGATGTTGAAATTTAGGATTTTGAAAACAGGAGAGATTTATTTTATCTGTTGGTGATTATGGGAAGGATCATTTGTAGAACACAATCTTGAAGATCAGAAAATCAAATATCATTATTATAAAATAAAGAAAAGTACTGCTAGACTAATCAATGAAGTACAAAGCATTAACCCATTGGAGACTGAGCCTGAATATATTTGGGATGAGGTCTATGGGAAATGTGTGTTATAGCCATACCAGCTTGTCTCAAACAGGTTAAGAATAGGAGTGAAGAATGCATTCAGCCAATGAAAAAAGGAAAGATAGTAGATGAATAGTGATCACAAAACAGAGGGGATTATTTCTACATCAAAAACATCTCTACTCCAAAATCTCCCAGATAAGACGTGAAAGAAACACAACAGCATCCCTCTACAGGCGAGACAGTTTGTCTGGATGCTCATATAATCAGCCATCGCCTTCAGGTCGTCTAACTTCATCAAACTCCGTGGCGACACAGACACTTGTGTTATTGATCATTCTAAAGTGGATGATGGCATTACATCTGATTGAAGCTCGTATTGGGTATCAAACTAACATTATCAGTACGTTGGTATCACACTAACTATCATTGCTAACAAACACACCTTATAGTTTGAATAGATGATTGCAATAAGTTGTGAAAAAAAGTGTCATGCTTTTAAAAAGTTAGAAAACCTAAAGGCAATGATAATAAGCATTTGCTTACTTAGGGTATCCGTTTCATTCATTTATTTATGATACAAATGAATTGAATTGAAATTGAATTGAGTAGAATTGAAATTGAATTGAATTGAAATTTAATTGAATTCTCTTCATATGTCATGTAATCAGTTATTTATATATCTTATGTAGAATCATACATTGTACATCTATCGTGTGAAAATCATGAGTAAATGGAAAACCAATAAATTGAAATTGGAATTGGAAACAAATAGACCAGTACTACATTTACCTTATGTATGTTGATGATGATGATTATCTTCTTGCTTTTCATTTACAACAAAATTTAAAACAGAGAATAATGAGGGTGACAATAATAATGATACACTTTATTAAACCAAGCTATGTGATGCAATATCAGTCATGATATCTCTTATGATCTGCAGATAATTCAAGGGAGAGGTGAAAAATCAATAAAATATGGCGACATAGATAAAGATGAAGGGAGGGGAGGATAAAACTGGTTCACCAATTTGCACTGTGTATCGAGAAAAAAAATAAAATAGTAAAAGTATATCTCTAGGATTTGACTATTTTTTGTTGCTATTGTTTGCATACTGAGAACTCCCCCAAAAGATTCCAAAATCAAATTTTATAGTTTCTATTCAACCTGTTTTTCCCTAAAATGTCAACTTTTCTTTATAACCCTTTTTCTTCTTTGAAAAAGTACAAACTTTCATTGAAGAAGAGTACATGCAAGTTGCAGCAGTCAGCTTCACGATGTTGCACCAATGAATTTTTTTTTTTAAACCACAAATCTTTTATTCAGAAGTAAGCTGCGACATCCTAAAAGCTATAAGAGAATGTGTGCATGATCTCCTTCTATAGAGACCAAAATGCAGCCGCAAAGAATCGTTGAGGCAAACAGACGCTTGTTTACTCAGACAAAACCCATCCTGGGAATATGAAATGTCATCGCCAAGGAGCTCGGTGGAAGTAAAGAAAATAACAAGTTCTTTCCCCGCGCATAGATCCCATGCATGGGACTGGAATCTCAATGAGAATAACACTGCACACTTTTTCATGAAAATTCAGAGTAAATACCGCATGAGGCGAGTTGGAAATAGACACATTTCTGAATCAATATGAACAGCATGTTTTCATGGCGGACCGATGTGAATTTTAATTGGGGATAAATATTTATCTCTTTCGTTATGTCTGTGCAGCTTGGAATTATTTTTAGAGGAGTAGTGGAATTTTAAGTGTTTTCTTTTCCGTTCTTAGGTTCAATTAATGCATACAAATCCCTTTTATGCCTGGGGAATAGAGCCAAATATATGAGAATTAATTTATTAGATCCACATGAGACATGTCTGTGGGGGTAAAAGGGAATAGATATTTATGTTTGACATACTCTATTTTGCGATATGTGCTAAATATTTTGCATCCATATAATTTGGCGATTTTGTTTCAAGACAGGGAATTCGCGAGGGTATATTTTTATGAATTTATTGTTTTTGCATTCACCTTACAGAGAATTATCAGAAATTGAAAATTCACAAGAATAAAACCATCGCGAAATATTCAGCCTATACAGTACTTCGAAGTTTACAGGTATTGCATACTTCAGAAGATCATTGGCAAGATGCCAAGTTGTATGATGATTGCGTAGAAGGTCAAGTAGTCGCCCTGAGCGGTGAGAGATCCACTCTAGATTAATGGATTATCCTACCATTGAAAAGACACTTAATCAAACCAAAGTTAATCTTTTGACTACTAAGATCTTTTATTCCTGAGAATTGCTATGTGAACTATGCAAAACCAGTATGCAAGGGATTAAAATGATAGATATACAGATACAAAGAAAATGTTGTTAATTTACCTCAATTACTTGAACTACTATAACAACCATTGAATAATGATTTGTTCAATGAAAACCATGTTTTTTTTAGGGGGGGTGGGGCTGTATGGTTTACCATGGTTTAAATTAAACGTAACCACTCTTTCCATAAATCAGTCAAAACAATAAAACATTGATTGAATCTAAGATATTCCTAAAATCTTGACATTTATTAGGAAGATGATCTATGGTAGATGTGGACAAAGTCTTCTTTTTTTGTTAATCTTTTAGAAAAAAACAAACTCTAAGTCTGTCTATTTTTTATTTTTATTTTTTATTTTTGGGTGTAGTGCATAGTGGTAATATGAGAGCTTTAGTACTAGTTTGTTGGAAATGTACTTTTTCTTAGATTAAGAGAAGTTTTAAGGAAAGTTTTTTTTCATTAATCAACTGTCACTTTAGATCCATGCCATAATCAGTTTATGAATGATTTAGTCTGAAGTCCTTTTTTTTTTTTATTTGGTTTACCACAGATTGAATTAAACTTAACCACTCTTTTCATTAATTAGTCAAAACAATGTAAGAGTGATTAGATCTAACATTTTCATGAAATCTTAAGATTTAGGAAGATTGCTATCTATGGTAGATGTGGACAAAGTCTAAATCTTTTAGAAATTTTTTTTTTTTTTTTTTTTTTTTTTGGGGGGGGGGGGTTAGTCCTATAAGGAGTGGTAATATGAGAGCTGTGGTACTTTAGTACTAGTTTGCTGGAAATGTTTTTTTCACAGAAAAAGAGAAGTTTGAGGAAAATGGTTAAAATCAAGCAATTGTCAGTTTAGATCCATGCCATAATCAGTTTATGAACTATTAAGTCGGAGTCTTTTTTTTGGGGGGGGGGGTGTATGGTTTACCACAGATTTAATTAAACTTAACCACTCTTTTCATTAATTAGTCAAAACAATATAAAAGTGATTAGATCTAACATATGCAAGATCTTAAGATTTAGGAAGATTGCAATCTATGGTAGATGTGGACAAAGTCTTGGTTATGAAATATTTTTTAGGAAAAAAAAGCCTCATTAAATGTTTCTATTTCCTATTTATTTATTTTTTGTTTAGTGCAATTAGGGAGTGGTAATATGAGAGCTTTAGTACTTCTTCTCCATGTCTATGCTGAATAAGTTTCTGTAACAATCAGTCTATCGGTTTTGTGTGGCAATATACACTTTGATTGATTGAATATGAATTTATGGTGATGTTTGAACCCCACTGATAAAATATAGTATATGTGATACCTTTTTCGTCATTTGCATATATTGTCTTAAGAATGAAATATAAAATTCAAATACTGTATGATTGAAATTCCTTAAGCAATATTCAAACATTCCAATTGTTCGTGGAGACTTGGTTTGTTTTATTACCTCAATGATGCTAAAAGTGAACACAAAAAAAAATCATTTTGAAAAACATGGAGTTGTCGGGGTAGATTTTTAATCCTAAAATCAGGGCTCAATCTATCACTGTCTTGGATGCGTTTCTTAGAAGTCCCTTCCAGATACTCTGAGATATACTGTATCTTGTTTCATTTAAGCCAGCGGGAGAGAAATGAAGGACGTGTGCACGCCATCTATCGCTAGACATGATACACCGATGAAGGTCCGCTAGTCACATGCACAGCTACTGAGATGGGTACCCTGTCTTGCACCTCTAGCTAGTCTAGTCTATCAATTCAGACTTTACAAAAAATTTAAATTATGCAAGCACAATTGCCAGCTTAAAGGTAGCAAGAATATTATGCAACATTTCATGAATCAGTTTAGGAATAGAATTGACCAGTAGAATACAAATTTGAATGCAGAATGTACTGTATTTACTGTTATTTTTTGCACGAAAAAAATTTCACGCTGAGCGGCCTCAATCATTATTCGCTGGTTCCTAAATTTGTGCTGCATTTACCTTTTTTTAAACAATTGAACAATTTCAAAACATGCATAAGAAAGTATGCTCATACTTTCATGTGTGTTTAAATTTGTGCCTGCCGATCTTTATAGTTTAAGTACAGTATTTGACCTTCAGCTTTCATATGAATTGTAGAGGAGTTGACAAAGTGTCTGAAGCAGCAGACTATTTTTGAGGTGGTATTGATTATATGAAATACTCAGCTCTCCATAGAGCTTTCTGGGAATGCAATAAGCAAATTGTTTTTTCTATCCTTGTATCACCTTGCACCCACAAGCTCTTGAAATGTAGACTGGGTTCATTTTTTTAGCTATCTTAGCTGATTATAATCTGTTCGCATGAAATATTGGTAGGTGAAATTATTATGTGGTTGCTTTTCATAAGATTATATATTCTTTTAGTTATTTGGTTTTTTGGAGATGTACTTTTTCTTTAAGATTAAGAGAAGTTGTGAGGAAAGTGTTTTTTCATCAATCAACTGTCAGTTTTGATCCATGCTATTATCAGTTTTTGAATTATTGATTCTTTTCCTTTCAAAGAAAGGGACCTAATTTTCAGTTTTGCCTTAGCAGTATGTTTTTCATCAGAATTTTGCTTATAAAACAAGACTCTACAAATAAATTGTCTTAATGTTTTTTCTACTTACGATTTTTAAGACCACGAAAAGTAAAATAAACAAACAAATAATAATCATAGATTTAGCAAATCTTTATAGAATATATTACCTTTCCTACAATTACATACAGTCTATCTTTTTGTGAATAAGTTGAAAATATAACCTGCACATTTTCGTCGGCAGCTTTGAAATTTGTTACACAGAAGGAAATATACACAGCAGAAGTGGAAAATTTCTTTCATTGAAGAATTATTGCAGATGAAAATTAGAAAATTAGTGTTCCCTATTTACAACATGTAAAGTTGGAGGGTTGCATTTTGTCATTCAAAGCTTTTCGCGTTGGTTTAAGTGGACTGTTCAGATAAACACCTATCATATTTTGTTGTTGTGTACGCATTGCAGCAGTAGATACATGCAATGGGCGGATATGAACTATCTCCAACCCCAAGTCTGTTACTTGGTCTGTTACCTGATGCAAGAGCGCCCCTCAGGGTTCCGTTCAAGCCAGGCACAGGTAGTACAGGTGTTATTTTAGCACATATTCCAAGGAATACAGTATGTATCAGATAACGGGCATCTCCCTAGAAGGCTAAGCTGTCTAGAGGTGCAGTAAGAGGAGTTTAGAGGCAGTGTTACTAACTAGGTCTAATATGCGCGAGTTGTTTGAGCATTGGGGGAAATTTAGATCTATGGTTCAAGAATTGGGGGCCCACGCTTATAACTAGATCCACATATTTGTCTGCCTTGCTTCTTTGTAATTGGGGACTTATAAGAAAACAATTGGGGTAACTTTTAAGTCTTCGGTTTCAGAAATTGGGGCCCGCACTCATAACTAGGTCCGCATTATTGTCTGCCTTGCTTCTGTGGCATTTGAGACTTCTTGGTCTACAGTTAAAGGAATTGGGGCCCATGCTGCTAACTACTAGTGATGTGTATGCTCCAGTTGTTATTGGGGTACTTCTAGGTCTATGTTTAAAAATGATTGAATTATTTGGTTTGTGTTGTCTGCTCTGTTTTGTTATGGCTTAGGGTAGTTCCAGGTTTACGATTAAAGTAATTGGGGGCACGGTATATAGGTCTGCCCTCTCTACTTAGTTGTTAATAGTATTGGTGTATTGCAAATTCTATGGATAAAGGATTTCAAGTTCATGCTTCTACATTGTCACTAGGTCTGTGCAATGTGTTGTCTACTCTGCTTTTTTTTTGACATTTGGATACATGAAGGTCTACTGATATAGGAGTTGGGGTCTGCACTACTAACTAGGTTTTCTATGTTTACCTGATTGTTTGGAGATGGGGTACTGTGAGGTGTATGGAAAAAGTATTTTAGAGTCATGCTATTAACTAGGTATGTGTTGTGTGTTCCGCTTGTTTTGGCATTTGGATACGACTAGGTCTACTGATAAAGAAGTTGGGGCCTGCGCTACTATCTAGGTCTGCTACATCTTGTGAATTGTTTGATGGTTGGGGTACCATTAGGTGCATGTTTTGTTGATAAGTAGCTAAACTGTTGATCACAAGGTAGAAGGTTAGAGTCCCTATAATTACATCTCTTACAGGACAAGACATTCATATACATTTGCCTCACTCCACCCGGGTGTAGCCATTGGGTATGGTAAGATCTTTTTTTTTTTTAAATGCACTGTGCACTGGCTATACTATAGGCATATGTAATTACCTCTTTTCAAGCACACAGAAATTTCATATGATAATACAATATGCGCTATAATATAGAACAAATTATTACTATCATAAAGGCTTTGCTAGTATCTAGGCCAGTACATCTGTTTAGGTTGGTTCAGGCTTTTGGGTAGTCCACCCCCTGGACTGTAGTTCGTTACTTCATTGGTAATACACATGCGTACACGTGTACGCACACATAACGCTCGCACAGACTACCACCCTCTAAGTGAATTCGTGGGGTGAAGTGAATTAGGATCAGGGAATCGCGCGCAGCGTAGAGTGATTGGAAAGGCAAGGTGCATCAATAAATCGTCCAGGACGTGGACTAGCTTTTGTGAGGTGGGCCTGCTGTCGCTAGGTCTGCATTGGAAATATGAGAGTTCAAAGAGGCACCTCAGATTAAGAGGAAAAATAAGCAGGTGCTTTGGCATTAAACTTGGATGAACTGCTGATAGTATTAGACTTCCACTGCTTTCAACTAAGAGTGTGTTCGATGTCCAATTTCAAATTTATACGCCAACATGAATCATGATACAAAACGCAATTACAAAACGCTGATATAAAGAAAAACAAAGAGGTGTTCATTGTCCCCCATCCCCGGTCGTAAAAATAAACGTGTTTCAAATCTCAATTTAAATTTATATGCCGAAAATTTAAACGCCGAAAAAGATGCGCTTACAAACACAATCAGCTTCAATTTTACGAACTTGAGCATCGCGATTGCAACGAAATGCGACATTGAACAGGATTGAGTTTTCAAACGTGTTTAAATGTGCTCTCGCAATGGAAGCTTCCGGTGCAATTGAAAAAAGGAGAAGATATTTGTTTTTTGAGAGTGGGGAATTTAAAGACGATCGACGTATAAACACGTTTAAATTTTGGACACTGAACAGTGCACCGTTGATCGCGTTTGTGTTTGAGTTTTGTGATTGCGTTTTGTATCATGATTCATGTTGGCGTATAAATTTGAAACTGGACATTGAACACACTCTAAGGTACATGTATAATATTTGAGCTATTAAAGGGCTTTGTCAGGACTTTGCCCAATTCATGTCCAGTTGGGCTTTCCAATCGTTTCTGAAAGCTTTTCTCAATTCCCAACTAAAATCTAGGTGTTTATTTGGCTTTCTGAATTCAAAAGGAGGTTTGTCCAAAAATATATGAGACCTCTGTTTTAATTTGACCTCTCTTTTATCAAAAAGCAATGAATGGCCAGATAACTGATGGCAATTGGATATTAATAGGTATTCCTATGTTTTAACTATGAATATATTTATGCTATAGAAATAAACGCTGAACTCTTGGTAAACTCCTTTAGAATTCATATAATCGACTAGGACACAAGAAGGCTGTATGTAAAATTCATATGAATTTTAGACCCAGCTATGGTATGGATCACTAATATGGAGGATAATGGATGGGCTGGATATAGCATGACTGGATGAAATATCAAGGTGCTTCTCTAAGAGTGTCAACAGGAGAGGTGTGGAGGATGAGGATGATAGTGATACGGTTACCATAGAAACAAGATGTAGTCAAGAAAATCCGGAACTCCGATGACTTACACAGCTAGTGTTGGATGGGGGTTGCTTTTCCTGTGAACTGGTCTTACCGACGATTGCATGAGAGGGTGATACGGTGCTCCTGGAATGGGTCAGATCATTTTCATTCCCTGATGAAAATGATCTGACCTCACATGTCACCCAAGTAGGACATCCCATCACGGCACTGTTCGATATGAGACGCGTCGATCCCAATGTATCTTCACCACCGGATGGCATCTTTAGAAAACTGAGGAGATGGCATGTGAGAATGTTCATGATGAGAGGTAATTCAAGATGATGATGTGAGATGGATGAAACATAGTCCAGGAGGTTGAAGGATCAATAACAAGGTGCTCATGCTCTACGAGGGATTGGTTTCAGAAATTAAAATGATTGCCAGTGCAGACGATACTAGTCTTTCATTTGCAGACCCAAAATTTCTATTGAGAAATTTGTCATTTCAATTTGCTAAGCTGAATACAAATCAGGTCTATTATGTGATAATATTGATCAGGCCTTCAAGCGCTCCTACTTTTCCTACTTTTTCACTACTTTTTTGTCAACCTCCTACTTATCCTACTTTTTCTTTGAAATCTCCTACTTTTCCTACTTTTTAACTACTTTTTTGAAAAAGTGGAGGAAAATTTTTTGTGTAGGCTTAGCCATAGGTTTGATATGAGACCAAATATCCTGTCACTTGTTTTATTATTAGAATTAATGTATTTGGGATATGTTTGGGTCTGCTCATTAATTAGAGACATGCATGTACATACATGAAGCATCCCTATTCATAACCTATCCACTTTTTTCCCTGCACATTATGGCACAACCAGTCGCAGCATCATGACCTGAGTATCTGCGCGTATAAGCATTATATGGGGGAAAGTACATTAAATATGTTATAGGTTATTTTGTCTTAAGTTCGGAGAGATACATGTACATATAGTTGTAGATCTACTCAAAGAAAAGGCAAAAAACAAAACTGGAGAAAGAATTTTCAGTCAAGTTTAATGCTTGTTTGGTGTATGAGTCTCTATAGGTTTTTTTTTAGGCACAGAGTAGGCTACTGTAACTACCATTTGCCTATAGATGAATAAATGTTAAAGCTGTTTCTGATGTTGGGATCTGAGCTCAGATTGTAGATTGAAAAATTTTCAATTATGACAACTGAGATAAATTTATGCACCTTACATTGTTTAGAGTGCTAACTCAGCTTTGGCTCAGTGGATAGAGCGTCCGCCTCATAATCATGGTCATGGGTTCGATTCCCTGACACGTCATACCAAAAAAATGGTAGTTGCTGCTTCCCTGTTTGGCGTTCAACAAAAGGGGGATAGAGCAACGTCCTTCTGGCGCTGCTCAAGGGCTGCCGTTCTCATGAGAAAAGGGGCAAAACTAATATCCGGTCATCTTTGTTTCGGACAATAAAATTTGGAGCATTGGAGTATTTGGAGCATAAGTTCATCTTTATTCCAGATCCATACGCATGCAGTAATCTACAAATGTGGAGCATGATTATTTTCCTTTTTACTTTTCAAATTGCATACGCCATACTACAGTGTGTCCAACAGAAAATGCAAATGGCACTTTAAAACATGAGTAGGACTATGATTTGAAAATTAGCAATATAATTTTATAATCGTAAACTATCATTTGTTTGATAGAACTGGGTTAAATTTTATGCCATATGGTCCATTGAACACATTGATATATGAGCCTTCTTTCAGCACTCATCAGAAAACCTCTCAATCCAAGTTTTGTTATTACATTGAATAAAGTATGTAGTCCAATTACATCTTCATTCACTCTTATTTTATTTCTTTCTTTTTTTTTCTCTCTTTTTTTTAATAGAATTTGGGCCCACAAGTTGCTGGCACATACTTAATTTTTTTTAAAGATGAAGGTTTAAGAAAATTGGCATGATATCTTTAATCAAACATAAGAAATATACTAAACATGTCGTTAGTTGAACCTGACTACACATACTACTTAATACAAAGCTTGGATAAAGAGGTTTCCTGATGTGTCATAAACAAATGCTCTTATCTTTGTGATTATTGGACCATATCACATAAAATTGCATCCAGTTGATATTTATATAATGTTGTAATTTTAATATTATACACATCTAGAGTGCCATTAACATTTTTGTGGGACATGCTGTACATACATATATTGATGGATTTCGAATGCAAGAAGCATAGTGATTCAGTGAATTAGGACTTTATCAATTGACGTTTCTCTTTTTTACACCATAAATAAACATGCAGTGCCTCTTTCCAAAAACAATTTCCAAGAAAATGATGTTAGGTTACAAGTTTGAACTCAAGTGGCAGAGACTGCATACAATGCACACGGTATCCAGAGTTGATAATTCAGGTTGCTTTCAAGTCATAGGCATGCAAACAGAAAGAAGCATGGTGATTTTGCAAATGCAAGATTTATTGGAAATCAAAAATAATCACTTTGTACTACCTAGTGAACAGAAAACATCCTCAGTCATGTACATACATGTTGATGTCAAGCACCCCTGAGAAAATATCTAAACACAAAATTTTCTGTTCATTGAAGTAATCTCAGCTTTGCATTATGCAATGGCACTCAAAAATATTTTATGCAAATGTCTCTCTCAATGAGTTTAACCATGGATTCTACGAGGTCCTATTAGAATCCATGGTTAAACAAAGGTACCATCCTTAGTTTCTGATGGCCGTAGTCCCAACTACTGGAATCAGATGAAATTGGGAATGCAAAGAACCAGAATCAGTGTGATATGTTTATCCAATAATGTTTACCAGAGATGATTCAAATATATGTAAGATACCTCAAAGCTTTGATGTTTGACCATACACAAGAACAGAAAGTTGGGACAGGCAATACCTGATGAATCGTAGAAGAAAGGTAACCAGTTACCACTAAAGCAGCTTGTCAATCTTGACTCAGATGGACCAAATGTAAACAAAACGTTTTGGATTTATGTAAACCGAAATCTCACTGAGATGGAATTGACTGGCATGGTGCTATTCATCCTTTGAAATCTACATGTGGCCTATAATGCCTTGCAAAAAGACATGCGTTAGCTTGGAGATGGTGATGACCAGACTATGGTTCTGGATCTCTTCTATAATATCTGAAGACATCCCCTTGCAGGAAGGAAGACTGCTGAAACCCAGTAGCATCTTGGTCTCCATGAAATAAATTTCCTTCAACACATACAAAGTTGTTGGCTATGAAAAGAGTGAATAGCATGCTTTAAGCAGAAAATCAGTAATTTGTTCAAGATCTCTACATGGCTACTACAGAAAGCAGGAATGGCAAGTTTCATGAAAGAAATGTGAGATACAGAAAAATTACTAGGAAATTGAAAGATCCCTGATGAAAGTGCAGCTCTGGTTTTAGCATTAACAATGTATTCAATGTCTTCTTGATATTAAACAGTTTTGGATAGAGGCAACCCTGTCTGTTTTTGCTGTCAATAAGAGAAATGTTTTCAATAATCAATAAGAGAAATTGGAGTATAAAGTCATACATTGGATCACTGTTTGTTAATAGCATCAGTTTGATATCCTTTTAGCCATTTGGTATCCCTGAAGCTTAATCTCAGATTCAATCTGAAATAAAAGATAGGGACTTTCATCTAAAACATTTATCTAGTATGTATTCGATCATTGAGGGTGGGGGGGGGGGGGTTAGATGTACTGCCTTGACTTTGAGTATAATGGATCTGGATATATTAAAAAAAGGATACAGTGCCAAACATGTATACTCTACACAATGTATACATAAAGGTATATTCATTTCCCTCAGGTGTTATCATTGAGAATGTAATTTTTCAATCTACATGTACATGTACCTTATTGAACTTATGCTACCATCAGAAACAGCTTCAATATGATCCCAGGAATGTTATTAGAATTTATTAGGGGATTTCCATTCATAAACAGATGATTATCATAACGATGGTACGTGTAGTTCTAATACTCTTAGCAGCAACCTTTAAAGACTACTCTAACTTTCCAAACAAATATTATACTTGACTGAAAATTATATCACAAGTTTGTTTTTCGCGTCTTATTTATGTACATTCGACCCTTTTCATACAGATGAAGTCCTACTTTTCTCTTTCTTTTTAAGATTAAATCCTACTTTTATCTTACTTTTTTAAAGATTAAATCCTACTTTTATCCTACTTTTTGGAGAATTTTACTCCTACTTTTCTCCTACTTTTTCATTCAAGCCGACTTGAAGGCCTGTATTGATTATAATAAGAACATTATTTTTGCTGAGAAAGAATTTTCACTAATAATCTCATTAAAAAAAAAAAAAATTTTTTTTTAAAGTCAACTGCAACATCTGCATATCATACAAATGAAAACAAGTCATAGGTGTGCGCTGAAAACATGAAGAGTTACAATCAATTGCAAATTTGAAACAACCATTTTGATTGGTTCAGAGTAAGACTTTATGTCTGAAGAACATGTATGATTGATCCTGATTGGCTACTATCAATTTGGGAATGATTATAACTCTTTTATGTTACAGGGTCCTAATCTCATAACCAGATAGATTTGAACCTGGGACAAACGATAAAAATCTTTCCCACTTTCTCAGACTATTTTTATTGCACAAAGTACCTGTGAATATTTCCTGTCCCTGTAGGCAAATAAAATTGATAACCAATCTCTAGAAGGAATTAATTCAGGTATCATATCTGCTGATCTTATTGCCCTTACTAGGCACCTCCTATCATGCAACATTTGCATTTTCCGCAAACCATTATTTTCCTAGATGTGAGATGCAAACAGGTATCATTACAGGGTTCAGGTGTCCCATTATTATTACCTGTAGGCCTCCGGCTGGTCTCAGGTAGGCGTGATTATGACACCTCCCCGGGATAGATATCTGGTCATGTGACAATCGTGATGAATTCCTTCTCATGCCTTGTCTCTAATGTTATAGATCATGTTCAGATTTTTTTTCAGCGTCTCTTTAGTTCTTTGTTTTAAAGAGAATCTAGTTTAGTGGGAAAGGTGAACCATGGGTGAACAAAATAATTACAAATTATTTTAAGTAGAAAGTTCCACTGAAAAGGATTGCTCTTCAAATGCCATCTTAGTGATACTCATAGTGATAATATGACAAAAAAGCTGATAAGTTCGGGACCCGAACATTTGTGTGCCCATTTACATTTAGTCCCATACATGCATTTCTGAGTGTAGTGCATGTTACTCTCAGAAGAATTGAGTAAATTTCTTATTATTTTGTTGATTCCAAAACCTCACAGCACACAATAATGCTTAGATGAACTATCATCAACCTTTCCCAGTCACTTTGAAACAAGTTTCTTCCACAATGCAATCTCATTACCACAACAATCATTTAGCTTTAATAGTTTGATATACGCTGACACATGTCTGCAACAGATCTTTTGAAAAGTTCTTAAAGGTTCTGTCCTTTTTCATTTCAAGATAGCACCTCGCAGCAAAACATTAGTGCTGTAATGAACCCACCCAAGATGAAAAAATGCTTTCCATACTAGTTTTGTGTTTTAGTAGTTAGTCTATTCCAAACTCTTATTGCGGCAGTAACATGGTAGCCACATGCTGAAATGAACTTGAATTTAGAAGGAAAAAAAAGTTCTTGACCGTGAAAAGATTATAGTGACATCCCTCATTCAATTTGAAGTCTCAATTTTAGAAAGCTTTACATCATGTGAGGCTAACCCCCTTTTGATTGAACTCATATCTTATTTAATTCTTCTGAATCAGTTATGACATTGAAGCCCTGTCTTTATTTAAAGGCATAAGGTACATATAACTCAGTTGATTTTTTAAAATAGTTATGACATCGATGGGTCGTCTTCATTTAATAGCATGAGGTTTAGGTTATATCTTAAACATAAATATAACGCAAGAGGTGGTTGCCGAAGCTTAGTCAAATTATGAGTGGGCTTATAAGACTGAAGTTACTAGAAGAGGCCCCAATGTGGGGTTGTTTCATACTAATATTTAACCATATACCCTATGGTTGTCATCAATTTGAGCCCTTGTGTATTTACGACGAATCCATTATTAGCCCATGATGATGGAGGCTTCAATCGATGTACGACGAATGGAACAGCAAGTGATGAAAAAGATTATAACACGATGGAAGGAAAGAGGAAGACGTCCTTGGATCATTTCCAATAATGGGAAATTAGCCAAATTTGAAATATCTTATTTGGCTGATTTTGTTGTAAGAATAAAGATAACCGGTATATGAACTCATATCCATTGTGATGAAGGAAATTAAATGATGACAGGATGATGGCTCATCAGCTATCCCACGCTCAACTTTTTATTTTGAATACATTTTTATTAAATAAAACTTTTTAAAGGTATATACCGGGTAGTCATCAAGTTATCAATTCAGTTTTCAGTTCAATATAAAGTTTTATATAAGACATGTTTCTGGCAAATACTAAATGGGCTGAATTTAAATCAAGTTTTTCTAAGAATGTGCTTATGTTGCGGTGAGTTGGGCTGTGCTGGCTAGTTTTTGAAAGCAGTGAGGATGTGTTCCACCTTAACAATATAGTCATCTGGTCATCTTGAAGTCATAAAGTTTCATTTCATATCTTAATTGTCCTCACTATTTGATAATGAAAGTTTTTAAGCTTTAAGCATCCATACAAAGATGTATATTCTCTATCCCCTCTTTGGGGGGAACATCATATTTCAATCATCAAATAAAAAGATAAGACTTCCAAAGTGTTTAATTGGATTCCAAGAACACTCTAATGCAATCGCATTAATGTAACCTCATGATAAGGTTTGGGAGTAATCTCTTAATGTCACTCCCAATTAATGCAAGAAGTGGGAGAGAATGAGAGGCGTTAATGTAACAGATAGAGGAAGGAATTAATCAAGCGTGCTCTTATTAAATCATCCTTGATTAGCTCATCAAAGGACGTCTACGAAGACCCTGGGATTAAACTTGACACTTGTGGATTCAAGAGGGTCTTTAGAAGGGCTGTAGTCCCAGGTCATAGGATTTGATGTAATGTGTTGACCTTTGTTTAATTGATGTGTAATGATTATAAGGATGTCATTAAAGATGGATTATGGTTGTTATTATTGGATAAGCTGTTGCACATGATTAGCGATTATGAGATGTCAATCATGTTGTTTGAGTATCACTGTGGGAGGAATGCTGGGTTTACCAATTTAATATCAGGTTCTAAGGAAAGTTTATTTAAGATAAAACCAGTTTCACCTTCAGATATGTCTCTTTTCATCCAAGACAGCTTCCTATACACCTCCCCTTTCCCCTTTCTACCTTTCCATTTGCCCCTTCCCCATCCAACCACATCTTGTCCAAAACATATTTAATAGATCCCACTATAAACAGATAAAAAGATTTGGATATGGGGGAGGGGCTGATGAGAAGTTTGTAATTCAAAATAGTTGGGGGGTGCAGATGGCAATACATTACACAAATTCAATGTGTGATTTCCCCCTCCCCCCGAGAACCCCCCTCCCCCCAATATAGGGGGCATCTCTAAAGGCCACCACACAATATACGACTCATGACCCACGACTGACTGATTCTAGAACGGAAATAACAAAGCGCATTGCAAAATATACTAAAATATATCTAAAGTCGATCAGTCGCAATTCATATTTTGTGGGATGGTGTTAATGTGCCCCCCTGGATCAGCCAGTGACGTGGCTTTAACTGTCTCATTAACAGTAGGGTTACTCATCCTCAATGTGTCATGTCTGCAGGAAACCCAGTACAGGTAGGAGTCAGACATTGACAGGTCCAGGAAACCCTTGTCCAGGAATCCTGGCCTTGTTATCATAGCCGTCATGGGGGGTGATCCACGTTACCATGTTTACACTGTGACTCGGCTTGGGGGTTTGACACAGCAATTTCATGTTCTGTAAACAGGATCAGAGTGATCCGCGACCCAAGTTCGACACGCCTTTTTTGCCCCGCCAAAATCGTAGGTTTCGATCCGGGAGACGGGTTCGACGTGCAAAGAGCAGCAGGCGAATTAAAACTGGCGAATATATAGGCATGATTTCCTATGCCTATATATTTGGTGAAACGGTAGCCTTTCTTGCTTCGTAAGTTTGAAACCCGACCGAGTCATACCAAAGACTTACAAAAATGGTACCTAAAGTTGCCTTTGAACAAGGAGCTTAGGGATAATAATAACATCATGCAGGGACCGCTGGGAGAACAGTTCTCAGAACTGAAGTGGCTACCCTGGGTAATAAAACGATATTATTATTATTATTATTATTATGCATGTCTTGAATGGATTAAATTGCAAGCTTAGGAACATGCAGGGTGAACATGTTTTGAGGCCGCTCAACAGTGAATACAGTATATTATTGTCAGGGAAGATAGGTGCCTGACAGCTAAGGTATGAACAGGGAGGGAAAGGGAAGGGGTCCTTGCATCATCAAGGGGGTATATCCTCAATCTTGAGACTCTCACAGGTGGAGATTGGTTTCTTTTAACAGGGTTATGAGATGGGGTACTTGTGTCATTCAGGAGGCCATGAGTCGGGCATTGTGGTCGGATAATGAGTTAGGAAGGTTAGGAAAGTGGGGGGGGGTCCTGCATATTTCAGGGTTCCATCATGGACACTAGTAGTGTCAATGATGAGTCTGACATCATTGACACTATGTTGCTTGACAGTTCTTGACAGAGTTTGCAGATCCTCAAAGAAGGGGGGGGTCATCCACTGCCATTGAGGGGCTTATAAGATTATGTTCAAACTTAATGGCCCGAATTCACAAACGTGGTTTAGTTAGTCCATGGTCTAAATCAGGGGTTTAAACCACGGATTTAGACCATGGTCTAAATCCGTGGTTTAAACCCCTGATTTAGACCATGGACTAACTAAACCACGTTTGTGAATTCGGGCCAATGACACTTTTCTCTAGAACCTCTCACCTATCACACCAGTTGTATATCCTATTTACAGGTGTCATGTTGATGTGTGATTGATTTTATTATCATCTCATTATCACAGGAGGTCATAATGAGCATCTAATTAGGGTTATCAGCATGTATAGCAATGTTATTTCACTTTCATATAATCTTTGAACTTTCCATGGAGTATTAATGGAGCATTTATAGAAACTAAAAGACTGTCAACCCACATCATAACCTGTATATTTTAATCTTAGATGAGTTTAACAATTAAATTCTTTATGAATATGGATATTATTTTATTCTATCCATGGCTGTGAAACCAGTTAGTCAGACATTGTAGCCTTTGCACATTAATTTCTTGGTTGATTGGCTGTAACATTTGAATTCAACCCTTTCAATTATTTCATAAAAAGATTAAATTAACAAATATCTTCCGTTCTTTGTAAGAAGCTTATTTTTAAAAAACATTGTCAGCTTATCTTGTCTGCCAATTTTGACTGACAGTATATTCCATAAGTCAAGTTTTCTAACAACTCTGCTGAGAGTGGATGTGGAGTGGGTTGGGGGATGTTCCGAGGTCCTAGACCTAGTTGATCTATGTGTCATCAAGATGAATTATAGAGGAGGGTGATTCACATATAAGGACAATTAAGATGGGAGGCCCTCCTTCGGATGATTGTTGCATTTAAGCAAGCCATATGTTTATTGGAGACTGATGGAAAGAAACGTTCATCAGAACGATCCTCTAACATGTGTAAACATGACCATTGAATGTAGAGATATGCAACAATATTAACGTGCCAGAACAATTTAAAGCTGGTGTATAGTTATGGGAGAAGGAAAAGTTTAATTTGGATTCACAGTTAGATAATATGAAAGATTGAATCCTATAGCTATAATAGAGAAAATTATATTACTTGAAATCTTGTTTTAGTGTCTTTATTTCATAATGCAAGTATAAACCGTGGAAAGTCGGGTACCCGACACCTTTCAGCGTTCACTCAGCGTTCATGTGGAAAACCAATAGGGATTCTATTGTGTGGCTGATACACACAGATTGTTACGCATCGTTCATGTGGTAACCTTCGGTGAGCGGGCGTGGCAGCAAAGGTCTAAAACAACCGTTACGTTATGCTTCTTTCAAACGTTTTCACTGAAATTCTACGGAAATCATGAAAGGAATATCACAAGATTTCTCACACATATCTTTTAGTGCAATGTGGACAACATGAGACTATATTTGATTGTTTTTTTGCCGATTCCTTTTTTGTTATCGAAACTATACCCTAGGTTTAAATATTACAGCGAACAATAAAGTGAAAATCGTTTACAGAACTATCTGACAACATGCTTTATCATTACAAATATATGAACCAATAACAAAAATGATTGATTGGTGACTGCTTCATGTAGAAAAAATTAGAACAATATATACAAAATAAGATTCGTTCACTGAAAAGCAAAGAAAAAATGCTGCAATAATAATCATGAGGATCTAAGTATTTTTGTTTTGTTTCTCTCCCCTTTTCTCTTTTGGTACCCTCCTGACTTGTTGCTGTCCAATGGTCTATGCTTCTGGCTCCCAGGTGAGTACAATATTAACATATTTTAAAGGGATACACAAGGCATCTTTAAGATTAACCCGTTGATGACTGGATGCTTTCACTCGAATATGTTTAATACTGGAAGCATGTAGCTCCCATAGTCAGTAGGTTAAGAGAATCTATTCAAGAATGATGTAATGGTGGTAAAGCTAGAGAGTTAGAAAAGAGGCGTATGACTCATAAGGGGCATAAAGATTTCAAAAAGGTGTAGACTCACACTGAATTTGTTACTCAATCCCTGGGTAAAAGAAAGGTGCAATAGATTGAATTAAGATTTTGGGAGAGGGAAGACAAGAGAGGATAAAAGACGGGAAGATACTATAGAATGAACTCTTGGGGGAAAAATTATATGAAAAAGAAGACAGACAAAAAGGAAAAGAGAGGATGGATTTGTCATCGTTTTGAGAAAGGGGTTTGGGCAAGTAAGAAAAGTCTTTGGAAGGGAGAAGGTATTCCTAGGTTAGAGGAAACGTGAGTCTGAGCCCCTCTTTTAGGTTATTTCCCCCCGAGGGGTCGTACAATCACAAACATGATTGTTTATGAAATGAAATGAACATTACTCATGGATTATTCATTGTTCTTATAGTTATAGTAACGATGTGGTTAGAATCCGTAACTTGTGTAAAAATAAATATTATGGAATTGTAGCAAACTTAAATTTAAAAAAATGCTGATTGTTTCCAACATATAACAAGAGGAAAGCAAAGTGTGACAAGGGAGACGAAAAAAGGCAATTTGCTTAATTCATTGCTTTCTTTAATATTAGTATTGAATATTTTTAAGGAATGTTTACAACATTTTTGCTTTATTAAGGGTGCAAATGCACTTGTATTTTGTGGGTTTACAAAATTTGCTCAATTTCCATGATCTGATTATGAGGAAAACCAAGGGAATGAGCTTACTTTAATTGCTAAAAAGAGAACTGTGGTAATGCTATTGTAATAGTAATACACAGATAATATGCAGTGAATGCTAATGAATAGAAAATGCAAAGTAGGCTTTAATATCCCTAACTAACCATGGGAGACGACCAAGTAAAGAAGGGGCATACCTCCCGCCAGAAATGGATGACAGACGGCATCCCAAGATACAGCCGGTCCCAGATGTACAAGAGGACAGCTATGTACAAGAAGAAGAAGACTGTTGTCAAGAAGGAGAGGAAGAGGAAGCCTGCTATGGTTGAGAAGCAGATTGGTGATGAGAAGAATGGAGGAAAGCGTCTTGCCTGTGTTAACAGACTGCCTCGCTACTACGCAACTGAGGATCTGCCACGTAAGATGAACAACCGTAAGAAGCCCTTCAGCCAGCACAAGTCCAATCTGAGGCCTTCTATCACCCCAGGCACCATCCTTATTCTCTTGGCTGGACGCTACAAGGGAAAGAGGGTTGTCTTCCTCAAGCAGCTCGACTCTGGTCTCCTCCTTGTTACAGGACCCTTTGACATCAACGGTGTACCTCTGCGCAGGATCAACCAAGCTTACGTCATTGCCACCCAGACCAAGCTGGACATCAGTGCTGTCAAGCTACCTGAGAGGTTGAACGACCTCTACTTCAAGCGCATGAAGCTGAAGAAGCCTCGTGGACAAGAGGGAGAAATGTTCGAATCAGAGAAGAAGGAGTACACCGTCTCCGATGAGCGCAAGGAGGACCAGAAGTCCGTCGACGGTCAACTCATAACCCTCATCAAGGGAATGGACTACATGAAGGGATACCTCCAAATGGCATTCTCACTCAACAACAAGCAGTTCCCTCATAAGATGATCTTCTAGGAACCTTGCCTCTCAATAACAGACAATTCATCAATGCTCATTTGGACTCTGCTCAAAATGATCACAACCCGGGCGCTGGCTTCGATCCGATCGGAACTTGTATCACAAGAATAACACAATCCCATGGTAGAATGGAAGGACTTATCATGTACAGTATGTGATGTCAATGCTGATTTGAAAACAAGATTTTTATCAAGGATGTGTGTACATAAATGCTGTTCATGACATCTCCTGTCTTGCTGCTTGTGAAGATTTAGAGGTCTAGATTATTTTATCAACTTTCTATTTTGCCTAATACTGTTTCCTTATTGCTAGTTTATCAGATCTGTTACCGTGCTAAAAAAAATTGTATTTGTGGAGTGCATGCTGGCATAATACTTTAAAATAAAATTTATTTTGAATAAAAATTAAATGTGCACATCTGGTTATTGGCGTCTTCGGCATATTAAAAATAATAAATCCATATAAAAATTTCAATATACTTTGAATACAGTTGATGTTTTTTTTTTAAATAAAGATTCATATGGGCCCATTTTCTCTTTGAGGTACAAAATTTGTTGACTGTCAATTGTTAGTACTTTAAAAACAATGAAATAAGCAGAAAATGGGATTTATAACAAATATTTATATTTCAGGTCAGTTACACTCTTTGTTCAAAGTTATACTTTTTAAAAGGGAAAGAAGAATTTACCGCATTAAATTCCGTTGAAAGACAAAATTTCTTATAATTCAGTGACTTTGTCTTCAAATTTATCGCGTGCAATGGTTGGATTATGTGATCGAGGTCTAAGGGAAGGAATGACCAATAAAAGGAGGTCATAGCGTACTATGACTCAAACTTTAGACCCCCCCCTCCAAAAAAAAAAAAATCTTTGCTGAAATTCAACCATTGTCCAAGTCAGTAACATTGTTCCTAAATATTCTGGGAAGTTTGAAAACTTTTTCAAAATTAAGTTCTTTATATTAAAATCATGTAATATTTATTTGAGAATAGATACATGTAGTGTACTTTTCAGCCTTTGGGCTACAATACATATTTCATATTTTGATTAAATATACCAGTATTAATAAATAGTATAAGTATATGTCATTATAAAAATAAAACATATGAATATTGTCTTTTGTATGCAAGATGAACAAGCTTTTGTACTTAACACTCAAACAAAATTTAATGAACTCCTATTTTTTAATAGGAGCCTTATCATAACTTAAAGCTTATAATTTCTTGAAGGTTTAAAATATGATCTAGCTACAAAAGTGACGAGTCAATGCTCATCATGTTTTAGAAATGATCTCCAATGTAGTCTGTAAAACAGGAATCATCTTTATAACATTTGCATTCTGGACTTTCATTTTTGTCCAAATTTTGTATAGGTCACTCAACAGTTTTTGATGTTTGAAATTACCAGGAAATGATTCAAATCTATTCTGGACTTTCCTTGATGATGTCTGATTTTCAGCAAAGAATTACAGCTGTGTGTGATTTATGATAAGATAAAGATTGATGGTCATGCTGTTTTATTAATGGGGCAAAGGAAATTTTGACCTTGTTTTTTGTAGATGTATACAGAATCTAGGTCATTCATTTAAAAAATTAATTTTTGGTAATGGTGAAAGGGTTGGGAACTCAATGTTCATTCAAAAGAATTGTGAGTTTATATCCCGGTCATTGGAAAATATCTGCAACATCTATCTTGCAGCATTTGTATTCATCTACTCCAACTAAGCAAGAAATATTAATTTGAAGAATCTAAATGGATGTTAAAATGGGAGCTTTCATCTAAAATTAGACTGAGTAATAAAATACTTTGATTGACTGTGTTGATTCAAACTGAGAGGGCAGCAGATATGAAGTAATGCAGTTAAAAGCAGAATGTTATCCTGAGTATAAATACTGTTAATAAAAGAATATTAATCTCATCACAAGGAACTAATTTGTTGCTTTTATTTCATTAATGTAAAACCTACATTGATATTTGCCAGAGATGTTATTTTGGCTCCCCTTCAAATGACGATTCCCTCTTATGTTATGCATTAGACAACTATTCTGAAGAATATCCATTTTGGAGATGGGGAATTCTGCCTTAATATTTGATATTCAAACTGAAGGAGAAAAAAAAGGGGGGGGGAAGAAAAAAGAAAGGGGAGAAAAGGAGAGATAAAAATCTTGATATGGGGGGGGGCGTACAAGCGTTTATTTTTTGAAAAATTTTGTGGGCCAAAAATATAGAAGTGCTCTCCTGGTGAACTTGGATGAACTTGGGTTGACTTCTCTTAAGATACTGTCACCGATCTGTCACCCTCCTATACCTCATCCTCTATAATTGCACCCCTTTCTGTACCCGCACCTGTCATTCTTGTACCCCTCAACGCTCATCATTGCGCCCATTCATTCATTAGGGGAAGACCCTTACACTTCCTTTAAACTATTTAGGTTAAATATTGAACATTCATATCATTAATGTCTGGTTATATGTTTGCTTCAACTGTGAGTCATTCAAGATGGGAAGTTATCTATTAAAGGTGCATTACAGTTTAGGTATAAAGAATATTTTGCTTGTGACATAGAATTTGCCAGATATCTACATGTAATTCTTTTTTAAACCTCCAAATTTACTTAAATTCATTTGATTATTAAACAATAAGTTTTTGTGCTAAACATTTACTTTAATCCCTTGATATGTCACCATATGTTTAAGGATTCATAATTTTGTAAGATTTTCGCATAAACTTGATGGATTTTGTTTTTTAATGAAGTCCTTTTTTAATAACCAAAATTCTGCATTTTTCAAATATGGACTTAATGAATAAATATCTTCTTTTCATCAGCCTTTCATTAATACCATTAAATACCTTAAAGCTTCGCATCTATTTGTGGATGTTTGAGGTTTGTCGTTAAGGAGCGTACTGAGACAGTAATTCAATGCATGTGGGACTGGCGACAGAGAGTCCCATGCTGTGGTCTGGGTGTAATTGCTTAGAGCGCTAATCAGATTGAGTTGTAAATTCTTACTTTGATTAAGCACCAGGTTTCCCTCCTAGTTTTGGAATCTAGTGAATCCATATTCTTATGGTCTTTCAGCCAATCAGAATCAATGTTTCATCTTGTAAGACATTATATATCTACTGCTTAACTAATTATGTGAGTAGTAGAGACAATAGCAAAAGAGACTATCAGGAAAATTTATCAGAAACTTGATTATGAAGTAAAACATGACATTAATGCATTTTAGACCTGAAAAGCCTTTGCCAACTAGTGAGATTGTCAAATTAATCTAATTCTACACATTTTGTCATTAACCTATTCTGGATACACCCAATTAAGGATTTCATGTTTGAGAATTTCCTTTCCAAAGTGTTCGTAATGGAGCATTTCTCCCTAATTATTTGATGATTTAAATCAAATCATTAGGGATAAGCAATTTATAGCTTGGATGCTTCCATTTTGTTCATGCATGGACGTAATCTAGAATATAAAACACATGTCAGTCTTTTGTTTCTGAGAGGGAGGATTTAATTTCAAACGAGGAAGCTCTAATGGAATCCTACCGGGAAGGGAGACCCCAAACTCTGCCTCTACCTCCCATGGTATTATCAGACACTCTGGCATCGAACAAACAAGGGTGTCTTCAATGTTGATTTTCAACTTTTAAATGCCAACATGAATCATGATACAAAACACGATTACAAAACGCTGATATAAAGAGAAACAGAGTGTGTGTTCATTGTCCCCATTCCCGGTCATAAAAGTAAACGTCTTTCAGATCTCCATTCGGAGGGAAATTTAAACGCCGAATAGATGCGTTTTGAATCACGATCAGCTTCGATTTTACGACCTTCAGCATCGCGAATGCAACGAAATGCGACACTGAATGCAATTGAGTTTTCAAACATCTTTAAATGTGCTCTCACAGTGAAAGCTTCCTGTGCAAGTGAAAAAAGACACAGATGTTTGTTTTTGAGAGTGGGGAATTTAAAGAGGATCAACATATAATCAGCTTTAAAATTTCGACACTGAACCGTGTACTGATGATCACGCTTTTGTTTTGTGTTTTGTAATTGCGTTTTGTATCATGATTCATGTTGGGGTTTAAATTTGAAAATGACATTGAACACACCCTTAGATGGCCATCCAGACATCCTTTTAGTGCATCCCACTGGGTGATCCCTATTGGATACCAAAGGGGCATCCTTTTGGCTAGTCTTTGGAGATCCTGACACCAATCTCATAGCAATTGAGAATGACTACTGACATCAGATTGTTATAAAAAGCTGTGCAGAAAGGGTTGAAATTAAAAGAAAAATTGAAGAAGTCTTTGCCTAAAAGGACAAAATTAGATGAAAAATTGATGAATTTACACAAGTTAGCTGTTTTGATGAGTCAATTATGCTGTGAGATGTTGATATTCCTCAGTACTGGGAATGTGTATTACTTATCCCTTTTTTTTTTTAAGTAGATTAATCTCTTGGGTCAAAAGATTTTTCTCTTTATGTAATTTTTTTTTAATCCAGCACATTCCTCAGCATACTTTTTAGAATAATATTTTTTGAAGGCCTTCAATAAAGTAATATTAGATATGCTACAAACGAAAATATTTGTCAACCTTGACATGCATAAACCAGTCAGTGTTGATGCCATCTTTCTTTCATATAAACTTTCATCCTCAGCAAGTTTCTATAGGTCATGTCATGGCATCTCATCTTACAGACCAACCTCATTGGTTTATTTATGGTAGCTAGTCCCATGGAGGGATTGAAACTTTGTGAGATATATTGGCCTCTTGGCCTGAGTTGTCATAGAAGACACCGATGTAGCGAAGTAAGCCTGTCTCGTATCACAACAAGACGTGAGGCTGCACGGTGGCATACCGGGCTAGAGAAAACCGTGAAATGTTTTTGGGAAAATAATTCTTGCTGGTTCGTCTTCGTTGAGGGTCGATGATCGTTCATCTCCTCATCACTGCGATCATCTGGAGTCGGTCCATGGTATTAACATTCCAGCTCGCTCTCTGTTGGACCAAGAAGATTCAACTTTCTGTCGCCTCGAAAGCTTCTTGGAAGACCAAAGACCTAAGGAGATAATGACTTGAGATGGTATAGTCTAGCCCTCATCTTTGTTATCTTCATTAGCATGCCTGGAACATGTGGAAGCTTTGGAAATAAATGACCGATGAATGATGGTTAGTGATTAATTTTCTTGAAATTCAGAGTTGATTAATATCAAATATTGATGATAGAGTTAACTTTGAATCAATAGAGCAATTTCTTTCTTTTCCATGGAATTTCTGATGTGAATCTCATTATAAGGAATGCAACCTATGCTCTGGCAATAATTCCTCCAGGCTTTATTTGTATGGTTAGGGTTAGCATTGCAACAGGAATTCATTTTATATGTTAATGTCTAATGGAGGATTATGGTAGGGTATATTGGGAAATTTACAATGGAGCAATTGTTGCTGGAGCATATGTCATGGAATCCTTCATTGGTATGCAATTCCAAATTACGGTATTTTGGGTTTGTGACCCAGACCAGTTGCGGATCCAGGCAGGGGTGCAGGGGACGCGCGCCCCCTCTATAATTTGAAAACCACTCATTGACTCTGTATGATAGAATTGGAAATTTTTCGACTGCGTCCCCTATTTTTCAAAATTTTCGGAATGCTCCCCCCCGTATTTCTAAATCCTGGATCCGCCACTGCGGACGTTACACATCTTTTCCATCTCAACTGCGCTACCCATGTGATTCCGAAGGAGAAAGAATGATGAGCACTTTAGAAGTGGACATTCCCGGGCTTCGTTTTAGCAACCAACGTTTTTAATTCACACGAAGATAAGATGAATTACTCTCTCCTCTTCATTGACCGTGAGATGTCATCTCCTTTATTGAAAAACATTGCCTCTTCAAGCATCTTAAAGAAGTCCTCCTGCATCTAAGCATTGATGCCTGTACAACACCTTACCATAACCCTTGACTGGTGTTGACTTGGCTTTTTATTGCTCCCGTGAAATGTGAGGAATCCAATTAATAGCAGACACTGAAAGGACGCATGACCATCACAACCTTTTTGTGGAGCTGTGAAAACAGTAGTCTTTCCTTTTTCATCCATGAGCCTAAATTCTGTTCATTATCTGGCCTCGTTTTTTTTATACATGCTTATAATGGACTCTTTTTAAAAGTGAGGAATCATACTTGTGATGATGACATTTTGAGAGGTGGCACTGGAATTCCAAGCATCCACAAGACTGAGAGCATCATTTCCTTTTTCATTTTGAGGGTGAATTGAATCTTGTGGTCATTTAAGAAATTGGCGATGACCCTCCAGCATCGCCGTCCCAAATCTTCCAATCCTATCTTCATCCCTTCCCAGGCCTCACGTCATATCTGAATGATTCAGTTCATCCTTAACCGAGCCTTCTTGGCATGTAATCAGCAAATTGGCAGCATTTTTTGTGAAAGGGAGATTTGAGCAGGATATGAAGATTGCGAGTAACTATGGTGCGATTCAAAAGGAAGTAAGAGCACATTGGATTGTGGGTAATGACCAAAGTCCAGGTATTTAGACAGTTGCTCCGTGCTAGATCTCGAGTCCTGATAGATGTGGCCCTGGTCATCACGCTCTGAATACTTTCACGAGCTATTAGTCATCTCTCCTTTGACAGACGTACTTGTCAAGTTTGAGGTGCAGCAAGAAACTTCATTGTTGATACAAGTTTCCCTGGGAATTGTGTATGCCGGCTGTGGTGAAGGTATGGAAATATAAGCTAGTGTCAAAGCAAGGAAGGAAAGTGAGCAAGTTAATCCGTGGAGAAATTACCGTGAGCAAGTGATATGGGATTGATTCTACACTGCACTAAGCTTTGTGTTTGAAATATGTGGATCGTATTGGATATACAGCATACACCATGTTTATTTTCCTGGTGATAACAGTAATAAAGTTGCTTAATTGGTCTTCTGGCTGTGCATTGATCTACCTGAACTCTCCTAAGAAGATGACTTACTTAGATGCTGATAATTGGTTATCTTCCGATTGTTGAACTCTGCCGTAGGGCCACTTAATCAACCTCGTTCAAAAAGGTTCTAGTTCAGATAGCGTGATCATATCAATGGAAAGAAGATAACATTGATGGAGACGGATATCAATTCTACAATTAAATCAGATTTAATTCTAATTAAATGTTGCCTGTATGGAGGCCTTAACTGCAGTCATCAGATTTAATTACCTTTGTCATTTTTGTCAGAATTTCTGGATTCTAATCAGGAAATTTGTACCAACTGGTGTTTTCTCATAAAAGGTGTTTTAAACCGAAGTATGGCTTGATGTCGAAAATGCTTGGACCCGCTTCATTATTGACTAGTTCATGCCATTTTCTGGCTTGTTTCCCTCACTGATATTAAATGGCTCACACAGCTGTGGCCAATCATTGTTTAATCTAGCGAGAACTGTTCAAAGCCGCTGCGATGCAGACTTTATGAAAGTAAGTCCACGTTGATAGGATTTTAATGACAAAGCCAAACCGATATTACCCTATTCCTATATTCATATCTCTACCCCATTGTCGCTGCCATGGACACTTCAATATTCAATGTTTGAGCTCGCTGTCATTTCCTATGCGATATGTATTGATCAATTGGGATAGCGGTATTTTGGGATGTCGAGTTAATAGAGACCTGGAATGGCTAGTGAACTTTGTGGACATTGTGATGTCGGGATATTAGCATCTAGGAATTTTGATACACTTATGATTTGATTATCATCAGTCAAATTGAAGAAGGGATTGTATTTCTACTTGGAATATACTTAACCTGCAAGATACACCAGTTTTAACTTGAGAGAAAACATTGACAAGCAGAAAAATTACATGAGCTTGATTCCATGAATACTTGGTATTTCACGTCATGCCCTGTTTAATGGGACAAGATTAGGCTGAAGAAAACATTTTGCTTGTTTGCTTCATAAATATTTTGATTGGAGAGACAGTCGCTAAATCAAAATAGGAACTTCTTAGCAACACTTAAACATTCAAACATCCCAAGCCCGTATCGCGTACAATGACCCTACAGAGCCCTTGTGGTGGAATTTCGAACTCTTCCCCCATCACGGACATCTCAGCTACCAACAGTATCATCCGCATCCATCCCTTGTTCATGGGTTATGTCGCCGTAGCGACGCATCTCATGCTGTGGATAGCTGAAATACCAGAATGGATTGCTTGCTAACTGGGACGAGTGAGGGGCAGTTAGAGATGGAGGTAATGTTTGATAGTGTTTCCTAATGTCAAGACCAAATCATCATCTGTCCAATTGATGTATTTAACTTGTATGTTTTTAGTGGTGTGTGAACGTGCTTCTGAATACATACAAAATATGGATGTATTGTTAAAACTTGAACTGAATTGAAACTTTGAAGTAAAATTAAATGTGATTATGTAGGCCTAAATTTTGTAGGAACACCCAACTTACACACAGCAACTATTACTAAAAGTTACTCCAATTTTGTTTTACTTTATTAAAAAAATGTGTACATTGAATTAACATCTCAAATATTTCATACTCCAATGAATAACATACTTTTGATTTAAGTCTGTTACATTTTGACACAAAAATAGAGAGAAAATGGTACTTTGGAATATTTTTATCTCTGGTTGGAAAATATGTTGAAAAAATGCATCGATATCATGATGTGAGCATGTTGTACAGCCAATCCTTAAAGCTAATCTAGTGTTATAGTCATGAGATTGAATCATGAAAGAAACTCTCTCAAAGTGATTGGAAAGGTTGATAACAATGCACCTAAAAATTATTTAATGATGCGAGGTTTTGGAATGTAGAAAATGATGAGAAATTTACCAAATTCTTCTAAGAGTAACATGCACTGCACTCAAAAATGCATGTATGGGACTACATGGCCATGTGCTCACATGTGCGGGACCCGCACATTTCAGCTTTTTTGGTCATATTATCATTATGAGGGCATCTGAAGAGCAATCCTTTTCAGTGGATCTTCCTACAATGTAATTCTTCCTAAATACCTCGAAAATAATTTGAAAGCTCACAATTATTTTCTTGACCCATGGTTCACCTTTCCCACTACACTAGATTCCCTTTAAAGAGTCGCAAGAATTGTGGGTGTAATGAAAAAATATATGAATGCCCTAGTTAGTTAAAGCCCTTTGTTCTTAAAACCACAAAAGGGGTAAAATTTATGCAACCTGTCTCAACTTTGCTTCCTGTTGTCAAAGTAGATTAGGGGTCCTAAAGGGTGAAACTGTCAAAATAGTATTTCATGAGGAAAAGTTGAAGGCCTACACCTTGGCTAGTATCCCTTTGTGTTGATCAAGATAAATTAAAGTTCTGTTCATGATATTCAATTCTTGAAGAAAAAAAGTGTCTGGAAATGATTGGGAAAGGTTTATTGCGATGCTCCTAGGAATTGTTGAATGTGTTACAGTTTGGAATTACCAAATTAATAGGAAAAAGTTCAATTATGCGGAAAGTTACATGCACTACACGGAAATGCATGTATGGGACTACTCATAAATGTTTGGCCTCAACATTTCAACTGTTTTTGTTAAAAATGATGGTATTTGAAGAGAAATCTTTTGCAGATATGATATTCTACCTAAATGAATAAATGAAAATAATTTGAAAGCTCAAAATAATGTTGTTTAAGTTTCCCACTACACTTTAGATTCTCTTTAAGACCTTATGGCTCATAATGTCAATATATAGTAGCATATGTGCAATGAGTTCATGTGATGTGGATGGGGTGGGGGTACCATAAAGAGATGAAGAGTCAAAACTCTAATCAGATCAACCTACTTGGCACCCCTCACTCATCTCCAAGGTACATATCTATAAACTAAAAATGAAAAATCAGGATCATGGCAAGAGTTTGAAAGAGAGCCAACATGGTACCATGCATATCTCACATATTTTTCTACCATGCCCCCGTGTTTGTATTTATTCAAATGTCATCCGTCCATGCTATATACATTACGCTACGGCGTTTATGCTATAGGTAACTGCGATCCCCTGCTGGGCTTTTAGTCGCATTGCACGCATTGCATAAGAGTCGCTCACTGGTTTTTTATTCCAATATATCTGCTGTACCCCCATGCTGTTCGACTTGGTAGGTAGGCGGAGTGATTTCTTGCAGTCAGTCGTCGTAATTTCTTACCTGTACAGAATACCTATCCATATGCAGTGGTTGTTCGGATGCAAGCAGGACTTATCCTCTAGATCTCAAAACCATCAAAATGGGTTGAAATATTGCTGATGAGACGATGGACAGGGGATGAATTTCATTTTTGAGCTCTTCCGGGATTTATTCGTTGTTATTTTAGTGCTGCTCATCTTACATAGATCGGTAAGTAAGCAGGATTAAAATGGTTGATATCCATCTTCTTGAGATGAGGCTTAAAGATTATCTTACTCGCCTTAAGCATGCAGCAAAACACAACAAAGTTTTACCTAAATTTGTAGGTCAGTTGATCCTGTTTTTAAAGTGTACTTAACTTTACATTATGCAGATGTCAGAGAATGTTTTTACATCATCAGGTTTTGGTTTGATGTACATATTTGTTCTAGTTTTAATTAAGATGACACGTGTAATTAGAGTTAAAGGAAGTTTGTCATGAGTAAGAGTGAAACCAGGGCGCTAGGTTTTTTGATGCAACAGATCTTGATATGACAGGGTATTTTGTTGGATGGCATAGTAATTTTATATTGCAAGTAAATGTATAGGCCTACTTCTTTGCCATGTTAGTTATGTCATGGAAATGTTTGCCAATGAAGGAATACATAACAGTATGCCTACAAATATGATTTTAAAAATACAGGAAAGTCTTTTTTATTTATAAATACTTTTACTTGTAATCATTTTCTATAAGAGCTATCAAGCTATATTCTCAACAGTCCCCCCTCTCTCTCTCTTTAATTTCATCTTTCTCTTTCTAACTCTTACATTCTGTTTCTCTGTCTTTTCTCTGTCTTTTTCTGCTTTAGTATTTCCCTCTAAATGATAATTTAGGCTCATCTCTATCCATTTCTTCATCAAAATATGTTTAAAACAGGAATAAATTTCAAATTCTGACACATGTCACACAGAGAAAACTTTGGCAGTCATCAATGTGAGAATAAAAGTGTTTGAAAACGGTGCTTGTTTATTGATTTCTATTGCTTTACAATTTCACCCCAATCACCTTCAATATGGCTACCCGAAGAACTATCTAGATCCATGATTCATGAAATAAATAAATCAATATCATTTTATAGCATACAATAAACCTTCAATTCAACCAGACAATCCCTGTATAACAATGCTTCTGATTTTTTTACTTGTACAATGGTCTGTTTGTCTGCTTTGTTACATTTATCCTTAAATTGTTATCCTGCTATAGGCTTATGTATCTTTACAGCACTCCCTTAGCATTAAACAGGACTTAGGCATATATCATGGAATATGCAACAAGTATGAAGGCGGCTTGATTTACTTCTGGATGTACATTCAAGTTGTCAGCAATCTGAAAATGTTCAGAAATGGACTAAAAACTTTGACAGCATTTTTCATGCTACAGATTAGGAAAATCATTGAATCGGACTCGATGATCGTGGAATGATCTTGCTGTCTTTGATTTTGTTGTGGAATTGCCCTGATGATCGTGGAATAATTACAGGAATTAATTTTGGAGATTGCAGGAGAAACTTTTGAGCTTCGGCATGGATCTGCAAAGGGATATAAACAGGTCTGTGTTGCTTTTCACTACATGTATTTTTTTATTTTGGCCGGTATTCTCGAAGGGTCATCCTTTGAGAATACTGTCTTGAGATAATGAAGGATAATTTGGATGTCCTTCATTTTCAAGAAATATTGCATTGTGGAATATGATCATACTGAAACCTGTGGTCTTGTACTTATCTTTGGTTTCTTGCTTTTTACTCTGAAGAGTGCAATATATGTCTTTTGTCAAGGCTTTTCTTCAAATTGGTTGAACACTCATAAGATGGATGTATGAGTGAAATTTAAATATGTAGGCTTCAAGTAGGGCTTGGCTAGCTGTCCGTATATGGAAATAAAGATATAGATCATGCGTAATTTCATCATGTTATGTTTATGTCAGAGCCTGGGGGTAAATATGCTGATGAAAATAAGAGATAAATATTTAGAACTGGGAGTGCTGGGTATCTAGGCCAGCTATCAACGCAAGTTTTATCTTCACGTTTTATGTGACTTCAGATAGGTTTCATTCAAACTGGAATTAACACATTTAATCAGAAGAAAGTATACTTGTGGCATTCCCGTATGGAATTATAATTTAATGCATTTTGTACTAATTAGGTGTTTTATAGAAAACTTGCAAAATGAGGAATAAGTTAAGGTTGATGCTGACATTTTCAATAAGATTTTAGAGAATAACAGAAATTGCCAATTAATTTTAAATGTAATACAAAGCCAGTGCAAGTAAATATGGATATACCAAGAAAGAATTAACACAAATAATTCTACCTTTTTGACCATATAAGTGACCTTATTTTGTATATATTGTTTATGAATTTAGTTTCAGTAAGGACTGGAAACAAGAGAAAGGGACTGAAATGAAATATTCCCTTAAATCATTTTGGTTATTTCCTCAAATTGGGCATGAGGTCAGCCAAGTATTTCAGAATTATTGGTCCAATTACAGATGGTACAATGGATACCATTGTCTGGTATGAAAGTAGCTGAGTGAATGCAACAATAATTATTCCAGGGTTGAAAAGACAAAGATAATCCATTATTTGCACAAGACCTGGATTTTATTTTGATTCAAATCTATAAATTTATTTTCTCCTTGGCTTATATATTTTTTTTATTTGGTCCTTGCTATTTGGCTAAAATTACATAGTGAATTACTTACATACATGAAATATATTAATGAACCTCCTAGCTATAGAAATTATTTATTATTATTCATACAGAGGGTTTTAGAGTGCAAGTACAAGTGTTATTTTGTTGATGCACTTCATAAACTTGACCTACTTTACAAAGTTCGTTGAACTCGCCCAATATTGTGGCCTCGCTGCCCAATATCGACAATATTGGGCAGCAAGACGGGGAATCCCCAAAATGCAGCGACACGTTACAATTCACTTATCATAATTCCTTTGTTATGTCACAATCACTTCAGCCCATTTGAGCTAGGCCTACGCGTCAATGATTGCGCAGCAGCTTTATTTTGTTACGGCGTTTTTTAGCAATTTTTTTTTTTTCTGTGGGGCATTTTTTTTTTGGAAGGGGGGGGGGACTCTTTTTGGGGGGCCACTTTTTTTGTGGGGGCCCAATTTTAGAATAAAAATTTGGTTTTTTTTGGGGGGGGGGGGCAATTTTTTTTCCTTTTTTTTTATTTTCAAAATAGAATTGTATTCCAGAACAAAAATTGTGGGGTGGGGGTTGAGAATCCTAAATGAATAAAAAATTGTGATTAAAAAAATGTGAGGGGCCCTATTTCTAAAATCCTCTGTATAGATAATAATAAAAATATTAGATGCCCTATTTTCGGTCAATACAAGGATATATTGAACTCGCTTTTCAAAATATTGGACTCGTCTTCGACTCGTCCAATATTTGTGCAAAGCTCGTCCAATATTCCTTGTATCAACCTCAAGGCCATCCAATATTCTATAAATATATTCTTTTATTATTCGTCTGCAGAAAATGAATAAAAAATAAAATGAATAAATACTATCTTTATATACTATGCTTTAAATACTATCTTTGAAAGTGGAGGATTTTTTAAGGTTGCAGTTAAATTTTTCCTGCCTCTATTATAAGATATAATGTTTGGATTAAGGCTAGTTTGAGGATAAGGGTTAAGTTTAAGGGACTTGATTAGTGTCAGGAATAGTTTTGTAGCAATTGTTGCCAAAGCATAGGCTATAGGCCTATATGTTGTACAATAGTTTTGAAGTGTTCATGAGTACCCTGGCCTTCCATATAGTAATTCAGTGTTTGAGAATGAAACAGGAAACATCGGTTTGTGGTTCTGTCGCCTAGATGTTATGTGGTTGGGTGATCTCATATAGGGGTGAAAAGGGCTGCCTATTATTTAAAGGGGGGAAAAGGGTATCATTTGGAAATGGAAAATAGAGTTGGAAATGAGGTCAGTTGTGACCAATACAAGTATATAGCCTATAACTTGTTGACCTTTTCCTGATACTTTTGCTCATCTAATACACCTATGCACAGAAAACACTATACCCAACCCTAAAACCTCACCAAAACCCTTTTGCAACCCTAACCATAACCCTACATCCTTAACGAAATAAACCCCAGAGCAGTTTTTGGCGGAGCTAATGTCCTGTCACCTCTTCCTCTTACAAGTTCATCACCAGAAGATATGCATGGGTGTAGATTTCTGGAAAATGAGTACCGGTATACAACGCAACATACAACTTTCACTGCTGCATTCCAGCTCATATTAAAAATTGCTTGAGAGATGCATTCACTTTCATAAAGACAATGTCATGGTAACAGGGACGTATGCATCCCGCCTGGTATGAATTGACCTATAGACTAATTGTGTAATTTAATTGACTGGAACGTTCCGATGTGAAGCTTCTATGGGCCCCATGGCAACAGCCGCCATGTGTGCAAGAGATGAATGAATGTAAGAACATGATTCCTGTATAATTCAATAGTTTGATTTGAAATATATTATCAGACTTGAATGTCCCTTCTATTACTCTCTCCTTCTCTCTTGTTTCTCTCTTTGTATCTATTTACCTCTATGTCTGTCTCTTTCTAACATGTACCAGACGTTAATGCATGAAGTCATTTGCCATTTTCAGCTGGAACACCCCCCCCCTCGAAAAATAAAAAAAAGTAATTGAATTACAATATTTGCATGTAATATTTCATGTAGGGCCTTAACCTTTTAGTTTGACTTACTTTCAGATTAAAAGGATGAGCTTTCCTCTTTTCAGAACACTTATCTTAAAATATAAAGAGGTATGAAGAAATTTGTTGAATATGATCTTGTGCCCATTCACAAATGCAATTTTGTATGTGTGCATAGGATTGTAGTCTTTTAATCATGGTTACATTTATTGTGAGAGATGATGATTTTAAGTCATGATAAATTATATTCCAACTTTGGTTAACCTTAGAGAATCCATTTCAGAGAAAATATGCCTCAAGAATGTGACGTATGCAATAGATAAAACCATTACTGACTATCAAATCTAATCTCTGATGTCATCCCATGTAATTTAACCACAAATCTTAACAATCCCTATCTATCAGATCCGCATCAGTTTAACGGAACCCCTCTTTATACCCCTCTCCTAATGATGATGTAACACAAAGGCATACCAATGGTGCAGACAAAACCTTTTCATCTCTTTATTGTGGTGTCAAAAATGCATCCACCATAAACAAACCCCAAAGTTGATCCCTTATCCATATGAGTGCCTCTTATCTCAGCTAACACTGTCATGCCCCAATAAACTAAGTACATGGATACCATACACTCAATGTATGACTGTACAAAGGTGTTGTGTGTGTGTGAGGAACTGCCATACACGTGGACTATACTCACACATACTAAGGAAGTTTTCAATGGACTTAGTACCGGTTTGTGGTTCTTGCTGGGCGAACACACCATACCGACAAAACTTTATGAAACAGTACGATCTGGTACCAGCGAGAAATTAAGTTGTGATAATTCTTCCCTGGTACTTGTATATAATCTAATTTGGATATATATATGTTGGCTTTGTCTTGGAACTATTTATAAAGGATTATAAAGTGGACTTGTGAATAGAAGTAAAAGGATTGGATTGCATTTGTAGCAGGTAGATTATAGAAGATATTGATTGCAGAGACTTTGGATTACCTTGGAATTCCCCCCTCCCAAAGGGGTGAAACACACTGGGTATGCACCATGGTAAGTCTAGTACTGTCTGGCACTTAACAGGCATAGTGTACACATTATAATATAGGAAAGTGAATGAGTTATACTTCTTTTTAGAGTTGGCCATGCACTTATTGTTTTACTTATTAACTTTGTTCAATAGAAATTGTGAACTATATTCACCAGTTTATATTTACCTGTTTTCACTTGTCTGTCTTATAAGTTGGAGTCTTTTATGGTAATAAGATAATGTATTTGATCAACTTAACTTATAAAACTTTTTATCCTTAGCCCACCAAAAATATGGATCAAAGGGGCTTATGAAAAGTTTTTCTATTGTTTGAAAATTATTCCCTACATGTATATTGTTCAAAAATAGATGAGGAATTTTT
Organism: Paracentrotus lividus; assembly: GCA_940671915.1. Taxonomy (NCBI): domain Eukaryota; kingdom Metazoa; phylum Echinodermata; class Echinoidea; order Camarodonta; family Echinidae; genus Paracentrotus; species Paracentrotus lividus. Next base: position 35,001,478 of record CALNVZ010003428.1, read on the forward strand.
GATGATAATTATTGTAAATTACAGTCAAAACATCAAGTATTTTCATATTAGTAGATATGCCATAAAGTAAAGTGGAAACAAATGTTACATGTTAATTGGAGATGAAATTAGCTCAGATCAATTTATCAAACAGTATTTGCTTAACCACTTGGCTGCGGACCACGTAATATTATGTGCTCATGCTATTGTCTGAGCTTTGTCTGTTTGGACACACCAGCGCCATGCTGGTCAGACCTGTACTGTGCAATTAGCACCATGCAGCAGTCAAATGGTTAAACTTTTATTTATTTATTTTTTCTTATAACACAAACTAGTAAGAAAACCTCTATAAATTCACCAAATTCATCATTGATCATTACTGGATCCAAATATGCAATATGTAAAGAGCAGATTTCCTGGAGAGATGTCAACAAAATGAAAATCATTATACTTTAACCTTTAGGTGTGGAATCAATTGACACTTAAACATCCATGCAAGTGAAAAGGTTTCATATTATGGATTAATCAAAAGCTCTTTAGCCATGGGAACTATTGATTTTCAGCACATTAATGTCAACATAAGCTTGCCTAGACTTTTACCGCGTTTACATTGAGACTCGCGCTTCTCCGTGTCGAATCCACGGGAAGGGTTCGACACTGCAAAGAGTGAACCTGTGATCGTGTTTATACACAACAAAAAAGGCGAGTTCAACACGGCTCCCAGATCATGACCGGAAGTAAGGGACGTCATTAATGTGTGTTGCCATGTATAGTCAAATTCCATTTCTGACCTCAAGGTCATCGACTTCGACACGGCTCTCTGTTTCACACATAAAAATTGCCGTGTCGAACCCGCCTCCTGGATCGAAACCTACGATGTTGGCGGAGCAAAAAAGGCGTGTCGAACCCGGGTCGCGGATCACACTGATCCCGTTTACATGGCATAAAATTGCCTTGTCGAGCACGATTGCCGTGTCGAACCCGCGACCCGAGTCACAGTGTAAACGAGGTATTTATCTACCACCAGGTGTGTTTATACAAACATGAATGCCTGGAAACATTTGAGGCAGAACACCTGGCGTCCATGAAATATGAAAAGATTCCCACCATTTGGAGGTATTAAAGATTTCTGCTGAGCAAGTGATGCATTAGACCTTGTCTCGCCACAATAAAAATGTAATGGATAACAAACAATGATTCGATGAGTCATATTTCAAAACTTCCACGTGTGATTAGCCGGTTAGAACTTTGTGGAATTCTTTGTATTTATTTATTGTTGCTTTGTTTGTTTAAGTATTGTCATTAGTGTGAATGTGAAAAGTACAAGGGGAAGTCCATAGTCATATGATTCATCGTTTATATTTCCAAAGAGTACATGGAATTGCGCTTTTGATTGCATGTTATGACATTTTACACATATTGTGCTTAAATTCTGCTTAAATCATGAATTGAAGCATAATTTTTGTAAGCATAGTAAAGTTAGTAATCATTCTGGGTTTGATAGAAAATATGAACTTTTCTCGAAAGTATGAAAAGAATCATTATAGTCCTACATGTAAATGCATAATTAAATATGAAGATAAATGAATCAAAAATTATTTAAGCTGTTGGCAATTCTAGCACCATATCCTTTCAACCACCTCTTTCCTTTCAAAACCAATTGTAATGGTATATACAGTATATAATTGGGAGGGAAATAAATTACACTTCCTTTGTTTGATTTTGTGTGAAATTTTGATATTGTCCTCCTCCCTCCGATTATAATTTTAGCTTATATATTGAAGGTCTATTGGCTGTAACAGTAATAATGGATTGGTGAGTTGATTTAGGCTTTAGGGTGCAAATTACAGAAACACCTGGCTATTAAACGAGTTTGTGTTTTGAGCCTTGACACATTAAAACAAGTCATTAGAACAGGTCACTGTACGTTATAATGCATGCTGAGCTGATTACGTGATGTGATTTGTAAAAAGAGTTAAAAGTTAATTCCAATAAAGTCATGAGTACTATTTTTTATTTTATAATTAATTGATAGGAAAATAGATTTAGAAGAGGGAAATGAGTGATACATGTAATGTAGGTATGTGTCACAGGGGCAGTGGAGCCAGGGAGCCCCCACCCCATTTTTTCAATAAATGTATACAAAAACACAAAAATTACCATGTAAACCTTTAAACTCGTCCCCTTACACACTTTCAAAAATGCTCTTTGGCCCTTGTAGGCCTACATGTATCTCCAAATTTGGAGTATTTTCAAATACCCTTACATATGTATTTTTCTTTCCAAAACCATTTACATATTATTTCACAGGCCTACCATATGGAAATGATTGGGAAATTCTATCCATATGGTCTTTGTCTACATGTATATTACAAGTGCAATGTAAATTAATGAATTATTATATCCTGAAGCTGCACTAATCATTGGGTCTCTCTACACCGTGGCATATATCTAGAATTTGAAGGGAGGGGGGGGGGGGGGCAGCTGAAAATGTTCTAACATTAACTTGGACGTACGTTCTGTGGATGATTTTTTTTTTTAAATATAGGGGACATACGTTTCTTGCCCCCCTGGAGTGGATCTGCCACCCTCACAGATAATCGAGGTGATTAATCTTCTCCTATTCATAGGCCTAGATACACATATAACCACTCATTCTTCCTGTAGTTAAGGTTTGGATGATAAATATTGCATATGAATGATCCTTCCTGCTTATATAGCAAGTCAGTGTTTGTCATTCAGCTTATTGTTATAAAGTGTGTGATTCCATCTTCCTCTATCCTGTTATTCTCCAAGAAGTCACGTACCAAGGAAATAGATCTATTTTAATCTGTTTTGACAATTTATATCTTTGCCATGAAGTATATCTACAACATACCATGGCATGCAGATATAGGGTGGTGTATCTGATTGAAACAATATATATTAATTACCCCTTTTCCCTTTTTTAAATTAGGAAGCATGTAGCCATAAAATTTTGAGTTAAAGATAGCAAAACAAAAACAATTCAAAAAGGTAAATCGGGCACTAAAACATATTACAAGGTAAATTTGTTGATAAGTAACAGGGCATTATATATAAAATAAATGCAATTGCAAAGTCCTTTTGAAAACATGAATATTAAAAACTGTGTATCCAAATGGTGTTAATGATCTAGGTATGTATACATGTAATGTATAAAAGCTGTTGACCTTCAAAATCCTTGTCTAACATCAACAATATACAGTAGATAATATATGATACATCATATCCTCCATATATTAGTTAGGCCAAGTCCATTGTCAGTTGAAGGGAGGATTGTTATCTTGAGTGAATTATGCATTCGGTGGTGCTGCACTAGTTCAAGCTGGTAAAATATGAGGTGGATTTGTGGAAAAACCCCGAAATTAGTCAAGCGCAAAGTCAATGCTGTACTTGCTAGAGCTGAATCTCAAGATAAAGTTTTATGACCTGACTTTGGGGTGCCTGATTTGTGCAGGATGGGATTGAGTTTAGGCCTATTTTTTTCAGGGTAGTGTCAAAACCTCAAACTTTGCTCGAGTTTGGAGATTTTGCCCAAAACAACATCCTATTTGAGAGAAAAAAGCTGGGGGTGTTCCACAAAGGGTTAAGTAGACTTAAAAATCGAACTTAAATCCCTGGTTGCGTGCGGTATAGGCCTATAACGCATCACCTCATTGGGCAGATCATGTCCAGATGATACGCGCCATAGAGAAGTTGATCAATTAGATTGCGTGTTATATTACAGGATGCGCATAGAAGATAAGTGCAACTTTAAGTCTACTTAACTCTTCGTGAAACACCCCCCAGATACTCTCTGATCGGGCTAGTTCATAGGGTCAGAAAAAGCATGCTGTTTTTCTAGCTTGAGCTAGTGCGGCACCACCCATTGTTTCCGAAAGACATTGACAGGGGAGATTAGCGGCTTGGACCAGGGGGAAATCCCCCTTACCGCTCATATCCTTTGGACATGGTCTGGTATCCTGTTACAGGTAACACAAACGAACCAGTTTACTCTACCAAAAAACAACAAGAAAGGAAAGATTTTGATTGGACCTTGGTTCACAGGATTTAGTGAAGGTAGTGGATATTTCATGACCTTCAGTATTAGACAGAATGGAGAAATAATCTGATCTAAAACAATGAGATTTGGTTCATTGACCTAATCATTGTAATTAATGATTCATAAAAATGTAATATTTTGGTTTATAGGCCTAGATGCCTTTGTGATTGGATAACCAATAGTATAAGAGAGAATGGAGAAATAAATCTGACATAAAACAATGAGATTCGGTTCATTGACCTGATGATTTTCATTAATTATTTGTAAAAATGTACTATTTTGGTTTATATGACGCCTTTTTGATTGTAGAACCCCTTTTTGATTGTATAACCAGTAGGCCCCTACAATTATATTTCAGACAAACTGTATGCACATTTACATTTGTAAGATGAATACCAAGATCATTGATGACAATGATTACCAGTAACTATTGATAGCTATTAAGAGTGTGTTCAATGTCCAGTTTCAAATTTATACGCCAACATGAATCATGATACAAAACGCAAACACAAAATGCTGATATAAAGAAAAACAAAAGGGTGTTCATTGTCCCCCATCGCCGGTCGTAAAAATAAACGTGTTTCAAATCTCAATTAAAATTTAAACGCCGAAAAAGATGCGTTTACAAACGCAATCAGCTTCAATTTTGCGACCTTGAGCATCGCGATTGCAACGAAATGCGAAATTGAACAGGATTGAGTTTTCAAACGTGTTTAAATGTGCTCTCGCAATGGAAGCTTCCGGTGCAATTGAAAAAAGGAGAAGATATTTGTTTTTTGAGAGTGGGGAATTTAAAGATGGTCGACGTATAAACACGTTTAAATTTTGGACACTGAACGGTGCACCGTTGATCGCGTTTGTGTTTGAGTTTTGTGATTGCGTTTTGTATCATGATTCATGTTGGCGTATAAATTTGAAACTGGACATTGAACACACTCTTAGATGACAGTATGAACTCTCTTATGAAAATTTGCAAAATATAGCATTAAATCATGACAAGGAACAAAATCAAATGAAAGAAAAATATAAACCCAATCAGGAGATATGTACCTATAGGATATAGTAGAGATGAGATGTTAATAATAATAATAATAATAATAATAATAATAATAATAATAATAATATTCTGGATATATACGGTCTTATACATAGTTAGACTACGTCTCTAAGTGCTTCACAGAAATACGTGTATTAGGAAAGGTAACACTGTGATACTTCTGTTGTTTTGGACATGTCTAGAAAGTGAGAGTAGAGATAAATTACACAAGAAGGAGTGGTTATTGAAAGTATGGAATAAGGAAATATGAGGGAAAGGAAATGACATATTCCTGCATGAAATGTCCTTTCGTGGAATTAAATACTTTTCATTAAGGCCTACATGTATATCCAACAATGCAGTTGTACATATAGTCCTAAAAACAAGCAGTTTGTGTCCCATTTGGAAGAAGCTATATCAATGTTATACTATTATTAAAAGGACTACTGTCTGTATTCTTATACAGCAGTTAAAAAGGAATTCATAAATTGTAGGATCATGATGTACACACTATGAACATTCTTTCTTATGTCCGTGGTATGACCATAGCTGGGACATCCTCAAAATATAAACAACAAAGTGTTATGTACTTTCTATTGTCCATGCTTTGTATGTTTATAATTCAGCTCTGATGAATCACATGCACATTTCCTGACGTGAATAATGAAAACTCCATTAAACCACTGAATAATAAGCTTTATATTAGGTCCATCATAAAAACAGCCATGTTTATAGAATAAATGCACATTTTATAATGGCCACCTTGGTCTATAATGGACAACCTTGCTCTATTTTCACTCTGTTTTTGTCAGTCAGATTTGCTTAGCTTGCATTAATGTGTTTCTGTAGGCAGTGGCATTGAAACTAGGATCCAAGGAAATCCATTTTTATCTGAAAATTGACTTTGTCTGGAATATTACATTCTTTATTTTGTTTCACAATTTTTTTTCTTTTACCGAAACAGTTGTTTTTGTAGGCAGTAGAATTGAGACTAGCTAGATTCCAGGAAATCCATTTTTTTTTAAAGAATAACTTGAGCTGCAATATTCGCTATATTTTTAAACCAACTTTATTGAAACAGGACGGAATAGATCACTTTCGTAGAATAAGCAGATATTTAATCCAATTTCACTTTCCTTCCTTGTCTAAATACCAGGAAGTTAATCTTTTATTGTAATAAATTATAAAGGGTGTGTGCTGGTATGTAAAAATTCATGGAATAGTGCAAGTAGTAATTTGTGTAGCATTTTTGATTTCCCCCCCCCCCAGTCATTGAAATGTACATGCACCACTATGTTCGTCCTCGGATTTTGGTGGGAAAGTGGGTGGAGCTAGTTGTATGGGCAACGAAGCGTTCGTTAACTTCTTTTCATGATTTTTCTCATGATGTAAAATGAGTCTGACTGCATTATTCTAAAATCCACTGAAATACTCAAAAACTGTGCAAAACGGTGAATATACACCTCTCCTTTTGATATTGATGTATCAAATAAACCAATTTCATCAAACAATTGGGAGATTTTTTAATTCAGTTTTATGCATTTTGAAAGATCATCAAAATGATCATCAAAATATAGAAATTATGTAAGGTTTTGTAAAATTTACTTTTTCAATATCTGGTATTTTTTTAATAGTTTGAAAATGTTATGACAATGAAATTAGAAGTTTTCTGAACTGATGCCGTTGTTTGCTTAGATGTTATAGATTTTTTTGACTTGTGGACAAGCCGTTGAAATCAGGTAAAAATCTTTCCCTTTTTTACTTTTTTTCGTAACATGTATAGTTTATCGGCATGTCAGTGGTTTATTTTTCATTTTTATTGTAAATCAATCATGGAGATGAAAATTGGGAGTGTGGAAATACAGTGTATGTCTATGTTTCGTAGGATCATTGCTGCTGAAAAGAGAAAAACTGGTTCATATTTCATGAAAAAGTCGCCAATTAAAAAATGCTATCGTACGGCGCCGCGTCTTTCGGCCCAGTCTAACGGCGCCTAGACATTAGTCCCATTCGGTATTACGAATATTTCACACGTTCCATGATGACTTATTGCTTGTTAAGTGTTCTTCTAATTATTGACATTGTAGATATTCCAGTTTACCTATAATAAGGATGCTCGGAGATGCCCAACGCAATGGATAGCTAAGAACAATTTTTAAAAGTTTAAAGCTCCGGTTTATGTTGAATGAAAATCATGGAAGATGCTGGCAACATGTCACCCACCTTACTGAAGACAGCCACGGGCAAGCCACGGGAGCTGGTCAGTCTACGATTTAAATCACAAATGATCAAGGGTTCATTCAGTCCGCCTTCTCCTGGTTTGAAATGAAAATTGGGAGTGTGGAAATACAGTGTATGTCTTATGTTTCGTAGGATCAATGCTGCTGAAAAGAGAAACTGGGTTCATATTTCATGAAAAAAAGTGCCGAATTTATAAATATGAGCGTGTGCATGTCGAGATATTGATATCGCCACGTCTTTGGCCCAAGATATCAGTCCCATTCCGATATTGAATGCCCGACATTTCAAACCAGAGAAGGCGGACTGAATGAACCCTTGATCATTGTGATTATCGTAGACTGACCAGCTCCGTTGGCTTGCCGTGGCTGTCTTCAGTAAGGTGGTGACATGTTGCCAGCATATTCCATGATTTTCATTCAACATTAAACCGGAGCTTTAAACTTTAAAATTGTTCTTAGCTATCCATATGCGTTGGGCATCTTCGAGCATCCTTATTATAGGTAAACTGGAATATCTACATGTCTATAATTAGAAGAGAACACTACTAACAAGCAATAAGTCATCATGGAACGTGTGAAATATTACGTAATACCGAAATGGGACTAATGTCTAGGCGCCGTGTAGACTGGGCCGAAAGACGCGGCGCCGTACGATGGCATTTTTAATTTGCGGACTTTTTCATGAAAATATGAACCCAGTTTTTCTCTTTTCAGCAGCAATGATCCTACGAAACATAGACATACACTGTATTTCCACACTCCCAATTTTCATCTCCATGATTGATTTTACAATAAAAATGAAAAAATAAACACAACTGACATGCCGATAAAATATACATGTTACCGAAAATAAGTAAAAAAGGGAAAGATTTTTACCTGATTTCAACGGCTTGTCCACAAGTCAAAAAAACTATAACATCTAAGCAAACAACGGCATCAGTTCAGAAAACTTCTAATTTCATTGTCATAACATTTTCAAACTATTAAAAAAATATCAGATATAAAAAGTAAAATTTTACAAAACCTTACATAATTCTATATTTTGATGATCATTTTGATGATGCTTTCAAAATGCATAAAACTGAATTAAAAAAATCTCCCAATTGTTTGATGAATTGGTTTATTTGATACATCAATATCAAAAAGGAGAGGTGTATATTCACCGTTTTGCCAGTTTTTAAGTATTTTCAGTGGATTTTAGAATATTGCAGTCAGACTCATTTAACAGCATGAGAAAACATGAAAAAAGTTAACGAACGATTCGTTGCCCATAACAACTAGCTCCACCCACTTTGCCCACCAAGCGAACACGCAACGAATAGGCGAGGAACATACGTGGCACATGAAGGCCAAACTATGGTATTGAATTGAAAAGAGTGAAATTAACAAGGTTTTGTATTCAGCTAAAATTCTCCAGTCCTGAAAGAAAAAAGTACATGTACAATATTGATACATCTACTTATGTTTTAAAGGGACAGCATATTGAAAATTATCTAGTAAAAATGTATGATGTCATCCCTGTACCTTTTGTAAATCCCTATTCATAAAGGTTGCCAGAAACCTTGAATACAAAACTTATGAATTCATCATGAAAGGGATTAAAAGAATACCAACTAATCCTTAAAATATGTCACATATTTTGCAGATTTAAAGCTGATTCATATTAGATTAAGGGGTCATGATAATTTGATGTTTTTAATGAGAAGTGGATAATGGATTGTGACGTGACGCAGATGATGACATTCAACTCACCTTGAAAAAACGTTATGGATTTCCTGATTTTACCTCAAGAGATCAAGGCTGATTAATCCGTGTTGTAAACATGCATACCACAATGACATCAATTAGACACTGAAAATTAATTGTAGTTTTCATTAAACAAAACCCACATATTTCAACAACAATTTTCCTCTTACTATTTGATTACTATCGCATGAGGGTATATACAAAATGGTGATTTTTCTTTAATTTTTCAAATTTACACCAATATCTTTGTGTCCTGTTAAATCTTTAAAACTCTTTAACTATCGTAAAGTGCCTGATCCTTTTACAAAATCCAAGATGATGACATTTTTCTTGAATCTCAAGACTCCACCCGGCAACGTCCCTGAAGCGGAAGCCCCAGCAACGTAAGAGAAGAAATTGAATACGGGGGTGGATGCGTATGTGCCCTTCATGTATGTCAGTTCTGTAACAGCGTAGCCCCTGTACGTGGGAACACATCTCTCAGGCTTAGACTGAAGCATCATTAGAAGTTAAAAAGAAATTGAAACTACAATCATGACTCAGAGGAAAGGTGAACTCTCATGAAATGTTTCGGGATATGTCTCCAGGTACCTGGTAGGATTAGGTTACTATGGGCTGATAAATGTCAGTGTTGTTCGGTTCGAAGCGCTGACTTTTCAAGCTTTAGCGATATCATTCATTCGTATCTGAGATTATTAATTAAGCAGGGAAGATCATGTAACATGCATGAATGGAGACTCAAATCAAAAAGAGTTTTTTTTTTTTGTGGAAAAGCCTTGGGGGGGGGGGGGTGTTATAGGTTTGTATGTAGGCCTAGTATCTATTTTAAATAACCCTTTGAATAAAACCTTAAACATTGTCAGTGTCATTAGCCCCTGCTTGATGATTATTACACTTTTACAAATAATGAATACCGGTTCTATAACTTACATTTTATCCATTTTATATTGAAAATCAGTATTTGGGAGTACCAGTTTCTGACAACAAATTATGCCAATTACCAGTACTTGTCCTTGTTAATTATGAAAAGCTCGCTTTTTGCAAAAACAATTTTTAAAAACATTTTTATCCAAACAAGTTTGCTAGGAAATTGATTTTACAAATGTGAATAGTGAAAATAGATATTTGTTGTTTGAAACATGAAACCCTCTGCTCGCTTGTTGCAAACTAAAGTCACATTGGCCGACATACAATGTCACACGAATGATGCTTGGAGCAACATATTTCCTAACCAAATTAATAAAGCTCTAATGTGTAGAGCAAATTAGATCATCCACGATGCTTGTTTTTACACATGTAAACTGTGCCCTCGGCTGTTCAACATTCATTCCTTACACCTCAGAAAAATAAATGGGTGGGGATGAGGGGTCTGTAAATATCAGAAAGGCACTGCTACAAGTCTCACAACTCATTAAAGGTTTGTCCTAGTTTTATCTGATAACCAGAATATGAAAATGTCTTGACAATTCGAGGTGCAGAGAGATTAGATATTGCGACGATATAATTTGAATGAAAGCCTTTTGAGACATAAAACTTGAGGAAAATTCCAAGTAGGATAACATGAGACTACAATGGGATCTTGCACATTGTATTAAAAGAAATGATGATAACAATGTTGTCATTCATGTGAGGTGAGAGTGGGGGAGGGGGAGGGGCATAAATGTACCGCATGTGCTCCCTAGAGGGATTTATCACCCCTCCTGATAGGTTTAGGGTATTTTGCGGTTTAGGGAAAGCTGTGGATTGATGGGTAAAGGATAGGAGTGAAATGGGTGTCTCTCGTTTCCTTATATGTACATGTCTGGTTCATACTGAACATTCATGCAGTGTATCTATACATCTTGTTGTGTTTCACTTTCCATGTTATAATTTCAAATTTTTTTTTCTATTTAGTTTGTCAATTTTCACAAATTTTGTAGTTAGCTGTTTTTGAACTTTGACTTTAGCTGCTTCATAAAGACTAGCATTTGCACTGGCAAATATGAAAATTTTTGTAATTTAAAGCACTCTTTGCCATACATTTTCAGAACCATTTTGAATGTTTATAAATTGTTGTAGGCTTAGTGAGTGATCATGGTAAAGCAAGTAGATAGCCTATTCCCTTGTTATTTAAAAATGATACTTTTTATAGGATTATGGTTATCAATATTAATTAAAATGAGGGTGAAGAAGGAAACTTTAATACAAGTAGGGCCTATATCAATTAAAGCTCTGCTGATGTTGTTTGTACCTGTATAATAGGCCGATATATTCTAGGTGTACAAGAATCTGTTGCCCCAAATTGGCCTTAAAATTTTTAGGACAACAACAGGAAAATTAACCCAACTCTTAGTCAGTAAAGAGTGAAAATCTGCACGTGTTAGCCCCATATATATATCTTGTGTTGCTTGCAACATAGAAGTACATGTAGGCATATATGCTTGTAAAGAGGATAATCCAAAATGTTTAACATCTAGAGCTAGAGAGAGAGAATTAGAGAGAGAATTAACAGCCTTCTGGCTCTCATTGATGATGCACCTGTACTTGCAAGGTTAATGACATCAAACACTCGTCTTCCTCACCTGACATCATCGATTTAGAAGCATAGAGAGTAGACGGGGATCTTCCAGTAATATGCTATTGATGGTTCATCTTTTAGCATCTCACAGTGCACTGGTATCTTGTTGTTGTCTTATACTCAAGCCATGTCGATGTCAAACCACAGCTTATCAGGATAACAAATGTAATATCAATCACAGATTTGAAAGTTATCTATTGGTACATGTATGAAGCAATGTTTGGAAATATAATGATTAACAATAGAACAAATTTGGCACAAATATTACTTTTTTCTACACAGAAAATTCCTTTGGTCCAGTGAACATCCCATTCACGTACATGTAAAAGAGCTTGATGTAAAGCTCTTTTATTTGATATAAAATTTGTCGTAATAGTAATATTTCATGGAATTTCCTGGGATACAAAAACTTCTGGCTTTAACTGTTAGTACATGTACAGGTCAATGACTTCTACCCTTTAGTATTGTATTGCATATGGTATTATTTTGTACAAGAAAATCTACCTGCATTATTTTCGTCACAAGTGTCCAGTGTAATTACAAGACATAAAAATTAAGGGACATGCTTGCCAATATTAATGATGGAGTGTACTTGTTCTTTCTTTGTAATATGAGATACTTATAAATTTCATGTTTATATTCAGCAACAGATAAAAAGTGAACATGAAGACAGATCAGGGTAATTATATTCATTCGCCATGTGCGTCAAAACGTGACATACCTGGGCATTATTTAAGAAGCCACCATTATTATTTCTCATTATTAATATCACCTTTTTAATTCCCCTACAAATCTCTTTCAGTGTAAACATAGGGATTTTGTTATTAAAAATTAAAATTTTTATGTGGCATATAAGTTTGAAGAATAAAAAACAAACTCTAGAATGTTGCAACCTGAAAAAGTAGTACTAAGCAGTGCTTATCTGGGATTTTCCTTCATTAATTTCTAAGATCAAATCTCAGTCCTAAATTCTTTCATCACCTTCCAATCAGTCTTCAAATGACCATCCTGGTGATGCAGTCCTTATGGTTGTCATGGTAACGAGTGACATCAGGCATGATCAAAGACCAGTCTCCTCCACCATGAGCCCTCATCATTCAGGTGTTTGTAGATTACACAATAGCACTCTCCCCGAGGCATGGTCGAAGGCAGGCCTATAAATAAATACGCTCAGCCCCACACACAGCGCTGCTCTCGTTATCGGGATATAGTCCTCACACACACGCACACACTCACTTTACAACACACACGCCTAGCGACTTCACAACGACACAGTATGAAAATCAATTTCCATGATCCATCTTACGATAACTCTCACTCCCTCTCTCTCAGCCCATCTCTCACTTCTGACAGGCCTATCTATACCTCATTTGCATACATATGAGTTAAAAGCCAGAGTGAGGCTGCAACTGATATTGTTTCCATCATTAGCGAGTGCGGACGGATCATGCGCACAGGCTCCCACATTCTCTATCAGTCAGGGCAAAAGAGAGAGTGGGGGAGAGAAATATTGTGTCATGCTTCTTTATCAATACCAACTGTTCTGTTTTGCGTGCTTGGATATACAGCATATGCCTCCACCTTTTCCAAACGTGTTTGTGTTGGCATGTACGTGTCGATACGCCAGGATCAATTCTTGAGCCCGGTGCCTTTGGGTCTTTATGTCATGCACATACGTGTTCAGAGTGGATTTGGAGAGCCGCTTACTTTGTAGTTTGTTGGTGTATTATTTGTCATGTCATGGCGGTGACGCGATATGAATTGAACTCTGGAAGAAGACAGCAATAATCTTTGAGAGAAATCATGGCTTTCTCATTCCTGATGTTTGCCTATGATCCTTTCCTACTAAGCCCCAAAGACGTGAGTATCGTGCTATTCCATGATTATTCATACAGGTCCACACAATCTCTGTTTCATTAGACTCTGGATTATCTTGATGACATGTGTCTCAGATTGCATTGTACATGTATTTCATTTAAACATTTTTTTTTATAGTTAAGTGGTAGAATGACAGAGAACAGTTTTGCTTTGCATAAAGAAAGTGAGATATATGGCTTTGGTATGAAGTGTTTTAAAATGAGGAAGTCAATATGTACATATTATGTCAATAGTAAATGTAGCAGTAAATATAGCAGTTGACAGAGTCAGATATTGGAGTCAGTATGTTTTATAAAATAAAAATCAACATTACATAGGCCTACATCATAGAGAGGATGTATATTCATTCAACATAGGCCTATATCTCATATCATAGGATCGTATGGTAAACTAAAAATCCGTAGATAATTTTTCATTTGAATTCATTTTCTACCCGTATAGTTAAAGGCTCATTAATTTTCACTCCACGCTGTTAAGCACAGGGTGCAAAAAGAAAGATTTATAGTTGATAATGTTGAATAGGAAAGAATTGTCATTAACAAGTGAATGGATGGAATAATAAAAGACAAAGTTGATCAATACCTAGTACTTGGTGAAGCTCTTGTAAAAATCATTGGTATAAAACATTAAACAAATTACAATGACAAATTGGCCAGATGATGTGGGTTCTTTATGACCAATTTTATGAGCTTACAGTAGACAGCATACCCTCTCTTTATGTAGTATCGACAAATATCAAGAAAATGTGCACCGTCTGCTCATGTTGAATGAGTTTTTCAGAACTAACACGTCAGATTTTTAGCTTAGTACCTAGGGGTATGTGAAGATGACCTTTAATCAGCATAGTTTCTTTTCTGATGGATATATGGATCTCGCTGTAATTTTCGCACTCAAAACCCATTTGCAGAGAATGGCATTGTCGATTTATGGTTATGTAACAGGATTCTGTTTCGATCAATTCTCATACTGACTCGTCGCCAACTCTCCACTGTGCCATGCAATCAATAACCTTCCCAACATTGTTTTAAACACATGGGACTGATTAATGGAAACACATGAGCCTGGCGTCAGTTTTCTCATTTCCGTACATTGATTGCCCTTTTACCTTTTTGTCATCTTCATTACCAAAACATATGTTTGGTTGTCATCTACGAGTCTGTTGTGGTGTTGGTATTTCATTGGTTGGATTCCAAAGCTCCATGGAAACATATGTCATTGAGTCTTGATAGTTTAGATTAGTTTAAAGGTACATCCACCTTTTTTGAAATTCAAAGTTATTGTCTGATATTAGCCTGAAACATGACAGATTTACAATAAACATGTCCATGTGAATCAATGTAATAATTCATTTTCTTGTCTTCAAGCTAGAATAAATTGTCATATTGCCATATAAATGATTAGAATAGGATAACATGCACGGTCTTTTATCAGTCATTATCGGTCATCAGTCATTAGTCTTCTGTTATCAATATTTAAAAATTGAAGCTTTTTACAACTTCATTTCTGTCAATTTCTGTCATTTCCAACACAAGCTCATGTATAAGAGTGCAAATGATTTGTACTGCATGAGAATTAAGGCCTACCTCAGCCTAAGCTATTCAGTCCAATAATTATACTTGATTAATCACAAAAATCTATAATTACATCACATGACCAGAACCACAACACTGCTTTAAGTGACAGACTTGGCAGCCATGAGATTATGGAGATTAAAACTGCTCAGGTTTCAACAAACACGGTATATGAGCTTTACGTGTAGAATTGGCAAGCTTTCATGTGTAGAGCCAATGGCCCGTATTCTGTTACTTGGTTTAGAGTTGTACGGCAATTGACAATAGAATCGAACAAATAGCACCGTACGAGAAAAACTCCCAGCACGAAAAAAACCTCCAAACGTGTACAACTTCCGTACAGCTGGAAGTTTTCGTGCACTGAAATGCACAAGATAAACCGGAAATCCATTGAAATAATGACGCAACAATGATTGTTTGTAGCCGCTTTATCCTTGACTGCCGAGTGTTGTGCATTGTCGCTTGTCATGCATTTTAAATATCACGTCTTATTCATTAACAATTCAGTGGCCTGGGAAGGGAACAATTAACCAGGGAGGTGGAAAGGGATTTTATTCTTTTGAATTAATCTCCTAAATAGCTCCACGAATTTTTTCTTTCACAAATGTGAAGTGTCCATATTTGGCCAAAAGCAATGAAACGTTGAATTTGATTCCGATATCACGCTACATGCATGCGCAAAAGTCTCACGTTAGGTGCATGCGCACCAATCTTTCTCTTATTACTATTTTGTATGTTTGTTTTTTCTTCTTTTTTTTTTTCTTATTTGGGAGGGGCAAAAGTTGTAATAATGGGAATGGGTGAAATGTAAATTTTCCACTATTTAAATATTCAACTCTTTACAGAGCCAACATAAACAATAAAACGTCATTGTTATTAACAATATCCACTCGGCGTCGAAATCCCTACATCTATCAATAATTATAATAATATGGACCTTTGAAGAATGTGTGAATTTGTTTCCATTCTTTTTGTGTGTATTTTTTTTGTACATGTTGTATGTATGTATGCTCGCTATATTTGAAATGGAGCGGGGAAATTCTTTTATTGTGATGAAAAATGTAATCCATGCTTAATAAGATATATTATCAAAGCACGGATTATCTTTTCTTTGAGAAGCTTAGCGGTTCCAGGTTATGGCTGACATGCACAATGCAACGGACCAAGGTTTCAGATTCAGGGCGGAACCAATTGCCTGAATGAACTACTCGTTTAGTATTTTGAATCCAATTCATAACTGTTGTTGCTATCACTGACAAACACGTTTCTTGTCTCACATAGCAACACACTAAATATTGCAAAAAAGGAAAGCGAGTGGGCCTATTTATGTCAAGTGCCATTAAATAATCAGTAGTCTTGAAAGAAAACAGTAGTTTACATTTTCAGTTGAAAATGATAATGGTGTTTTCTCCTCTGTAGAAATTATTGACGTATAGGTGGTATCTGACGTCGCGGAGATGTCTCTGAGACTCGAACACTCGGAGACGTCTCCGATAATTGTTTTTATGTATCATCAGAGACGATCCACGACAGAAAAAAAACCCACACAGATTCGTAAGAATGTTCTATTTTCCCTCGACTCATGAGATATCGCGGAGATTCATGAGACGTCTCGTGCGACCACTTTTAGATCTTTCCCCTACAAAAATCAAAACCGTATCAACCCGTCCCAAATCAGTCTCAAATCAGTCTCATGGCAAATACCTTGAGATACCATCATAAAGGTGGTATCTCACTTTGTCCCCGCGACTTGGATACTCCAGGACGTCTCCGATATAAATATATTTTTTCTGTCGCGAGCATTCGCGGCGATCCCGGGAGCGGGGGTGGACGTGTCCCCTCCCTCGATTTTTAAAGGGGATCGTCCCCCTTCGATTTTTTAAAAATAACAATTTTATGTATGATTAGCTTGTGAAGCTAATAAAGAGGTAAAATGTATGTCAAATACAATGCTAAAAGTTATTATAAGGCAGAATTTTCCGGCTCGCGCTTCGCGCTCGCAATCATTTTCATTAGTTCTGCATAATGTGCGAAGTATGTAAATTTTGAGTTATTATTTTTTCACTTTTGGGTGTTTCTGTCCCCCCCCCCCCCCCTCCCCGTCGTGACATGAAATCGCCGCGCTTGGTCGTGGGAATATCTCGAGACGTCTCGGAGACGTCTGCGACAAAAACATCCTAAACAATTTCAAACCATTCTCAAATTAGTATCAAACTAGTTCCAAATCGTTTTTCCAGTGTAATGACAAGTGACTTGCCACCATTAGTTTATTGTTGGTTTTTGCGTCATGTGTCCTGTCTACAAAATGTCAGGTCAAACTAATACTTCATCGTGTCGGAAAATGTCATTTTTGATGATTAACATGCAATTAATCTAATCGATGTGGAGAGTTCTATAATGCACCTCATTATTAAACAAAGTTTTAACAACATTTAATTCAAGTTAACGAGAAATAGATAAATTAGCTTCCTCTGACATAAAACCCGCAAAGCCATATCAAATTCTAAACCACCTATACCCCTAGTTTAGAATTCTTTAGAAATGTGTGTACATAATGATCCCGAATGACGTCATCTGAATCTACTTTCGTACGATAGGACGCACCGCTTCACTGACGCGGTCTTCATAGAGAAGCGTGCAAGACTCCAGCTTGCATTCTCGTCTCATTACCCTTACTATTTTCGTGCGACAGCACAACTCTAAACACCGCAACAGAATACGGGCCAATGGGTTTTGATGTGAGCGGTATATGTTCGTGTGGTGTATTTGATCATGATATGAGAAATCCTTGAGCAGATTAGTTTCATTCTATCTTTACCTATCTATCATCAAACATGTTCTTTGTTCATCAGCGGCCATGTTTGTTTGGCTGAATCCATCCAATCATCATTATCAACGCAATATTAATATTCTGATGATTATTTGTGATGTCAATAGTTATCTATCCTCATTATAAATATTTTTTTCCTCTGTGTCTCTGTCGAAGAAACAAAAATGAACTTTGAATCATGTATTCAAGTCTTGCATAACTGATCATCTGGGAATATTTAGTTTCTTTATGAACATCTTTGCCAGACCATGTAAGCACTTGTCTCTGTTTGTTTAATAAACCTCAAAACTCAAAAGCTCCCAGATTTTATTTTAATAACTTCAATCAGGCATCATTGACCTTGTGAAGTACACAAATGAATTCATTACATCTTTTGTTTGTCCTGAACTGAAGTATTTTTTAAAATTGACAATGTACCTCCATGACTTTTTTTCCCCACAGGGAGTTTGGAAGAATAGGAATTTCAAATGCCAAAAATCCTATCATTTCTGCGTAATACACAAAAAAAAACTTCAACCTATGGGAGAATAGTAGTGTGAATCGTTAGATTTTATGTACATCTTAGTAAAATTGTTTAAACATATATATAAATATATATTTTGTATTTCATTAAAGTTTATAAGAAAATAAGGTGATTTCAAAGTTTCCACTGATGCTTTTGCTTTTGGTCATGCATTCATAACAAATTTCCTACACCTTGGTTTTTCTGTTTTGTTTTGTTTCTTTGTTTGTAGAATTTGAATATATATATTGAATATTACATTTACCACATGACCACATGACTGTGGTGCATAATGATTGTTTAATCTGCTACATTTGGTATTAATATCACCACCACAAAAGTATGCTGTGCACTTTCATGTGAAATGACTTCCTATTATACCCATGTACTGCAGATATACTTTTGGTATATAATAGTTATATTGTCTTCCTAAAGAAGCCCATTCGTTGAGAAAGAGCACTTTGATTTATTTTGTCAAATATTTTCACATTTTGTCCACATCATCAACATTTACATCTGCAGCGTTCATAAATTACCTATCTGCAGCAACTGAATAATGATCATGGAAATTTGTTAATATGCGCTAAGCCACAAATCATCGCTACACTTAAAGACACACTCTCCCAGCATGCATCAGCGACGATGATATGTTTCCCATCCCGATGTAATTAGCTTTTCTGGGCGCTTCTTGCCGAAGGTGTCGCTTAGCGCTTTTGTAGGTTTGTTGGAGCCAGTGACAGATACGGTGTGTAGGCAGTAAAGAAACCATACAAAGCGTGAAAAGCAGTGTTGGGTGGTGATGTATGCAATTCAAATTGGGAGTGACATTTATTTATTCCCGACAGCTTGATGCCCATAAATTTAAGAAAGGAACATGTTAGGAGTTAAGATTATTCCTGGTTAGTATTCATGTATGGATCCACAAGATTAGATAAGAAGCTCTTGAGTAATGTCTTTCAAGTAAGGTGCTGGTACACATTCAAAATATCAAAGATGGCTAATGTTTTCAAAATTGAGTAAAAGGCTTTTTATTAATTCTGACAGAAGTTTTGAGTGAGCATTAGATTTTGTATGTAATTTGACAAAAAACCCAAGACGACTTCAACATCTACCAAAAAAAAAGAAGCAAGTTTGTTAAAGTAGCCTAGATATATCGTTCCTCCATGACAATTTAAAAAAAAAAAAAAAAAAAATCTAGATTTTCTTTAATTTGACAGAAGATAAGATCAAACTATCTCAATGTGGCCAGAAATCAACTTGTTCGACATCTACCTAAGAAAGTAAATTTGAAGGAATTAGCTGAGATATAATAACTTTGAAGCTCAATATTAAAAACAGGAGAATAATAGATTTCCATTATTTTGACAGATGATTAGAGCTTTATTTCAGTGTTTTAAAGAATTTAAGACTTGTTCTACGTCTACTGATGAAAGCAATTTCATACAAATTAGCCCAGATAACCATAAAAAATCCATGTATTACAATTGTTTACAAAGTAGAAAACATGTTGATTTTCTCTAATCTTACAGAAGATTGGAGCTTCTTTTCAACATCATAAGAAACAAAAGACTCCTTCAACATTTACTGAAGAAAGTAAATCTTTATGAATTAGCTGAGATAACCTAACTCCCTACTTGATTACGGATGTTTGAAACAGTGGTAGAATGGATTTCCATTAATTTGACTGAAGATTAGAGCTCTATTTCAATGTGCTAAGAAATATGAGACTCTTTCGACATCTACTGAAGAAAGTTAGTTTGTATGAATTAACCTAGATAACATGACTTCATGGATTGCGAATGTCTGTAAAATGAGTGCTGTGTTCGCTGTTATTTTCGCGCGATTAATTTTTCGCGCTGAGTGACCTCAAAACATGTTCACAGGTTCTTAAATTCACGCTGCATGTTCTTAAACTCGCAATTGAACCCATTCAATACATGCATAGGAAATCGTGCCTATATATTCGTGGGTTTTTTAATTGGCGCCTGCCGCTCTTTGCGCGAATTAATGTACCACGAATATTTCCACGACTACAGTATTTATTTCTATCCTTCTGACAGAAGGCTAGAGCTTCATTTCAATGTGCAAAGAAAAGTAGGACTCTTTCGACATCTACTGAAGAAAGTTAATTGGTATATGCATTAACCTAGATAACATGACTTCATGGATTGCAAATGTCCAAGAAATGAGTATCTTTCCATTATTTTGATCGAAGGTTAGAGTTTCATTTCAATGTGGCAAGAAAATTAAGACTCTTTCTACGTCTACCGAAGAAAGTGACTTTGTATGAATTAGCCTAGATAACCGTACTTCATATTAAAATGCAACAATTCGCCAACTGTCACGATTTAAACAGGAGATTAAACGCCTCTTCGAAGGGGGTGGCATACATAAGTGTCATATCTCAACTCATATGTAATTCGTATTGCAGTTGTTCTACATCTTATGAAGACAACATGTATGCTGAAAGTCATTTTTGCTTCATGACTTGCATGACAAAATTCTTTCTTTGACCTGTTGGGAGACAACCTGATTTAGCTGTTACACACATTTCCCATATACCTCAGCCTGAATATATTGGTTTGGTCCTTGATGGGTTAAAATGCATTTCTATTTTGATTATTCTGTGTACAATGTAGATCAGCATATACAAGTTCTAAAGGATAATTAGAGGATGAGGAAGTTCCTCTGGCAATGTTTACAGTGTCACAGTTTCAAACAAAGTTTAATTTAAAGGGAATACAATCCTGTTGTATGATACTGCATGCATAGTCAATGCAATCCCAGTACTCTGTTGCTACATTGAACATGTAAACCTTCACTTTCTCGGTTCTCTATGGATGTATTGAGAGAGCCTTGACCATGGGGCAGGCTTACTGTCCATGCATTATTTATCTTCCACCTTCAACACACCCACCCTCACACAGCCTACCATAAATATTTAGATTCGCTGTGAGGCCGCTTAAAGCAAATGAATTACATGCATTCGTGAACCCTATACCATGCTGACTCTAGAGGATAAGATTCCATGGGATTTTAGATTCTGTGAGATTAATGTAATGGAATAGGAGTCAAGGATTTTGCATTTTCATCCACAAGTCCAATTTTGATACTAATCGCACGAAAAAACTGGGTTGATTGGTATAGAATGGGAAATGTTTAAAGGGCAAGCAGGGTCTTATTGTTTGGGGTATTGGAACAGCTGCAATAAATGACATGTATACCATTATTTGATATGCTTGTCAAGAGCATAACAGGTATTAATTGTGTAAAGGAATGTGAGTTGAGCCCTTCTTTCTTTCAGACATTAAAATTTCTGTCTTTATTAGGATTGTGCCCACTTTTATATTTTTTTTGAGGAACTTATCGTATAAATTTCACTAGAGTAATATAATTTTGGTCCAAATTAGAATCGAAAGTGAAAATACTTGACCCACACGTACTTGAAATACTCTGCAGTATTTTTTTCTTTCACTTTATATGTAATATAGTATACTTTCAATCCATTCTGTGAAAACTATTACAGCTAAATTGCTCTGGGTTGAGCGATTAACTCATTTGTCTCATTGGCAGTACCATAGTAATCAAGGTGATGCTTGTTGCGCAGGATGGATTGATATCGCTTTGGCCTATGTGGGTGAATTAGTATGAATTGACTACTGAGAGCCAAAAGGAGGTTACAATAAACTTGGATACAGACTTAACGCCCTATTTGCACTCAACAAACAATTTTAAATGCAGTATTAGCTTATCCATGAGAGTAATGATAAACTGGTATTTGTGGGATGTTCAACATGTTAATTCCTCACAATATCGGTAGTATTTACCGACTTATGAAATTCTAGTCTGGATTCTGCAATTATTTTGCGATTTCTATTTTGATTGCAATGAATTCATAATGAAAAGTTTTACAGATACTCATCTATAGCCAATTTCCTCTGCTTTAGACCCTTCTCTGTCTTTCTCTCTCTCTCTCTCTCTCTCTCGCTCTCGCTCCTCCTTTTGTTTATTTAGTTTTCTTCCAGCCCTTCATATTTAGATCTCTGTTTCATGGAATATAATGGAGGTTTCTAAAGAGAGTCCTCTCCATTTTGGTACTTAAACATGTTTACTTCAACACTAATGAAAGCATTACAAAAATATCTATTCCATATTTTCGTCTTGGGTTTCAACATTCCACGTAGACAAATTGTCTCAAATTTTGTGTAAAGGTTTTCTTTTGATGAAAGAAGCGTAGGGATAATATTGCGTACATGGTCCTAGATTGTGGTAACCCGAAGCTTGTATCGTCTTTGTTCCTAACCAGCCGATGGGCGATGTATTCTATTCTCTGTGCGGGATTGAGATGATATAAGCACAGAGGAGTTTGCTCACATTCAGGGTGTTCAGACACAACCATTTTTTTTTAAACCAAAGCGTATTGCTACACCAATAATAGATTTATGTGTCTGAACACTGACTAGAGAAACATTGTTTGACAAAATGTTCTGATGTAGTGAAATGTTCCAACCAGAACTCGACGACAAATTCCCTTTCCATATGTGTGTATGAAATCTAACGGTAGCAATGATGGAACAGCAAAACTTTGTGGGGCTAAACATTTATGAAAACTTGACCTTCTCTTAAATATATACATGTAGCGGTGACCATGACAACATGAAAAGTGAAAAAAAATTGCGTCTTACTCTTTATGATGCTTTTCATGATGTTTGTGAACTGACCATTAGCTATGCAATGAACATTTTCATTCAGCATTTATTTACAGAGTTTTAGTTTAAACATCTTACGTCTGAACAGGAGAATGATGGCATTCAAGGTGAAAACCGATACAGAAAATTACATTACTTGCTCGTCTCAAAGGGAGGAGATTCGCATGGATTCTCGGTCGCTCCCGGGTGATTGACAGCAACTGCTGTGGAGAATTTGCCTTGTTTTGTCCTCCGATATAGATTGGAGGGAATCGAGCTGCGTAGAGGAATAACAACAACACTTGCATGCATTGATCTGTGAGCGGGGAAAATGCTGTCCTACATTGCACATTGTGAATGTTAAAGATTCAATACCTGAACTAGATCATGAATTATACGAGTAGCTGCATGATCAATATTAAATCAGCTAATCTGATGCCAACATGTAGAATTCTTACATACATGCACTTTAGGTCTACATGTGTGCTGCGTCTGCATATTTCTAAAAACTAAAGAAAACTCTGTCAAATTGTTCTTAGATTGTCCTGGTTTTATGCTTTGATATCAAAATGAATTAGGCCCATTTTTTGTTTTTGGACAATACATGAATGTTAAACTGGCCAAACTTGAGATTCATATGCAAGCAAAGGTACTGTACATGTATGCTTTCAATTCTGAAGCGTGAACTTGAATGTCGCACAACGTTTAAAGTGCATCTTTGGTTTAAATGTGAGTATCGCGTCCCTGTGTAGCTTGGTATAGCCATCTTGTACATGTTGTAAAGCTATCAACTACGTGCTATCCAGGCTCAAATGAAAGGCCAGTTTGTGTTTGTTGAGGGGACAGTTGTGCTCTACTTCTTTTAGTAATGTAATTTGATGAGTGTTACCCATCAGCCTTTGGGAGCTGTCACATGTCCTATGACACAACAATCAACCACACATAGGAGAACGGGATGTATAGGGAATAAAAGACAGTTACAGTTCTTTATGGAGAGAAAATGAGCAGTTATGAAGATAGACAGGCATATAGAAGACACACTGAAAATCCAATTAGACGTGCAGTCTTACAAAATTCACTGATACATTGAATCTGCTGTGTACAGTAAACAAAAACAAAACAAATATGCAGACCTTATTCTTGCATTGTAATGCTCTCTTTCTACTTTTAATCATATACTTCATCTTTTTTTTCTTTTTTTTTAAATGTTATCTAGAAATTAGTCCGCATTTCCTTTTGGTTTGTATATTTCTGCTGTAGTTAGTGGGTACTGTTGATGTCCACCCTTTATTTTTCTTGGGACTTGCTTTACTCATCTACGTTATGCAGTTCAAACAACCTAAAACATTCCAAAACTTGTTGGCGTAAACAGTGCTCCGTCTGTTCCAACAAACTATCTTCGTTATATCATCCTCCTCCTTCCGCAAGGACTAAGTATCATCTTCCCAAACTAAACATACATCATCAGCATCCCGCTGTACCAACATCATCCTCATCTTCTACCTGTATTTTCCTTCATCTTCATCTCCTCCTATCATTGCTATAGGATTACATAGGATTTAGTGTTGATGAGATGTATCACTGTCCGGGCTACTGATGAGTGCTATCGGAAATGATAGGATCTGTTCGTTTTGTGAAGTATTTCCAAGGAACCTTGATGCGGTTTATGAGATTAGGAATAATAGGATCTGGTTGTTTGCCAAGTGTGTTTCCAAGGAAATTTGATAGAAATATGTCAGCGGATTAAATGTATATGAGATTAATAACTCTGAAACATATGAAAATATGATTCATGCATATTTCTAGTTTATACAGGATATGTTATAAGCGTAGGTAAGTTTAATGAAAGAATTCTGATAGTTTCTTTTTGTATTACTTCAGCCTGTAGGGCCTATTTTGAGCCTGCACATTTCAGCCTGTAGGGCCTTTTCATTCTCTTTTCAGACATAGCACATATACAGCATGTACATTGTAGTTGTAGATTTTGATAATTTTATCATTTCATAACTTAAATTTTGCAAATGAGGGACACGATATGCTGAAGTTTGGCAAATGATTGGGAAACGGAAGTCATTACATTCAAATGT
Source organism: Paracentrotus lividus (assembly GCA_940671915.1). Taxonomy (NCBI): domain Eukaryota; kingdom Metazoa; phylum Echinodermata; class Echinoidea; order Camarodonta; family Echinidae; genus Paracentrotus; species Paracentrotus lividus. The sequence continues at coordinate 35,026,655 of CALNVZ010003428.1, forward strand.
GTACATTAAATATTTAGTGTTTCCACTTTGTTACAAATAAACATATTAGCAGGTACCCTCTCTCTAAATAGTAGATGCTATTAAATATTTGATCATATTCTGTTATGTGGCTCCCGTAATATTCAACTATGGGTGATTTATGATGGTGGCGAACTCTTCTTTAAATGTCATGTTTTTTTAAATTCTCACTGGTGCGTCCTAGTTTATATGAAACCTGATCTCCTTGTCCAGTAGAGCGTATTCCTGTAAGAGATGATAGGACTTCAGGCTGTGTGGGAGATCAGCTTCTTAAATTCCGTTTAGCCTCATTGAATATAACACCTGCTCCAATTTTTTTTAAATTATAATATAGATTATTAATCCTGCCCTTGTAATATTTATAGATTATTAAACCTGATCTCACAATATTCATATATTATTGATCCTAAAGTGACATTACAAATAATTGGATATCCTCCCTTTAAATACTTAACTTGCAATTTTGGGAAGTTATATTTTAAGTTCATTCCAAAATTCTAGCCTTCTGCCCCACTTACGAACTTGTGCAATTTAATACCAGACAATATTTCCCCAATAATCAAAAACATTTGTTTCTTCTCGCCCACACACATACAATGCACATACCCTCAATAATTTTAATTACAGTCTAACTTTTCATCACTCTGTGTAGGTGTTGAATGCGTGGGTCAGAAATAGATCTTTACTTGGCAACTAGCATCTTGGGTGATTTTTAACCGGATGCTGTTGCCATAGTAACAGGATGAAAGCATTGACCAGGGATGATAGGCATCGGTCCAAGCTCCATGTGAGAGGATAATATTTCAGACCAGATACCAAGGACTCAAAGCTTGGATATTGTTTTGGTAAATAAAAAAAAAAATAATCTGGCAGATTAAAAAGGAAGGTTACATTGAGATAGATTGAAGTATTATATTAAAAAATGCATATCACTTGAGGAAAAAAAAGACATGATTTAGCTGAGTCTATTTTAACGGAATATGTCCGAAAATAGAGGGCACAAGATCTGATCTCACAGTTAAATTAAAATTTTAACAAAGATTCAACATGTAACAAAATTACTTAAAATGGTCACTTTGCTTGTTTAATAGTTGGAGTGTTTCATAATTATTCAATCTTATCAAAACAAGAATGCAGCTTTAATCTTTAAAGGGCATCTATTCCATTGGCATTCACTCACTCACCAGTGTTGGCTCAATGGTCAATTTTTCATTTTAGGAGTTTTTAAAAATAGCAGAATTAGGAAACCACCTTTAGACAAAGTCATGGTAACTTCAAACAAGCTTTCAAGATAACACTGCAGGAAATCGCTGTCAAATTATTTATCTAAAGTTCAGAGGGGCATGTTATACTTCTACTATTTCTTGTCTCATTATTACCATTTTTTTTCTCAAAAATGCATTTGAACAGTGTTAAAATGCAAATTGTATATAATATTTATTGGCCTTCAGAATAACTTTGGATTATGTAGAAAATTAATGTTGTTAGTTTGTTTGTTGTTGTTTTTTTTTGTTGTTTTTTTTGTTGTTTTTTTAAAGGAAAAAAGCAATGTGGAGCAGATGATTAGGATCTTTCATGTAATACACCACCAAATTAAATATGTAGTGTATACAAATATTGTTAAGTGTGAAATACATTCATCCTACATGTATCTGGAAACCCACAAATGTAATTTTATCTGCATAAATTATTAGTGTGTAAGAAATATGTCATTATGGTGTTTTATTGTGGTTTACCCTTGCTAATGACTTGGTTGTTGAACCATGCAGAAGGCAAGATGGTGTGTGGGGGGGGGGGTGATGGGATGACTCCTGCTTAAAATATCTGGCCAATGCTGAAATGTCAAGATCGTTCGGAGCGGATCATTTCACTTAATAGAGCATTCACCTTCCATGCTTGCTTGCCCATCCAGCTCGCAAACCCAGAGAGAAGGCGCTGTCCTTTCAGCCCAAAAAAATTGAGAAATAGCCTAGCTACTGTTTCATCAGCCCAAAACTTAAAAATAGCCTGCTATTTCTGATCCAACGACAGATCAAATAATATTAAGCCTTTTCTCCCAATTAGCAGGCTAATATGCCCAAAATGTTAGCCCAAATCTTGGATCTTGAAATAATCAGCTAGTTTGTAGTTAAGCTTTTTAAACTGCAGCCGAGAATAGCTAGCAGAGCATCTATATTGAGGCAACTTCATTTGTGTCCAAATTTGAAGGTGGAGTTAAAAACACGTATTGAACCTGGTTCAAGCTGGTGAAGTAAAAACTTCATGCTTTAGAGGTCTTCAGGCTTTGTTCTGATCCATGTTAAAATTGGCAATTTCAAAACTTTAGGCTGATAAAGCAGCACATATAATCGAGGGGAGAGAGAAAGGGAAAAAAGAGAGAGAGAGAGAGAGAGCAAGAAAAACAATTTCAACATCTGGCTCAGCCATAATGAACTAGTGCTTGCTGGTTGGATACAAGTTGATCATGTTGTATTCTTTCCAGATGCTTCATGTACATCCTCAATGAAAAAGAAAAACAATCATTACCAAAATTGATTATGTTTCAGTTAAGAAACTCTTGGTATTCCTGTAAACCAATTGATGTAAACATATCAATTTAATGACCATGGTGCCATCTCTACTTAGACTTGTCCTGAGTATATTATCATGTTTACATCATTTGGTCATGGACGCAGACTCTGTGACTGTAAAGACACAGGTTTTGATCAGATCCGATGATTTACTGTCGCCCATCAAACTTGATTTATCCCTTCAACTTCAGCGCTTAATGTGTCTGCACTTGCAGTTCTGAAAACATTGGAATACTTATGCAGTGAAGTCAGATTGATAAAGTATAATTAACAGGTTTTTGAATTAGGACTGTTATTATTTTTTCAGGTGACAGCCTTGGTCAAGGGCAATTATACCATTAATTATAGAATGATTCGATGATATATATATATATATATATATGGTCAGGGTCTGCAAAATGGTGTGACTATTTATGTTTTGATAAATACAATTGACATATGATTGATGAATTCTTTGGAATAATATAATCAAGGGTTAAAGTACTTTGATCCATTAAGTTAATTAGAAAAAAAAAAGGTGCTTATTTAAATAAATGTGTTTTATTTGAATAATTATTCCGAGTATTATATTGTTATCCTGTTGTATTAATAAAAGTGGTGAGGGTGTATATCAATACAGTATATAGGCCTGCCCATTAATTCAGAAAATTTATAAATCCAATTCATAAATATTTGTGACTCCGTAATCTCTTCTTTTAAATGGAATTTCAGGTAAAGTCAATCATTTTCATAAATGTTATAAGAAGTACAGCTTTGGAATTCCAACAAGATTACCTCTGAGTTGAGATATGAAATCTTTTTATCTCTCCATCCCCCACTGGGAGATGAATTATTCATGCTAAATCCATTATGCTGGTTAATCTGGTCACTGCCATGAAAAAAAGCATTCCATCACCTACAATTCCTCTTTCGCATATTGATGAGGGAAGAAGTTTATCATCGCTATTCAATATGTACTCAAGCCTGCTCCTCCCCCATGCTTGTAACCTAATTAATCAGTTCCCATTGGCCAAAGTTCAACGGTAAATATTTGCGTTTCAGAGTATGTTCTTGATACTGTTGTGCACTTCACGCACTATCGGATCATATACTTGATATATGCGAGCCTGCAGGGGGGCTGGTTATTGTGCAATATGGTTATGATGCCAACCCAGGGTCTTATATAAGGGTGTCTGTGGTAATAATTAAATTTGAATAGGGCCCCAGAGCAATGCAGTGATAAATTATCATGACATATGCGCCACCTCGGTGGTTTATTAATCAAACTGGAGCTCATCGCTGTATCAACATTTATATTGCTAATGAATTTAAGAAGACGTGTGTAGCATGATGTATTACAATGACTGTCATGAAAAAGATTATTACAAAACAGTAAGAGGGTGATATATAATTCTCATTATAGCTTCTCTAATTAAATGGTATCTATGAATATTATTCATACTTTAATTGTCTTTTGTGCTCCACTTACAAGTATTAGGACATCATTTGTGATATGAATTGAAAATGAACTGGGTTACAATGTATTCCTGATTTGGACTTATGTTTGGTTTTCCATATCATAAAACCAACTGTATGGAACAAGAGGACAATTTTAAGATGATAATTTGGTAGTGATTCATTATCATAGATTTCTGATTATCTGTAATTTTGTTGTAATTAAAGAATCAATCAATATGGGGAAAAGCTATATACTTAATGTTTCTTTTTTTTCTCTGTGTATCTTTCAGTCTACTCAGGTAGAGTCCAGACTGCCGACGTTGCAGCCAAGGAGGTCTCTACTTCCTGGTCCAAAGACGCACCATCCACTCCGTAACACCGACATCAAACCACCGCACCTCGCACCCTCAACGCCAAACGTTCCATTCCGACATCTCGTCGTTGGACAGCGCGTTGAGACCACAGACGGACGAGTAGGACTCCTGCACTTCAAGGGCAAGACCCATTTCGCCCAGGGATGCATGTGTGGTATTGAACTTGATGAACCTGTAGGCAAACACAACGGTTCCGTTGACGGGATCCATTACTTTGAATGTCCTCACAGATACGGCGTGTTTGTTCCAGCCCATAAAGTCCACATACTACCTCCCCCATCGCCTTCAAGTCCTACATCAACTCTTTCACATAATTCCAGTACTAGTATATGCAGTAGAGAAAGCAAAGACACTAAACCAAGTAGTAGAATACCCACGTTAGGTTTAGCTGGTGGAAAACTTCCGAGACCAAAGACTTTACCCGTGTGCAAAGACTCCATTTCCAAGCTGAAGTCGAACAAGAAAACCAGTAAGAACTTTGACTGCGGGAAGAGTGATACTTCTTCGGAAAAGTCCTCGACATCTAGCAAGCTGTTTCAATCGAAGAAAATCAGCCCTGTGCATACCAGTATTACCCATTCTGGGTGGACGGGCGACAATAGAACTAAAGGGAAGAGGACTACAGATACTCAGGTTAATAAACTTAAACCAAATCATAACACTACTTTTACCGTGAGTGACAACAAGCGGCATTATGCGAGGGTGACTTCCCCAAAGGACAAACCTTGTAGGAGTAGTAATACAGAGCAGAGTAGCAAGACTCTTCTTCAACGGAAACTTGCACGCAATAAAAATGTGAATAACAAACTCAACTCCCGCCCTAGTCTTAACGACTTGACAAGGACGTTTGAAGAAGGTGACAAAGAGGACAATAGGAAAGATAAGCCAGATATTGTGGAAGGTTGTTACTCTAAATTGAATGAGACCTTTGAGCTTGACAAGGAGGTGTCATCGTTTTTCCAGGATTCTTGTTCAGGAAGCCTCGGCTGGGACGACTCGCATTCGCTTAGTCCCCTGGAGGATAGTTCTTCTGGTCGTGAAAAATCGGATTCTAGTTTAGCGTGGGACTTTGAAGTTCCTCAATCTTCAACTCCAGTGCAAATACATCTTCAAGTAGGCTCAGATATCAGAACTTCTATACCAGAGGAACCCAGGATTTATCCTCTAGGTATCGGAGCTACTGCTCCTGCGTTCCCTGTGGACAGTCTCTCCAGTTGTGATACTGAGAACACAGATGAGGAAGTAGAATACAATGAGTTTTTGGCAATTCCAACATTCTTAGATACCCCGACAGGTAGATACAAATTTGATCTCTTAACTCCAGAAGAACTAGAACAAGCTTTGAACGAATACAATCTCTTGCCTGAGGAATTACAGGATGCAATAGAATTTGATTGTGAGCCCCAGTTCTCTGATGTGAAACCAAGGATTTGGGAGCCCATTACAACGGTTGAAGACGAATTTTTAAGAGAGTCGAGCAACGCTCTTTTCTCAGTACCCTTGACTGCTATGGATCCAGAGCTCAAGGAGAAATATGAAGGCATTGAAACACCAACAGTAGATAGCGAGGCAACCACACCACTAGGAATAACGTCAAATGGAATGGAAGTAGATTGTTACCCACAAGAAGTTTATGCTAGTGATGTACAAGGTAAACCAAGAGAGTATCCTTCAGTCTTACCAACTCCAACAGCCGATGGAAACAGTTTTTGCATTGAGAGCAAATATGGGGAGCATGTGCAATCGCAGGGAACTCTAAGTGATATCAACGATACAACTCTTGTAGACAACCCTTCTAGTATGGACGATGGTGTAGACCTCTCAGAGGATTTTGAAATGGAGGTTGATCCTCACAACACGACGTATGATGTGGATGTGGACCTTCTTGACCAGGAAGAAGCAGAACCACAGAGTTCCACCTTTGTCATTCCCAAGTGTGCTGAAAAACGTCAAGAAGGGGATGGTCAAGAAGTCAAGGTGGGCATGCTCTTTGAAAGCAACAACAACAGCCAGTTGCCGATGTCTCCAGTAGATCTTCTTGAGGGAACTCCTCACTTAAAGACCTTTGATGTACAGGCAGCTGTTCCAGAGACTGATAAGTTTGGTGCCGTTATTGTTTCATCTGGGACCGATGTGGAAGTATCCCAGAGTAATGGTACAACAAGTGGAAGAATAGTGGCGTCTATGCCTCAAAAGACTTGCTTTCCTGTCACTGCTGGTGAAACACCACATAGTAAACTGGAGCGTATCATGATGGATACGGAGGAGGACCTCAAATTCAGAATGGATGAGATGGCAGTGGAAGCCAACATGGCAGACGTAGATGAAAATAAGAGCGTGGAATCTGAGTGCAGCAGAACAGAGAGTGACAGGGCCTCTGATAGACGGGATACGAAGACACATAATGGGCAACCTAATGGAGAGTTACAGGCCGTCATGGAGGTTGGTATGTGTCTCATGTCCCAAAGTGAACCTGCTCCGGTCACAAATAGTGTCAGGAGTGGGATAAAAGATCTTGGCCAACACTCCAAAGAAGACGAGAAAAAGGATGATGAAAAACCTAATGGTGCTGGCAAGAGAAAGTCCCTGCTACTTACTCCCAAAAAGGTCTCCAAGAACATCACCTCACACTCCACCCATTTCCAAGTCACTTTAAGTAGACCAAAGACAGGAGCAGGAACAACGTCCAACACATCCAAACCTGCAACTACTCAAAACCAAGGTGATAAAGATAACAAGAAGTCTTACACACCGTCAACATGGAGGAACGAGAAGAACGGCTCAACAAAGTCTGGTGTCATCCCTAGGAGGAGATCTGGGGAGAACCGACAAACAGGTCGGTTGAACGACAAGAACCACCCAGGACGACACTCAGCCGATGCTGCGCACCTGGTCCAGAAACTCCAACCCATCCTGGACATCAAGCAAAGTAGGAAAGCAGAAAGCTCATCATCAATGGAGGTGGATCCTGGAAGCATCACATCGTCCAATAGGAGTCTAAGGTCAGAGGTGACTGCCAGCAGCACAACCTCTAAGATGAGCTCAAAGAATGCTCAGAATGGTGAGTGATGTTGTTAATTCCTTGAATATCTTCATGTTGCAGCTACTCTCTTCAGTTTTGAAAACATTCATTTGATAAAGTGAATTCCACTTCTGTATATAGAAATTTCTTGATACATTGGCAATGAATCAAATTTTCTCACCTCCTTAAACATTTTTATTGTTTGCTAAGAATAATCAAAAGCACAAACAATCGCCTAAACTCTAACTTTTTTGATGGTCTAAGTAACATTATATGAACTTTCATATTGTGAAAGCTAAAATGTAATCAGAAGGACATCTTTACCCAGTCACTTAGACTGAATGACAGGTGTTTCAAGAGTGTCAATAGAAGTATCCCATAGGACCCATGAGCTAATGGACGTAATCTTTAAACAGAGTAAAGAAGAACGGTTTTTCTTCTCTAGTGTACTACTGAAGTACATCATGTCGCAGTCACATTTTTCCTGCAATGCTTAACGGCACGTCGAAAAACAGCCATTGTAATCATTTTTGTAAGGTGTGATGTGTTAAAAAATAGACAAAATGGCTGCTTTCTACTTGCAGTACTGGCACAGAGGGGGAAATATGATTGCATCATTAATATTCATTAAAAAAATTTGCTAACTGATCCTGCACATGTATGTTATTACATAGAAGACAATTTTGTGGAATGGAATGCATTTTGGTATGTGTTTTAAGGATTTTATGGTTCATTTTATATTCTCTAATGGTCGTCTTATTGTGATACTATCCAGGCAAACCAACAAACAAGGCTACGTTGTCCATTCGGCATTCATCGGATACCGCCACCAAGAGACATGAGCGCAAGCCTAGTTCCTCCAGTATGGCTTCGGATCACTCGCAGCGACCAGAGTCTAGGAACTCTGTCTCCTCAAGACCAAGCTCCAACAGTTCCAGAGAAGGTGAGGAACTAAAGCATGCTTTATTGGCTTTATAAGATATGTCTGCATGCATTAGCTGTTCTTTGGCATCTGAGGATTAAATGAGATAAGATCCATTTGTGAATGGACCTGGTGTATATATTGGCCTTCCTCATGTGCTTAATGAGGACAGTTCACATAGGTGGTGCTTTCTCTGGAAGCTCCATTTGAGGTAGTGCAGTATAAAGCATGCTGGCACCTGTTCTGCAAATTGCTGTTGAGTTTGCCTTGTGTCTTGAAGTTAAAAATGGCATTCCTAACAGCACTGTACTGCACTACCGCAGATATCACTGTCTATGTGAACTATCACAAAATAAAATATACAAAAAGCTAAGCAGCATTAGTATTCAAGACAAATTTTCATCTGAATTTTGGGGAACTAAATGAACTGTTGTAAGCAGTTGAAATTCATATAACCAAGAGAAATGAGGAAAGCCAAGGAATAAAAATAATGACATCCAGGGATACATGTTTATAATAAACAGATATTTATTCAATTAAATCAGCCATAGATACATAAATATATGTCATACTGTGGGGCATGCATAGGACTAGTCATTTGTAACTTGATATATTGAAGTTTGGGAGTAATGTATGAATTAGATGTTAATAACCATGGAAAAATTATTTGACCAATTTTATACATGTAGTTCTCATGTGGTTTGGTCAAATAATGATTCCCATGGCTGAATATTTGTTGGACTTCATTAAATGTCAGTAGTTGAGATTTGTATTTCATTAATGTTTATGCAAATGTGAAAATAAATAAATGAATTAATGTAGAATTCAAAGTTTAAATTTTTAGGAAAATTAATACATACCACATAAACATTTACACTTTTAGAATATGTATAATAATTTTGGTTCCATAAATTTTTTTTTTTTTAAGAAAATTTTTGAGGTGTTTAGTTTTGTTTTTTTTAACTCACTCGGTAGTATATACTGTCATTTTGGTTCTCAAATTCATGTGGATCTTTTACAGAATTAGGTTCATACGTGATGAAACAACCACTATTTGTTTAGTGCTCACAAACTGCACGTATCTCAGGGATTTGTTAGGAGAAATAGATCCAAGCAGAGGCTTGGAATCGTGAAATACTAGATGAGCATTCATTAAGCTCAAAACTAATGGGAAATTACTTCTATTTTTAGCAGTTCTGTCTGCATATTTTATTAGCAATAGTAGGCTTACAATACAACCTTGGGTTTCAGAACAGTGAAAGGAAAGATGAGCAGATTGGATTGAAATGATGATAAGATTCTAATCTGAATGTTGGGTTTATAGACTACAAGCTTTTCAGTCTGCTTTCGAAGCTGTACTAATTAATGCTTCCTTTAAAAATATCATAAAGTATCAGATTATTCTGATTTCTATTCTTTCCTCATTTCTGAATGGGAAATAATTTCATGCATATCTTGATTAAATCTTTGCTGATTTTACAAATGAACTATAAAGTTTCACGATTCCAAAGCTAATATTGGTAAAGATATTAATCTTTTCAACATGATTTATTCTTCAATTTTACTTTGACCACCAAATTGATAGATTCTACCTTGATGAAAATAGAAAATCTGCTCAAAATTTGTATGAAACAAAAAGTGGTTTAGTATTATGTAATTGCAAGACATTTTTCGCTTTTGTTTGATACAAATACTATAATGAAAAAAATAACAATGTATTAGACTAGATTAACATTAAATACAAGTACGTAGTTATAATCTAGCACTCAACAAAACATAGTCATAAATGGTATTTTGGCACAATGGAGATTACATGTATTATTTGTCTATATATATGGAATCAAATTTATTCATGGAGGAATTATTACTGGATTGTGATAGTTTCAGGTTGTGGTATTTGGGGAAAGATTTTGAGCAAGTGTTTTAAGAAAATGTTTGTGGATCAGACTGATGCTGTTAGTGAAAAAAAAAAATCCTAGTTTTTATTTCCAGTTCATAAGGAATAAGGTATAAAAGAATGTGATACAATTTTAAAAAGATGCTGCATGTACGATACTTGGCAGTGCAATTTGCAATCGTCTCCTGACCTCATAATACAAATGCGTACAAAACCCTTGTTACGTGACCAACTACCCTCTCTGCTATTTATCTCTGATCAATTGGAGCGGCCATTAGTCCCATTAGGGAGACTTGCGGCATTTCAAAGGCTAGTGCATTGTGGGTAGATCATGGAGCCTATGGTTTAGATCCCTTGCCTAATGATTTGCACGGCAGCATATGGTTTGTGGGTAAATTAAAAAAATTAAGGTCCATATAGAAGCGATTAGGAGAAGTGCTTTTATCATCCATTATTTAGGTAAAATCAGGTATTAATATTGCATGTTTGGCTACATGTAATTCGAGAATGAATTAGAAAGTTTGGTTATAAGTCATGAAAATTGTGTTTGGAAAATTAGTAGCCTTTCACATATATGAAATTAACTAGTAATGAGAAGGAAAGTGTTGTATCTAAATATTTTATATCCATAAACAACTTATATTGAAAATTTGCTCAAAATCTCTTCCCAGTTGACACATCAGTTGAATGAATTGCTATAGCAGGCATGGAAGAAGCATATTAACCCTGTAGTTCTAAACAGTGATGTAGTTGAGACTGGATTTTGTGTTCGATAAATAAAGAAATCCACACTAATCAAGGTTCCTGGCCCAAAATATTTTCTTGGGACTATCAAGATAAAACATATTTACTAATTGGTCCATTTCACACAGACCCTAAAATTTCAAATTGAGCAATGTCAATAGAGAATATGTGTAGTCCTGAAAAAGATATTGGCCGGTATTCTTAAAGGGTGACTATTAAAGTTAGTAGGCCTTCGAGAATACTGGCCCTTATTTCTGGTCTCGGTCTTGGGTCTTGGTCTTGACTACATCACTGTTTTTAACATAGCAAAGTTGCATGATTATTAACCTTTAACCTCTTCTTTCCTCTTTATTCTTCGCTTCATTCACCCTTTATGCATGCAAACCCATATACGCTAATTTGCTATCCTCCAATATTTCCTTTCCGTGTCATTCCTTTACCATCTCTTCTCTCTGCTCTTCTGTCCCTCTATTTCTCTATCTGTAACATTTCTATCAATATTTCTTGTCTATCTACTTTTCGCAACAAACTTCAATCCAACTCTGATAATCTGTTTTTTTAACCTTCAAATCTTTCTTTTTGTATTGATATTTCTCGTCTGTCCTCTATTTCCGTTACAAATGTCAATCTAACTGATAATCATTGTTCTACCTTCAAATCTTTCTATTTCTCTTAATATTTCTCGTCTGTTCCCTATTTCTGTGACAAATTTCGATCAATTTCTTATACTCGTTCTTGCTACCTTCGAATCTGATTCATCTTATATGAACGAATCATTGTCTTGAATTCTTCTCTATTCCTTCCATCACCAATCATCACATCAAATATCACCTTCTATCTATCCCCTGCAATGTCACCACACTGTTTCTATTTACTCTCCACTCCTTTATCCTCCACCTTGCATCCATCATCTTATATATCATACCTTCATGCTTTTTGCTCTCGGCATCTCCCTCCTGTAGCGAGAAATGCTCGACGCAATCGCGCAACAGTCGGTTCAGCCTCGACCAGTAGAAGTGAGTATATGTAGTGCTAGTAGTGGTCCCATTCATTCATTTGCCTGTGGTTATAATGTGAATGTTGTTTTCTTAATGTGATATATGTCTGTATTGGTTGTGCATGATATTGGTGGGCATGTCTGGCTTACTAATTTAATGATAACATTGTTGATTTTGTTAAATTTTTTCTTGTGGGAATACATGAACTGCGTACATGTATACCTTTTTCATTCTTCCCTTTTAAGATGAGAGTTTTTGACAAATACATTCATAATGTTCAACTTTGAACAAGAACAATTTTGAGTTCATTGAAAATTTCCACCTGATCTATCAAAGTGGTATCCCTTATTTAACTTCTATAACAGCTACAAATATCAAGTAAAAAACAAACCAACAAAGTATACTTTATTTGAAACAAGAGTGGAACATGGAGAATATGTAAAGGAGACTAAACTCCCTTTGAAATCTTAAAAGTTTTTCCACTTCCTATTCATTAGCCTATGATATCGAGTGAAATTTCCCCCTCAAGAAATCAGACAGACAATAAAATTACATTGAAATTTCCATAGATGTTTGCATGGAGTTTTGATGTGTGTGATCATAATTGGTTTCGATTCAAGTTGTATTTTAGTTTGAAATTAAATCATAACTCCCATGATACATGTCGCATACAATTTGTTTGAATTTGTGTGATAGATTTAAATATGGGAATGCATTTTCTTTTCTTCTTCTTGGTCTTTTGGTGGTTTCTTTTGTAGAGTGTTTAACAAAAAACATATTTGTTTATTTTATAATTCATCCTTGTTTTATTTTTCTTTCTTTTCCTTGAAGGCTTCTTCAATAAAAGTCTATAGATAAAAACATGAAGAATCAATATTTTGCCACATTTTATGAATCATGATTAGGACACTAGCTGATTCATGTCTGATTATGATAAATAAATGATTTCAGTATGCAATCCCTTCTCTTAAGGTTACAGGATAAAATTGACAAGTTTGAAAATGAAATCAAAACATTGTAAAAGTACCCCCCCCAATAAAAACCCCCCCCCCCCAAAAAAAAAAAAAAGAATGAGTGGAAACAGTAACTTTGATAGGATTCAAGACTTCTAATGACCCAGCAAAGTTTAGAAATTGAGATATTATTTTCTCCAGTATAGTCATTTGAAAGATTCTATTGAGTTTTAATATGCTTCGTACCATGTATTTTACTATTTATTCTTTTACAATAATCATTATGTACAGACCTTGAAACAATGTAATTATATCGCCTAAAAAACAGCAGATAAATAGAGACTTGTACGGTCAGACAGACTTTAAATCTCATAATAATCATCAAGTCTGGATGGTTCTTTAATCTCTAATTGACCAGTTTCTGCTGAATTCATAGAGATAAATGTATACCTTCTATTAATCTGGCAGAATTATATCTCTTTTATTCCCTTCTCTGTCTCTCCCTCCAGTTTCTTTGCACTTTCTTTATAATTTAATTTCCAAAGCAATACTAGTAAATTGTGCACAAGTCACTCTTTGAACATAAAATATTAAGCACCAACAACACACGTACGTGCACAACATACATTACATGTACTGCACCGAGCACGAATGCTTCACTCCCGTTTAAAAATGATATTCACCCAGTTGATCATGTCAAAGTGAAGCCTGCCCTCTTGAGTTGACTGTACAGTTAGTGTATCTCACTTTCTCATCTGAGCACATAGTATAATTTTGATTTGATTTATCATTGTCCTGTCATATTGAATTCAATGTTGAATGGTTTGATCAATGTTCTTTCAACTTTCATTTATTTTTATTTGATTCCTTGAAATTTTATCACTTTCCCGATATGTATGTCACCTCGTTATTTTACACTTTGATGTTCATAGCACTTTGATATATATTCAAATGAGCAGCAAATTTACTCTGGTCTCTTTTTTACTTGAAAAAAATTATAACCAAATTACAAATTATCACTCCTAAACTACTGCTTTATAAATTAACACCAAGAGGCATGAAAGACATTGTAAATTTCACATCAATTTAAATTAAGCAATACCCAATACTCAATCCATGTTTCCTTTTTAAATTATGATAATTTACTGGTTGTTATTGATGACCTTTCAGATGTGACCTCTACAAAGCCGCCTGTGTCAAATTCCTCGTCACGCAATCGTCAGAGTGGAACCTCATCCAGTGGACGCAGTACAAAGTCTGCATCTAAGACTAGTCATGATACCAACTCTACTAACGTGGATGCTGGTATGTTGCATTATCAATAACACATAAATAAATAAATGAATAACACATAAATAAATAAATGAATAACACATAAATGGATAAATAATAAAATAAATAACCAAATAAGTAAATAAATAAATAACACATAAAGAAATGAAAATAAATAAATTTTGGTTAAATTCAATTATTTTAATTTTAAAAAATTCTTAGTTATACGTACCTTTTCTTTTTGTTTTGTCTGCTTCCCATACTTCACAATATAAAATTGACAGAAATGAATAATTAACTCTTCCATTGTAGTTCTTTCATACACTTTTCATGTCTTTCCACCAGCTCCTACAAGAAAGATTGCTGTCCCGTCCAAGAAATCATCAGATCACCACAGCAAGAAAGGATCTACATCTCAAAAAGGTACAAATATTTCTTTCATGGTTTGTTTTTAAGTTATATAATACGAAACCAGTGGTAAGTGGACGCTCTTTATCAGTTGCAGAGATGCTAACACTACGGAATATTGATAACATTAGAAATTAGAACGCGAATAACGCAAATATTTTAACAGCTGAAACGAATGTCTTGTTCCCAAGAGTAAGAAATCTATTGATTTGAATGCATTCTCAAAATTGAATGACAGGGCAATTATTCATGCTTCCTCACATGAGAAGGCATTTGGTTTAGCTGTTTCAAGTATTTGTGCTATTCACATTCTATTTTCTAATGTTCTAATTATTCCGAAGGGTTGGCATCGATCTCTGCAGTTGCATTGCTGGTGATCCCCTTTAAGGTGTCCTCCTTATATTGGCCATCACCCAGTATCTGTGGGACATGTTACCATGGCGACTGCATCACAAGCCATTTAAAAGGGCAACCTTGAAGTCATATTATCCCTCTTCAATGTCCAGTCTTCTTTGTCATGATCTATATATGCAGGTGGCGATGGGAGGCTTGTAATCAGAGCAAATCTTTCGGATTATAATCCTGTCATATTCTCAGCAGACCCGAATATACATTGTAGCGATCAGAAACCACTGGTCTTGATGAGTAACATGATTGTAAGAGTATCTACAAAGTCCATTTGATCTCATTTAAGATTCAGTACTTTCAATCATTTTCCTTTCAAGTAGAAAGCATTGGAAGAGAAACCTCCGTCAAATCTCTTGGATAACAAATGTATTAGATCCCGCAAATTTTTGTAATCGGCAATCAGGGACGTTTGCACATGGGGCATGCATATTCAACCATGATGTCTGATTATGCCTCAGTAAGGTAAATTGCCAATTGGTCTAAACCCACTTTGACTAATACTCTTTTGGCCTCATCCTGCATGGTCTAATCCCATGGTCTAATTCCATTTTGTCTACAATCAGTTTGTCTATGTACCTATTGGTCTAATTGCCACTTCACCTATTTACCATCTTGTCTAATTCCAATGTCCGATTGGTCTATCACCCACCGAATAAATTCTTGTAACAGACTGGTTATAGACCAAATATTCATTTGGAAATTAGACGAAAAATGTGATTATCCAATTTGGCTGCTATGAATCGGCACTTAGACCAATTATGCATTAGACCAAGAGGAAGTAAGACCAAACTGTTAGTAGACCATATTTTGCCTTTTTGGTCTCAGACAATCAGAGAATTGGACCCCGGCCCCCCTCTCAGGGGGTCAACCATACACGTATGCTCGTTCCAGATTCTTAGGGATACCCCTATCAGTCAGGGAATTACCGCCTATTACAAGCTTTTGGAGGGGAAGTTGCCACAAAATTACCCCCTATCACAGGCTTTTGGAGGGGTAGCTAGTAAAATTACCCCTTTTCCCAGGTTTTTTTAAAAACCATATTTGGGACCTTGTTTCAGGATTTGTCCTCAAAGCATTGAAAACTACCCTTAATTAAGTATAGGTTAGGGGAAAATGCTAAAAGACCCCTATTTCAATGATTTCTCAGGGTTTTTTTTCCACGACCTGAGCCCCTAAAATCTACCCCTTTTCTGGAGAAATCGGAAACAAGCATACGTGTATGGTTGACCGCCTGAGGGGGGGGGGGGCCAGGAATTGGACCAACTGTTGTTAAGGCCTAAGCATACCATACTAATTACGACTGACCGACTTTGAATCTGAAATAACTATTAAGCGCGTATACTTTTCAATGTGCTTGGTTATTTCAGATCCAAAGTCGGTCAGTCATAAGTCGTATGGTGTGCGGTGGCCTGTAGACCAAATGAATATAAACCCTGAGTTTGTGTCTAGATCTCTTAGTCATGCTCTAATTTTGAAGCTGGCGATCTATTCTTGAGGCGAATCTCCTGGATTAGGTACTCATTAGTGACTTTGATATTTTCCAATTAGATCTTCTAAAGCAAGGGATAGAAAGGATAAACCACTGTAGAATCCAATTATCTTGCATACTATGCCTAGTTTTCTCTTCATGCAGCAGCAACAAATGATTATTCTGAGAGTAAATCTTATGGATTATAGAATTCATTGGTAACTTGATATCTAATGGTAAACTAATTAAAAACAATAGTACTTAGACACTTCTGTTTGATTGTTAGGTAATGCCCTTCATCCCTTCCAAAATAAGGGCGAGAAGGGCAGGTGAGAGGAAGGGTGTTGTATGGCTCTTGCTAGTGTAGCTTCATAGATAATGTTATGTTTTGTTGTAATTTTAAAGCATGAAATTTAATCTATTTTACGGATAACATACTTCCTGGCACCATTGGCTTTTAGATGCAAATGCTAAATAGATCACATATTTCTTAAAGCACGTTATTCATACTTATTACCATCAAAGTGGCTTCAGCATCTACAATAATCCCTCAAATCCTCACAATTCCCTATTCCCCCACATAAACTGAAAATGGTGTTTATTTAAAAAAAAAAAAAAAAAGGGGGGTAAATGGTTCACAACATAACATTAAATAGGTAGGGATTATAGTGGTTATTTCCATGTGGGCCATATGTAGTTATATTTAGGTCGATAATAAGATTTAGGCGTGGTGAATGTTACTGGATCAGTGAGTTAATTGAATCTTTAACATGAATACAAACATGACTCAGGATCATGTTTGGGGCTGTAATGCAGCTAGCAAGGTATCTCTATTTGCTTGAAAAACATGCCTTAAACGAAAAATTGATGATTAGATCTATCCTCAAATCGTACCTCAAGTCAAGAAAGGTACTTTGGATTTAGATTCAGAGCTTGTTTAATGTTGACATAATCACTCTCTTGTTTATAATCAAAGTTTATCAATTATCAAATAATCTTTTGAAAAATTATGTCAATACAGGCCCCAAATACTGGTAGTCTATCAGCTTTTATAACTTCGCAGTTACAGTGTAATTAGAAATATGATGAAAGTTTCTCTTTGTTAATTATGTACCAATTTTACTAATACTAAAGAGATTAAATAATCAAAACATTGTTGTCAAAATCTGAAATTAAATTTAGCTTCTAATTCTATACAGAGACAAAAGTAGCATGGCAGTTTACTGTAGTTCCTATATTTTTTTAGTAGAGTATTGTCTTCGTGTCTGCTTTAACCCCTTGAGGACTGAGCCAGAATATATTCGGGATGGGGTCTATGGGGAATGTGTGTTCTAGCCAAATCAGCTCATCTCCAACAGGTTAAGGGTTGTATGACCAGGCAAATGTCAGGGTGAAAAGCTGTCAAACCTTTTCATACATTTACCAAGGAAACGCCCGTCTGCATGTCGATTATTTGTGATGACTGAAGCAGAAAAGGTTGAGAAAATAAAAGAAATTTGAGACGGGAAATGAAGATATATTCTTATCCCGAGGAATCGTCTGACATTTCTTTCGTTATGTTGTCGGTATGATTTTAGTCGAGGGGAGATGCCTTTGGCGGCCTGGAGTCACCCACCCTCCTCGAACATGGACACCAACGACTTGGGTCACTGGCACCTTCATTTCCAATCTCCAGATTCTAAACCAATATCCTGCTAGAATTGGTTCGGTATTGCCTATTAGTTGAGATAATTCATAGATTAGTCAATGCCAAGGTATTTCAGGTTTTCCATCCACCATCAAGCACTGTCAACGATGTGCCATTGGTAAATGACTGCTTCCTGGGACTTCTGACATGACGGCAGCTGAAGAGAACTTCTTGACGTAGATTGATTTGGAATCGCTGTCCAGGAAACTTCCCATGGAAGAGAGTCATTGGTGAGAGAGGAGGGGGCCCACGTACCCATGGAAGGGGGTAAGAGGGGGGTTAGAGTTGGTCGTGACGCACACACAAACTTAGCCAACGATTAACACATTACCCTTGCCATTGGAGAACGGGAATGGACTTGAAGTAGGGTATAGGACAATCTGTATGACCAGAACTAAAGCTTCTTGCAGACCTAGAAGATGAGGGTATGGTGATAGGCGTGGAGCGGCCATTTTACTTGCGTCATGTTTACTGGCAGGCTTCATACCCGCACCAATGGCGTAGCGGTGGGACTACGACCATGCATTTCCCCTATGAAGGTCACGTTGGGTCAGCGTATTGCCTCCCATATTGTTTGGACGAGGACAGAGTGTTGCCAACACCAGGCCAAGTTGAAGGGTAGTTATCATGTTCGTATCTTTCTTCATACTCACTTCTTTGCATTTTAGTGAGATTATTGTTGACTGCTGAATGGTATAATCATAGAATAGGATGCTGTTGGACAGTATAAAGGCTTGCTGTCTATTTCAAGGTCTTGTTATGAATGTGTAACTTTCACCAATGTTGTTGTTTGTAATTCTGTTATAAGAATTGATATGTGATAAACAAGCTTTTGTTTTTATTCACAATGAGCCTTGATTACAGGTATTGTTTTTGTTTGAGATCAATGACAATTGTTTTTTTGAAGTTCTCTATTGTGAGTTTAACACCTGTTGTCATATAATTCAGGAAGAATTTAAGGATGTCTAGTTATATTTAGTTTGTAACTATGGGGCTTTCATTATTTTGGCAGGTCTCTTTCATATGATCATGTTCTGATAGAGCATTTCCCTTTCCACCCAACCTTATAATCAGTTTATTGTTTGGCTCCTGAACAATTATTGTATTTTAATTTTCATCTATTGTCCATTAAAAATGAGTATCTTTTTACAAGCAATCAATGTTATCATTTTCATGTACATGTAGTCTCCTTTTAAGGTTTTAACCTGGATGGTGTTTCACTAAGTTGTTCTTATTTTAAAAGTTATGAAAGACTTTACGAACGACTCAAACATGTTCTTGGGTGCTATACTAATCACATGAGCTATAATTTAGCACAAGAACTGATCACCGGTCGTTCGTAAAGTCATTCGTAATTTACGAACGTCTTGGTGAAACACAGCCAGAAGTTGTGCTGTAATATCTGTACTGTATGATTCTTCATGAGGGAGGTAACTGGATTCATCCTATGTTATGCTTAGGATGACATTTGGGAAATGAGAGTGCAGGAAGTGGGGGAGTGGGAGGGAGGGGTTGGGAAGGGGGGCAAGTAGGAGGGCTAAGAAAGGGGGAGAGGTAAGTGACCAATGCTCCCATTTCTTACCCCCTTGGAGGATAGGAGAGGAACTGTGGAGGAGAAGGAGGGTATGCTTGTGTCAATTATAGGGGCAAATAAGATAGAGTGGAGTGAGGGAGGGGGCGTGTTTGATTTTGGAGAGGGATTGGATGAAGGGATGCATGTTCCTAAACTAAAGGGCAGAATGGTTTTGATAAAGATGGGAAGGGATACTAGATGCTTATTTTTCAATCTTAATGATGGAGTGGTTTTGTTCACACAAAGGGTGCCAGGGGGGAATAATTTCAGCCTGGACCTAATTTATTCAGATTAAGATTCAGTTTCAGATTATAATTTCCCCTAACAAACAATATGAATTATGATATTTTAAATGTAAACAGGTATAATTATACAAACAAACAGAAATATGAATGAAAGGACTGGAGAAGAAGAAAAAGCATGGAACTTAAGTGTTAACTACTAATTAAAATGCCCCCTCATGAAGAATACTTAACTTATTAATCCCCAGCTAACAAGTGCAAGTGCCTAACCGACACGTAGTGGATCGTGGTTTGAATCGGAGTCACGTCTTTCGGGTGATGATGTTAGAGTTCGGTCCCAGACATAAATAATCATGTCTGATTGATACACATATGTCATAACCTAATAACCCCCTCACTAATATACTCCAAAGAGGAATAGGGTAAAATATAATGCATAAGTATATTGTGTTATTTAAGTGCTTATACAGAGGAAAAGTAAAATTTTATTTGTATAATATTGGACTGGTTCATTCAGCACGATTTCAGACTTATTTATTTTACTTTATTTTTCCATTCAATCATGATTTTAAAAAATGTATTTTAAATAGCAGAATGTTAGACCTAAACATTTCAACCCCTTATAAAATGAATGCCTATTCCTGGCAGCTGTATCGAAGGTGTCTATAGGAATATCCTTTTCTTGAAACCCGCCCTATTTCCTCTTTTAGATCTATTAGTCCAGAAGATTGATTGTGCAGCCGCCTACTAACTATCTACCTTCCAATTGGGAAGTGGTTACCCTGACAATGCTTCCCTACTTCATTTCAACTATTCTATAAAAATATACAATTTTTGAAGATATTAGGCTTTGCCACAAGTTCTTAATGTTTCTTTGGCTTTCATACACTTTACTGTTAGATATGAATGTTTATCCACATATGAAAGATGAGAAATATTTCATCCCAATAATAAGTATTTCCTTTTCAGAAGTTTGTCCTTAATCTACTTTAGTGTATGCCACTAATTTTTTAGGTATCACTAAAAGAATAATGCAATTTTAGCCTAGCTAAGGCCGGTAATAATAATATGATGCACCTTGCGCACTCTGCAGAGTGGATCTGGCGCAATACAAATCACATTATTATTATTATTATTATTATTATTTAAGTCACTACAAATCTCTGGTCTGTTGAATAATTAGGTTATCTGTAAAACATGCTGAGTGCACTCTGTACGACATGTTCCTCTAACTTTATAATTTATTTGGCAAAGAATCAAAAGTAAGTTGGGGGGGATTAAAAGAGGGATTTGAGAAGCTCTCAAGACATTAAGGAGGTAAGAATTAGATTGTCCTCGCTGTATTTATAGCCACCTCAACCAATACATGGGGAATAGATCCATTTGTTTATGAATGAAAGTTTAGAGTCTGTTCTGTAGTATAACCTTCGTAGTAATGGGTAGTATCGTGATATCTGATACTTTTTACCCCTTTTCAAAATTTGAAGAGCTGAAGATTAGGCAAATATAAATTTGTTGATTTATAAAACATTTGATATTCAGCAAGTGATATGCGGTTGGGTCAGCCCTGATTTTGTACATGTCTCAATTCAGTTCTTACAAGAAAAATATTTTGGATAATCTTTCTCTCCTTTTTTTTTATGGGGGGGGGGTGTTCAATATCGACTGTCAATTAATTCCTTGAAGCATCTCTGTAGCATAACATATCAGGGTTGAATATGAAAAGTGTAGGTTAAGTATGATTTATAGCGTGGGTTAAGTACACGTTCAATATATTGCTGGGTTAAGTATGATATAGTAAGGACCATTAGGTATGATATAGCGTGGGGTATATAGCGTGTAGGTGTGATATAAATAGAATTATATGACGTTAGACTTTCAAGTGTCTTAAGTGTATTGGAACCAAACCTTCTGTCCGTGTTATTCCAAGACTAAATTTTATATTTAATGAACTTCTTTACTTGAAGGTTGAAACTTGATGAATGCGGAAGTATGTTTGAATTAGTCTCTGGGGGTAATATTTGATTTATATCACATGATTAAGTGATTAAGGTATAGATTTAAAAAATAAAAAAAATAAAAAAATAAATATGAAGGCCATTTCTCTTGTATAACGTTATATATGGAAAATTTGTGACTTTAAATGAGATTACAAGAAACATTAGATGTAGAAATTAGCAAAACTTGATTTTTTTTTTGGCATTGGAAGTAATAGCTTGACAAAGCTTTTACTGTTGAAGGAATAAAATGAGTAGATTTATTTTTTACTAAAACAGGGAATTACTGGAAAATATTGTTTGAGTAAGGATGATATACATTTTACCTACCTAATGAAAGAAATTGTGAGGGATTGAGTTTAAAAGTGGGCTCTCAAATTTTAACCATTTTAACAGATCCTAGAAATGATATGGGCCCATACCCGGTATTCATAAAACCGTTTTAAGGCTAGTTGTCAACTAATTACATGGGGAACATTACCCAGTTAGGTGATAACTAGGCCTATGAAGGGTTTATGAATATGGGCCCTGGACCCCAACGGAACAAAATCGACCTGATGGTAAATATATTAGCTTATAACAAGTATATAGGTCTGTAGACAATAGCTTGGTAAGGATCATGTTATGAACATGAATGTCAATCATATGTTGGAGGTTAATCGATAAGACAGATCTAACCTACTCTCCTGAGGAAGCCTTAGATGTATTGTCTCCATCATCAAGTGTTTCCTAGTCTAGTATCCTGTAAGCAATTATGTTGTAGGTTAAAGACCAAGGGAGGTTACACATAATCTATAAGCCAATATTTTGTCAACAGATATTTTCGGGATTTTGGACTATTTTGAAAAATTCGCTATTGGATAATTTCACAATTTTTGTGATGTTTTCATTACTATAAATAGCCTTATATTGAAGTGGAAATTTTCGCGAAGATGGACTCGCGAAATTCGCTAAAATAAAACCACTGCAAAAATAACCATGTATACAGTTCTAAAAAATACAGTCAACGTTGTCTAAGTCGGATCTGTTGGGATTGAAAAAAAAATAGCTTTGACTAAGAAAATAATTGAAGTATGAATGGTTAAAAACAATGGAATATAGGCCTAGGCATGGAAACATTTTACAGGTTAAAATATCATAAAGGAAACTGATTTATAATATATAAGTACATGGCTTGATTGTATATTAACTCTAAGGAATTTTGGTAATTATTATCATCAAATATGTATGTAAATCATTTTAATTTGAATTATTATGATTAAAGGGAAAATAAGCAGAAAAAAACAAATATTTTCTGCTCAAATTGCCACCCATATCATTTCTCATCTAAACCTATTCATTCCAGGTATCCTTTATCTAATATCAAATATCATGTAGTAGATAGTTTTTGAAAAGGAGATACGTATACCCGGTATGTATGTATCTTGAAATTTTAGAGATCTGCTTTATATTTATAGAAGTGTTATGATTCATAAAAGTTTTATCGCTTCCACTCGATACCACAAATTTCACCCTCATTATTACGTCAGTTTAATCTTTCAGTTTCTACCTCCGCTCACCTTTTGGATATGTTTTACAATACTGATGTGTATTTCACTATAGGATGTTATATTTTGACCACAAAGGGGCCAGGTTGTCAGAGATTCTATTACTCGTCATTTCCTTTCCAAAACTCTGCCTATTTTTAATTCCTCCAGAAAAGTGTAATATTGAGATAAGCCCTGTTTACGCTTTCAACGCTGATTAGGTTGTGAAGAAAAAGCAAAATACAATTGTCATTTCTCTTCATAGTATACGTGTACATGTATGTATTATCCGATTAAAAAGTCATCAAAGAAGTGTGTTGTGTGAGGAGAATTAATATGTATTTTTGTAGCTTGCTTCCTTCAATTTTTAGAGGTAAGTTAGACAACATTTCATTTCATTTAACCAGTTGTTATTTCTAATTCAGGGAAGAATAATTACATTTTAGATTCACTCTCATAACTAGCATTCTAATTTCAATTCAATTCAATGCTCATTATTTTTCATTGGTGCTAATATATCATTAGGTAGTTTCACAATCTCAAATAAATTGCAAATTAGTCCATTTGATGGAAGATTACTTAACACCTAAAGTGTGAGTGATTAGCAAATGGATAAATCTGTTTAGGTAATCAATTAGGATTGTGTCACGCTCTAATTAATCTTGAACTTTTTTTCACAAGTTCTCATATGAAAGGAATTAGGTCTACTAGTCTAACGTGATATCACCTCTCTACTCTCTCGGTCATAGGGCACAGGATGTAGTATGTGGGACTGAACAATAAAATCTTGTATATTTTGAAAACAGGATAGGGACACGCACTTTGATTAAATCTGGTTGAGCTCTTTGTTTTTGGGGTTATCCAAGGGAAGTTAGGACTGGGAATAAAATGTAAATATACGTAGGATCATACAGTGTATGAGACTAGGAGGATCAAATGTTGATGAATTAAAGAATCGATTTGACTTCTTCTGTCACCGTGACTTAACATGGGAGTTTCTCCTTCATCTTTTTGCATATGTAAGATGACTTCATCTTTATTCATATGAATCAGATCATGGTTTTCGAGGAAGAATCGTATTCCTGTCATATGGTGGAAATTATAACTGCTAGTATCTCATTGTGGTTTGTTCTTTGTGACTCAACCTGTTGTGTGACTGTAATGGAGTTGAACTACTGGATATAAATTATATTTGCCAGATTGCAAGATAGCTAGCCATGGGATATGTGCCCTAAATAGTTAGTCATTTGATCAGTTTATAGAATGATCAGGGTGGTAGGGTCACCGCCAGTGGTCATGATCAACCCCCTAAATTGTGCATGACTGGTACTGGATAGTAAGAGGGAAGGGAAGAGGGAAGGGGCCGTTAATCCTCCCCTGTGTCTTACTGGAAACTTTCCCAGCCTGTTCCTGAGAAGAACTCAACATTGAGTGTGAAGGGGGTAAACCTAACCCTCTTTCTGTCTACTGTAAATTAAAGATGGAATGAGGAACATTTACTTTGCTTTCTCCTGATAAAGAGGGAATACGATAAGGAATCACCCCCTTCAGTACCTTATGACTACTATACTCTTTAGTGACAGCAGGCCTTCCTTTTTAAGGAGAGCGATCGCTCTTGCTCTCCTACAGCTCTCCTTAACAGTATTTAGGAGAGCAATAGTTGGCTCTCCTTAAATTGCTTATTTAATCAGTTACCCTATGGAGTGAACTCAAAATTACTCTCCTCACAACTCTCCTTGAGCCTTTCAGGAGAACAATTTATTGCTCTCCTGCAATTTTTAAAAATGAAGCCCTGTGACAGGGAAGTGGGCATCCTGTATCAATGGACTCTCTCCTTTGAACACATATAGGGCTGTGTGGGGTAAAGTGGAAGGATGTATTTGAGCTTATGATTCAAGTCTTCTGAGATAAACAGTTCCTCATAAACAATTGATATTTTTCATACTAGAGTATACTAGTAAATATTGGTTGAATATGGGTGGACATGTCAGTTCAAGCTTTTGTCTTGAACCACTTCTCTTGTACAGGTTTATTTCAAAATGCCAAGCCTCAGTTTATGTAAACCTATATTCAAACTCATCCTGAATATTGTGTCAACAGGATGATGGCATCTAAACATGACTTAGACTTAGCTGCTCCTGTTCCTTGTGGAACAACAGCAACAGAACTCTTCCAACGTTTCCATTCTTCTGCTAAAGTCTCTGCCAAAACATCAACCCACAAACAAATATCATTTGAAAATTATGAGAATCCTTGCTGTAGTTCATGTAAAACACTTCCCTGTTTATTCTAACTTTGCCTTTTATTATTTTGTCATTCATAGATCCACACCAAGACAAACATGGCCAGATCCGACCCAAGACGACGGCCCACACCCTCCATGCATCTCCTCCTGATCTGGTCTACACATCCCTTGTTAACGGAGAAGCCTCTCAAGAGATCAAACGTCTGGAGTCCATCTGTGAGACCAGGTTCCTTCAACTCTCTAAAGCCAAAGAACAACTCAAGGAGGCTACGAAGGGTTTCGATGCCATGTCGGCCATCGTCCAGTACCTCTCTGATGAGGTTAGTGATGAAAATCATTTATGAACACCTTTATCAAAAATGTTGATTAGTCATCAAGGTATATATCAAGGGGCAATGTAGTCACATCAGCTATCGTTTAAAAAATTAGATTTGAACGTGGAGGAAAATTTACCAGAAATATATAATTTGAACAAAGAGGAAAACTGACCAGAAAGATATATGAAAAAATGAGATTCCAGCGGAATTCGAGCTATGGCAAACCATGCTGGGGATCGTCCCAGAAAGCCCTTCAATGCTCATGTTCAACATTAAAAAATGTAGATACATTTCATATATAAGTTTTTTATTACAGGCATCTCTTTTTTTTTCATTTTTTTTCTTCATTTATTGATAATTGCTAAATTTGCCTTTGCTTCCCCTCCTATTTTTTCTGCATCTCGCACTTGGTGAACTTAAAATTTTCAGTTGATATAGAGGGAACAAGTATAAAGTCCTCTTGGAGAACCTGATCTGTATTATGTCAACTATTCTACTTACATTACTATTTCCTCCATTTCTTTTTTTTTTTACATATTTCTTATTAACATGATTGGGAATCTAAAATGAAATGTAAATAGTTAAAAGATATCAATAAAGCATAGAGACCTGCTTTGGCAAACTGTTATGCGCTATTTAAGAATCAAATATTTTTATTGCTATTAATGTAAAGTAACATATACTTTTCTACTTGATTTTTAATATTCATTTTACAGGTTGATGGTTTCTCTGCACCTTATCTCAAGGCTAAGAATGAAAAGCTACAGAACCAAGTCACTATGTCAGCAATCAAAACAGGTATGTTACAAGCCTACTTGTCAGAACATTTATCTTAATTGCTCAGCACAGCAGGAATGAATTCAACAATCCAGTCATATTAAATGTTCCTCTGAAGATATTTAGCTCACAAAATTAAAACTAATTTTGCAAAAATTAAATTTTACATGTAGTAACTTTCTTACAAAACTTACATTTATGATATTGTGGTACAGTCGAGTTGGTTGCAGCTACTAGAAAAGCAAATTACATAACTGAATCCACACCAACAAACCAAATCACCTCATAGAGGGTTAAGCAAATGTTTAAAAAAAAAAGAAAGAAAGGAAGAAAAAAAAAAAAAGTATCAGGCAGAACTGAAATCAATGTCCCAGCTAATTGCAATTGATTGAACTCAGTTGTACCCTATTTGAAGAAGATGAACTCATTTGACTGCAATCAACTGTGTCATTGATCTCAGTCAGGACTATTAAGAAAATTACACAAGACATATCCATACAGTTATGAATACAGCACAAGAATATAATAATTAATTTGCATGGATGCCCTCCTCTCTCCATCTCAGCTCAACAAGAGGCAGAGATCTGTCGTCTCCAGGAGGAGCTTAACATGGAGACACACTCTCATGAGGAGGAGATGAGGAGAACAGAGCTCCTTCATATGGAGGAGATTAGTAACCTGAATGAGACGCTAAGATCCAAACACAATAAGGAGATCCAAGCAAGTAAGTAGGATGCCTTCTTTCAAGAAACCAGTTAGGTGGTAGGACGTAGAAAAACGTCTTTTGGTACACATTTCCTCAAGTTTTCTCTCAATGTATGAGACATGTGATTCTGATATCGTTTAAACTGTAGTTGGATTCAAATTATTCTTACCATCTTGAAATATCTTTTTTTTTTAATCAAAAGTAGAAACATGATAGATAGAGATCATGAAAAGATTACTGTAAAGAAAAATTAGAAGTTTTTAAAGAACCATCTCATAAGAATCTTTGATATTAATAATGTAAGAATCAAGCAGATAATTTTAAGTAGGGTTTTCTTATGCTCTAAATTACTTTGCTTTACTTTGCAGTGGCTACTGAACATACACATGAAATCAGAAGACTAGCTGATGGACACCAACAAGAGGTGAGAAGATGAGGATGATAATGGTGATGATGATGATATGATGATGCCAATGATGATGACAAACAGAATGATGATGATGATAATGATTAAGAAGATAATGACAATGATAGTCTCGATATTGGTGGTGATGATAATGATGGTCATGCTGATGTGATGGTGATGATGGTGGTGATGATTATGATAAAGATGATATTGATGAGGGTGATGCTGATGATGATGATGGTGAAGTTGATGGTGATGATGTGATGATGGTGGTGATGATTATGATAAAAATGATATTGATGAGGAGGTGATGATGATGACGACGACGACGATGATGGTGGTGGTGATGGTGATGGTGCTTGCGATGATTATGGTAATGATAATGATGGTGGTGATGATGGTGGTGGTGGTGATTGTGGTGGTGATGATGATGTTGGTGATGTTGGTCATGATTATAATAGTTATGATGACGATGATGGTGGTGGTCAAAATGATGTCAATGATGATGTTTTTAATGATGAAATTTGGATTAAAGTGATGTTGGTATAATGATGATGAAGATAAAAGAAATTTCAGTGATAAGGAATCATCCATCAAAAATGTAAACCCGAAACTTAATTCCTCCTTTCCACCCTAGATGTGTGACATGACAGCTAGCCATCAAAGCTTAGTTCACGACATTGAGGATCAACACGCTGAGCATGTTGCTCAGATCAATCAAGATCATATGGAACATGTAGACGAGGTGATGAGAGAGAAGGACCAAGAGGTAGAGACGGTGAAAAGAGATGCGGAGGAGAGAATTAGGGAACTACAGGTAAGAGATGGATCAGAATACCTGTTCATGATTGGGACAGAGCAGGGATAACACTCCAATGATTTAAATCAGAATTACAATTTAATTTTGAGTTATTTGTTTTTATTTCAAAACAAAAATTTAATTAAACAGAAATCATCCAACCAAATTTCAATAATCATAAAACAAGCTACCTATAGAATAAATTTGTCAGTGTTTTTAGAAGCCTTGCCACCAGACCTCTATCAGACCTATACAAACTCAGAAACCCCCTGGCCAACTTATAGATTTTTTTTAAATTTTCATGGCTGGGGATGATCATCGATCTTCTCTTTGACTTAGGTTAAGATGAATCTTGCTTTTGGTTTAAAAAAAAAAAAAAAGTGAAGTAAAAGAAATTATTATGGTAATGCCAGCAGCTCCAAAGATAAACTGAAATGAATTTTCATTAAATAAGTTATTCGTGGAAACATTTATTATGTTGTGTTCTCTGCTTATAGAACATTCAGAACATTTTTCTCCCTGAAACATCTACATTATCAACTCTGCATTACCTTAAAATATTATATAGAACACTTTTAATCAATGATTGATCTATTTACAAAGACTCGTCATTTCATCATACACTTCATATTTTATTTTAATCATTATGTATGTTGACAGGATGAGGTTTTCAAGTGGAAGTTCCAGTGTGATTGTCAGACAAAGAGAACTCAAGAACTAGAAGAAGCCTTGAGGAAAGACGATGATGCTAAAGTCCAGGTAAATACTCCTCAAAAAAATGTCATCATTGCTAGGCTGTTAAAAACCTTGTATCTCAAATTTTGGTGGAAATCACCTTTTCAATTAATATCCA
The DNA here is from genome assembly GCA_940671915.1 of Paracentrotus lividus. Lineage (NCBI taxonomy): Eukaryota > Metazoa > Echinodermata > Echinoidea > Camarodonta > Echinidae > Paracentrotus > Paracentrotus lividus. Next base: position 35,056,274 of record CALNVZ010003428.1, read on the forward strand.
GGTAATCATTCAAGTGATTTCCTGTCAAAATCTCAGCTCTTATACCTTGAAAATAAAGCCGACACAGCGTGTCAAAGAAAAAGCGATCCTGTAGGTCATATGTGTAGTGTGTTTGCTGCCAGGTCTTTTTCGCTTTCCTGAAATTTGACATTCTAGAGATACAAGGTTTTAACCACCCAGCAATGAGATTTATGTAGATATTATCCTTTGTTCTATGTATGAATGGCCCTCTTTATAATTTCTTTTGAGCTTTCTGGATAACATACTTCAGGAACATTGTCTTGAAAACAAAATCAAGCTGATCTTTAGATTAATGACAGACAGAAGTCTTGACAATCATAATGGCTGAAAATGATGATGATAGGAAATTTATAGAAGAAGCATTTTGCTGAGAGGGGATAAGTGGAGTTGGTACTTCAATGTTTGAGAGAAAGGGAATGGTAATAGATAATCTGCTAATTGCTGAAAAGCATAGGTGATGAAAACATCAAAGCCTTGATAAATTAAGACAATTGAATTATTACTTTATAATTATAATATTGATAGCAAAAGTAATAACAATATAATTAATTTAATGGTTTAATAATAACTATTCATATTTCTTTTACTAGGCGGCCATTGTTCAGTTCAAGCACTTACCAGACGAGGTTGCCAGCATGAAAGCAGTCATGGAGATTAAGAATCAAGAAATACACGAACTCAGGAAAGCTAAGATGGTTTTGCAAAAAGAGGTAGGAATCTGAAAAGATGTTTGACAGCCATAGCTTTCTCATTATTCTAAATTTTGTATTCACAATTCTTTGTTTTTCAATTTGTTGAATTGATCATGCATATTTTTATATTTTTCTTTATTTTGTTTTTTTGTTTTTTGTTTTGTTTGTTTGTTTGTATGTTTTTTTTTTTTTTTTTTTTTTTTTTTTGGGGGGGGGGGATCTATCTGCCTCCTCTGCAATATCTGTCTGTCTTTATTTCTATTTTATATCTATCACTCTCAGTCTATCTTTTATGTTTTATTACTCACTCTCAGCCCTGGGATATTTGTTTTTAATTCATCGTGTGTGCGCCACGGAAGACAAATGATGATGTGATCAAGTCACTACTCGGTAGGAGTTCTGGGTCCAAGATTTATTTAACTTCATTTTAATTCAAATGCAGATCAATCATTCGATCCTACACACTTAAACTTTCAGTAAATTTTTTTTTTCCCAGACTTATTCTTGTTGTACATTTGACCAATGAAATTAAATGGGTTTATATATTAACTCTGTATTATGGTCCTTACTATTTGACTAGGTTGAGCAGATTCCTGACAAAGAAGATCAGATTAGGAACTTGACGGCTAAAGTGGAAGATGTCCAGGCCCTCATGCAGAGGAAGACAGAATATGAGAGGTAAGAGGTCATATCTATAAGGATATACAAGTCGTGTTCCCAGCAGAAGGGTGCTAAAATGAATTTGTTCAAATCTTGAAATAACCTTCCCTTTTTTCTTAATGAAATGTTGGGGGAATGAAATATCTCTGTTAAATTGAACTGTAACATTACAATGGGGAGTTGAACTGTATACCTTGAAATATCATTCCTTTCTTATTTTGTCACAAAATTCAGTAATCCTAGTTTTCTCCCCAGTTTCTGTTCATGTTCCTCTGCCGAGCATACAATTAAATATGTGTTCATTCAGCAAGAGATGATGATTTAATAGTTATTTTTCAGTGATGTGTGTGTGTTGTCAGTAAGAGAAAGTTGATAACAAAATAAAAGCAAACTAAAAAGAAAAACAAAATTGTGATAATAGGAATGTGCTGACATTTGTGACAAAGAGAAGTTGCATCTATGGCAGAGATTAGGAGAAGAAAGTATAAGGAATCATGTGGAAAACAATTTCAGTGGAAAACAATCTCTAAAAATATGTATATACAGGGTATATATATGTAGGGTGTTTTATAAAACAGCTGAAATCATGAGAATATGAATCCTTTGAGATTTCTAGGATTCTAGTTTAATGAATCAAAAAGAAAATTGATAGTGCGAGACGAAACATGTGAATCTCACAATAGTACTATTTGGCGTAAAAATTCAACGTTATTTCAATGTGAATCTCTGATTGTTGCTCAAACAGGCAGCTATCATCGGAGCACGTCCACCTGAGGGCGTCATACGAGCGTGAGAGCAGCGTCAATAAAAGACTCTCCATGGAGAACGAGGAACTTATGTGGAAACTTAACCAAGGTGATGCCCTAACACCCCCACCCCGCTTCAGAGCGACCTCCACCCCGTCCCCCTCCCCATCACCAACCGGTGCACGGAAAGGCTTCTCGCGATCAAGCTCTACGGAGAGTCACGAAAGCGGCGTGTTCTCACCAAACCATCCGCATTAGTTGTAACGATGAAGTACGAGGATGTGCTCGCCTGACGCTATTGCAATGTATCAATGGACCATCATCAGCATTCAAACTGTTGCAGTGATACACGCAGAAATGCTGATATGGGACTATTGGAGTGTAACAATGAAGGACACAGATATGCCCACATAGGACTATCCCTTTATGGCATAGTGGAAGGTATCTTGATTTTCAGCCCGATGACCATCATGTGGATGGGTAGGGTGTCTCAAGAAAAAGAGAAAGATTCAACTCTGAATACAGAATTTCTCTCCTCATTTTCAATATCCTGAAAAATTATTGAGGATGATAAAGATATAAACATTTGCCAATACCATTGTGAATTGTCAAAAGTAATTTGTTGTTGCAATATGAAGGAGATAGGTAAAGCTTGGAAATTACACAAGATATTTAAATTTGGACAGATGATTACTTTAAATTCACAATTAATAGTTCTTAGAATAATACAAAAAGCTAAGCTGAACATTTTGAATATGAAAGACAAACAGATATTGGCAATGAAACAGAATATGGCTTTGTATTCATTTTATGTCAGTTGAAATATCAAATAAAAGGCTTCTAGTTGATGTGGATTGTTTTAAATCATTTGAATAATTTGGTTCTGTGATGTCTGCACTGTATAGCAATACACACAGTTGAACATTTCATGTCTTTAAATTGTAATTCAAACAACATTTCAGGATTTTGAATCATGTGTTCAGTGTCAGAATATACCAGAAATATCATTCTCAGTTATGTGCACTGGAGAGACAATATATTCAATATTGTAAAATTTTAACAGTAATGAACTCATTAGTGTAGATACTCTCCTAAAGTGTTTTGGTTGCTCTAGGTAAGTGTTAATCGTCATGATAATCGTATGAATCAAAGTCAACTCAAGATAATTGATTTAAATTTAAAATTGAACAATTCAATTCAATAATGGTCTTTATTTGAAAAATGGTAAGCAGCCAATGGCCGAATTACATAGAAGAAATATAATGAGAATTGCATGTACATGTAGTGAGACAAGATATGTAAAGTTGTAAAATTTTAACAGTAATAAACTCATGAGTACAAATACTCTCCTAAATTCTTTTGTTCGCTCTAAGTAATTGATTGAAATTTAAAATTGATATTCATGAATTAGAGTAATGTTGAATTGAAATACATTTATTTAGTATACCTACATGGACATTAAATGGGAACTTGAAATAATATGAAAAGCTCTATATCTTGCAACTCACATAATTTTGTAGTTGAAATTCATGCCTTAATATTTGACAAACCGTGGTTATTATAGGTACATGTATAGGTGATTTTATGTAAACTCTGATTAAACATTACTTACCTTTCTCATTTATTTAGTTCAATATAACAAGTTTTCATTCAAGCAGTGTGGCCCTTTAATACTCCATGCATGCATATTTCTCCTTTCAAAATATAGATTACTTTGTAACTCATCTTGTTAAGTTTAGAGTCTTAATATCTAGTTCAAGTAATTTTAGAAGTGGAACACGTGCGATATATTTTGTTTATAAATTGGGAATAACCCTACTCTTTCTTCAGTGTGCCGTTTATAATATATTTTTCTTGGGTGCCAAAGACAAAGATATATTGCCTTTATTTGGAAAGAAATTATTATTTGTTTTGCTTGTTTAGGAATGTCTATTCAGATTGGAATTTTGATTTTAGTTCTAGTGTATTTCACATGCCATTCTTCATTTAAGCGACATAAATGGTTGCCATGCCAATTGCTGTAAACAAAACTGAAGTTTGTCATCGAACATACATGTAGATGAAATGAAACACTTGATGGGACTTGTATTATGGAGGGAAAAAATTGGCAAGTGAAAGAGTTTTAATCATAAACCATTGTGTATATCTGTGTTTTCTTGGAAGAGTTTTATTCGTTGTTTTCCACCAGAAAGTAACATTTGAACTTTGAACTTTGACCCTGTATCTACTCCCTGTCTGTATATCTTTCCCTATCTCTAACCAAATGCATATTTCTTGATTGTAAATAAAACATTTATTGTGTAATTATGATAATCTATTGATTAATTTGCTTTATTTTTAAAAATTTTCTATCAAAGATGCCCTCTGTAATTACCTCATGAAAGATCTGTATATCGAGCTTTTGTAAATGATGTGTTATTTCATAGTTAAATTATTCCTATCTAGTCATTATATCTAGTAATGAACAATGCATTCTAATAACGCCTACTTCATGACAGAATGCAGTAACATGGATATGTTTCATACTCTATTATGCATGGTAGGAAGGAGGGCTGCAAACTGACGAAGCAAATACATTTTAAGATAGACTTGCAATAAAGCCTGGATAAATTTAAATATATTTAGAATGTTTTACAATCAAAATACAGATTTACTTACACTTAGATAGATGTGAGAAGTATGAAGAACATTTTCCTTTCAAATGACATAACACATATTCATAGAATATAGTTTAACATTACATTAATGCACGATTGGATGTAGGTTTTTAGAGGTGGTTGTAATATATTTAACGTTAATTAAAAAAAAATTGACTCTTACTTTAAAAACAATTTGAATCATGATTTATACAGAGGATGATATAAAGGGAAATATCAATATATCAAAAAGAAATATCAATGAATTATCCTACGTGTACTTCTTAGAATGGTAACAGCAGCTGTCTATGTGTAGCTTTATTAGAATGCATTGTTTATAGATTGCATGTTTTTACTCTATCTTGGGATATTAGGGACAATGTCTTTGAGACTGGTTACCTATCCCATCTTACTGCTTTAATTGGTGCTACTCTATCAAGTGTTACATTGGTGATGGGATGTCATTACAATGTTTCTGTCAAAATCATACACAGCACACAGCACCGCAATCTTTTTTGTGTTTTTGATAGATTTGAAGGTTTAATTTAGAATTGATTATAATTATGGTTTGATGTTTAGCTAGGTGAATTCATTTGTAAACGACAGATCTCTACTCTGTGTTTGATTTTTGTTTTTTCATTTCTCTCTTTCTCACCGACACCTTAAATTTGTTACTATCATTTTATGTAATTAATTAGTTAATCTAGATTTAAATTATATTCTGATTAAATTTAAAAAAATTTTGTTTGCCTTTCAAATTGTTCAGCGACAGATTCCTTTTGATTTACTGAACTAAGAATATGAAACAGTTTAGTCTGAATACCAAATATTAATACATGTCTGCTATAGATTTTGAACATTAAGTATAGATTATTAGATGTGTAGAATATCAAACAGATTGCATTCTCTACATTCCAAAAAAAAAAATTTGGTAGTCATAGTGATAGTCCATTTTGATAGGAATGTTTTCATTTCTAACCTAAAACTATTGGCAACATGAGTGTCTGAAGTAAAAATTACTCTGGTATTTAGTTGAATACATGTAGTTTATGGTGTTCAAAAAGTTATCCAAGCCTTATTTTGCAATGTATTGTATATGCTTTCTGTATTTGCCAAACTAAAACCATATATTATTAGGATTGTTTATTAACAAATTTAATGATATGTAATATTGGTGAAAGGTCAACTTAAAAATTTGAAATGTGGGGGGATATGTTAATGTAGGCTAGGCGAGGTTCATAATTTGAACTTTAAAGACAGGAATAAAGACAATTTTCAATTGATTTAAACTTATTTCTCAACAATGTAAGCTTACCCACAGCAATCAGTATAACTATATTTAGTTGACTTTACATGTGTCCAAACCTGAATTACATGTAGCTTTGTACGCTTGATTCATAGATATAGATGAAAGTAGTAGAAAGTAACAAAAACCTCTGGTTTTCCTGCTTGAAATATCATATTAAAATAGAGTGTGTTGGGAGCGCAGAAGGGCGTTATTGCATCTTAAAGATGTTCCGTTGAAAACCAGAGGGGTGCTTTTGCTGTACAAAGTCAATGGTAATAGTGCCCTTCTGGTTCTCAACGGAACATCTTTGATCTGTAATAGCGCCCTTCTGGTTCTCAGCTGACGAGAGCATACTCATTTATTTAGATTACGAAACTCCTTTTAGCAATGTGTAGACGTGTCTGTAACTCCCTGTACAAAGCACACATATGTTATATTACATAATCTTGCATTTGTCTTTGTATACAGTTTTGAAGTGTTCTGTCATTGTTATGTCTGTTTGCCTGTCATTTCATCTTCACTTCATCGTGTTTTTGTGTTATATTATTTATGTATATGTCCAATTTCTCCAAGAAAATTAAGTTCCATTAGAATGTTCAATTTTTCATTTCAGAGATGATGAAATAAGCAAATTTGTGTCTTCTACATGTATTAAGCATTAATATGATTCTAATATCATTATTTTGTCAGCATTTCTTCTTCATTATTCATTTAAGTTGTTTTGTTTTAATGTGCTACCACTTTTCTTCTTAATGTTTCAATGTAATAGGGTAAATTCATTTGATTAGAGATCTACAGAGAGTGCTCGTATCAAAATAATACTTAAACAAACTTCTTCTTTTTTTTTTGCAATACGCACTTCCAAATTTTTCTCTCATATAAATATAATATTAAAACAAACATTTTTTTTTGCAATATGCACTTTCAAATTTTTCTCTCATATAAATATAATATTAAAACAAACATTTTTTTGTTGCAATATGTACCTCCAAATTTTATCAGGAGTAACTGTCATGTGGTATACTTGCAATTTATACTTGTTTATATGACATAATTTAATCATTTTCTTCTGAGATATGAAATCACTGAGCATTTTGAAAGTAAGCAAGAATCATGATTAATAAATATAGAATGTAGTAAAGAAATTAAACTAAAGCATTTTGAATGAATGCATTAAGATAAATTTTACAGCAGCATTAATCACAATTGGAGATAATATTATCAGAAAAAGAGTATAAAATGTTTTTCTTTCATGTCCATAGCAACTGTCTACTGCAATTCTGGTTGTGTGCTTGTTGAAACAAAGTGTGTCGCTTTCTCATGTATTGTGAAAAGAAATATGAATCAAGATTATATAAATAGTTGGGAGGTACTGTATGCATAAAGTTTGAGAAATATACAAACACATTTTAAATGTTACCATGCTCATGAAATCTTATAAGCTTTCGATCTGGTGTATTTATATATTGTGACTGTACAGTATGACTAATGCCAATATTATAATGAACATATTTAAATAGAATAAAATATTTATTGCAGCTTCTGTGGAATACATGTAGATGTTTGTCTTGTTAAAAAAGGAAAGGAAGATATATTTCCATTGAAGCATCGTAAGTGATTGTCTTCCTGGTATGCGTATCAGGCAGAATAATCATTGAAAATAAAGTCTTTTTATGTAGCTGTAAGTTTGTGGTTTTACCCTGAATATTTGGTTGTTTTTAAGAGAGAAAAAAAAGGAAAATGTGTATTTCATGTATATCTTCAAAATATTTGCATGATTTATTTCAGGTGTACAATAAAAGTTTTTGTTTATATCTAATATTCATGTGTTAAAGTATATTTATTTGTTTCCATTAACAAGAAATATTGCGCCAGGAATATTGGATTGTATTCATTAAAAAAAAAACGAATTGCTTTTACTAGGATTTTCGCTTATACATAATGGCCGGTATTCTCAAAGGGTGACTAAAGTTAGTAGGCCTACTAAGTACGTACGTACATGTATTAAAGAGGCCTTGCTATTGTTAGAGACAATAGCAAGGGTGACTAAATACGTATTTAGTAGGCCTGCTAACTTTATTTACCCTTTGAGAATACCAGCCATTGTTTTGAATTCAGTTCAATTCAGCACTCATTGTTTGTAAATGATTAAATAAACAATACCAATCGCAACACAAAATATCACAATATCATAATTAGAAAATGCATGAGCAAAATTCTAAAACAAGGCTTTTCTGCATATTAGTCTCATATATCCCACTAATCTATGTGTTCTTCCCTCTTCTGCCCTAAAATAAATGAAAATTATCATATCTCTCCAATCAAAATTATATAAATCAAATGTTTTGGTCTTGTTTATTGACTACTGATCTAAGAAGATGCCTGATATAACAAGCAAAACTCTTGGTTGCCAGGGGGCCGTTTCAAAATGAGCGTAAGTAGACTTAAAGTCGCACTTAAACTCTAAGCCCATTCTAGGCCTATATGAGCATGGTCTAACCACTGAGATGATACATAATATCGTGTGTTGAGAACCAGAAGGGCGTTATTGCATCTTAAAGATGTTCCGTTGAGAACCAGAAGGGCGCTATTGCTGTACAAAGTCAATGGTAAGAGCGCCCTTCTGGTTCTCAACGGAGCATCTTTGATCTGTAATAGCGCCCTTTTGGTTCTCAGCCGACGATATACCGCACTCATAGAATTTAAGTGCAACTCTAAGTCTACTTAACTCTGTGAATCACCACCATGGACCTCATTATCAAGAGTTTACAGTATATCTCTTTCTCTCCTACCCTCTGTCACACTTTGTGCCCCCCCCCCCAACCACCATCTCTTTTATAAACACTTAAATCAAAAGAAAGTCCCCCCCCCCACCCTATTAAAAGAACTCAATCAAATCTCCCAGTGTAACAAATTATTCAAGTTGACACCAAGCATGGGATATAGCTAGGGTTGTTAGGAAGCAGATTCTCGAAAATTAGTGACATCCGTGACTTAACGGCTGAATGAGCACAACATGAGCACAAAGTGACGCTTTTACAAAAACTGCAAAATCCTTTCTGGCGTATGGCATTCCATTCTTCTTCCAACATCTGGGCCAGGTCAGCAAGGTTTGTGTAGGCAATAATGCGTGCTAAGATTTGCTGTTTTTGAAAAAGCGTCATTTTTTTGTTGTTGTTGTGCTCATTCAGCCGTTAAGTCACGGACGTCGATTATTTTCGAAAGACTGATTCCTAACAACCCTAGCTATATCCCATGCTTGGTTTCAACTTGAATAATTTGATATACTGGAAGATTTGATGGGGTTCTTTAGGTGGATCTTACTTTTGATTAGGTGTTTATATACTTTTCCCTCCTGTACCTCTCTCTCTCTCATCCTTCTCACATCCCACTTACAAAGACATGTCAATTTGAAATAAACAAGATCAAAAGGAATATTTGTAGGTCATTTTATTTCATAATATACTGCTTTAATTTCTTATTTTCAGACAAATTCAATAGTGGAAGTGATGAGTACATGACAGCCCAAAAATTGTTTCATTTCGTGAAATCCCAAAATTTAACTGAAATATATCAAAATACAAATGAAATGAGAGAAGACTGAAAGAACATACAAAACTGTTCGAGTTCTGCACCCATCCAGTATGTTTTTCAGCTCAAATGAGAAAAGAAATGCACACATTTGCATTAATAAGCAACAAAAAAGAAAGAATATCCCCTGATAAAAAATAACTTCCCTAATCTGTACTCTAATTAAGACAATAAATAGGCAACATACAGTTTCTTCGATTGTACATTTCTTATCCACCAACAATATATCATTTATACATATGATACAATAATACAGAATTCATCTTCCATTTCAATACCATGGGCTCATCACACACAGAAAAATATAATTATTTCTAGAGCATTCTGTTTCCTTTAAAGGGATTTGGTAGCTTTCAAAAACAAGAGCAATCAGATCAAGATTAATAAAATTATATTGTTCCAACAGTAAAAACAAACTTCTGAAAGTTTCAGATCAAACGGAAGTCATTTACTACCTTAAAACAGTGTAACAAACAATGCCAAGCATACAGCCGAACACCAGTACCCTCTACTGCTAGCTCACCAGGCCGCTAGAGACGGCTACTATACAACAGGAAATAGGTGTATTCTGTGCTATGTGCAAAAGCACATGGTTTTATAAACCATCCGGTGTCGGTTTATAAAATTTCAGTATGAAATCATTGATATCTCGAAGGTAAAGCAAGCAATTAGCGTGCAATTTTGAAGAGATACCAGGTTGACCTAAGTGTTTATAATTATGTTGGCAAAATACGCTATTAAAATCAAATAAAATGGATTTGAATATCATTCAATGTTACTGCATCCCTTTAACAGTTGTGTGACCTTCTGAAGAAATAATAGAAAAAGATCATTAATATTTGATTCGTAAACAACCCTCACTGTATTTGATTTTTTTAATGGTGGCTGTTGTTGACCAAGTGGTACACATGCTAAAAAAACAATAAATATTATGACCATTATAACACTCTCCACTCTAAATCAGTGGCTGTGCCACAGCTTTGACAGCACTTTTGCCTTATTGTTCTTTACCAATTTGCAGTCTTCTGGGATAAATACCTATGTTCACAAAATGCTTTGATATGAACACAGAAAATACATTAAGGACAAACCACTTTAGTTTATGTCTCATTAAGAACAGAGGATTGTCAAATAACTGAATGATTATAAAATCACCAAAGGGAGGTGAAAATAATTCAATACTTACACTAATCCATTCTATTAAAATATTTGAAAATATTGGTTAACAAAAATATATAAAATTTTCAATGCTGCTGCTGTACTGGCCCTTTTTTTTAAAACCTTGATATTTGCCTCATTTGCTTATTCTTAGTAAATATATTTTTTTTAAATTCATATCTAAAACACTGTAAGAGCAGTAGCAATACGGCATATGAAATGTGTAGCAGGAAAAAGAATTACTTGTATATTAAATAAAGACCAGCATTTTCAACACTCAAAGCTCGACATTATGTTTTTAGAACATTTGTCAAATATTGCCAGGCGATGGATTTGCACATAATAATTTTACCAGTTTCTAATATAGCGCTTACCAGTTATGCCCAAAGTGTCATTGAAGTCAATTACGATCCTGCACTTGCAGTGCACAATCTCCCCTCCCTGAGGAGCATTCCACATACATATAAATTCAGCAGTCAATTCGTCGCTGTTTTTACAAACCGTCATAAGCCTAATTTTTGGTCAAATTTTCGAAATTGAGTTTTTTCGATATTCTTAAAGCATGTACTCAACTCTATCGAATTACCAAATTTCAGGTCGAAATCTTAATTATTTAAAAAATAAGAGAAGATTCAAATTTTGTTCGAAACGTCACATCCCTTCCAGTGATTTCACGAAGCGTCCGAAACCATTGTTTCTACACTATAGCAGTCTCCTGAATGGCGCGCAACCCGACCTAGATATGGGTTAGCGGTGCGCGTATGCATTGAGTGATTTTACGAACCGTCCTATCTCGTGGTATAGGACGTTAAAAAACATGCGCTTGCTACGCGTGATTTTACGAAGTGACCTTAACCCCCTGTTTTTCATAAAAACAATCAGTTTCTAAAATACTACCTCCCATTTTATTCTAAATATTTAAAAATCAAACCCCATTTGCAAATAATTTTTTTCATATTGTAACATTATAGAATTCATGCTGTACATTGATATAAATAATTACCGTGGTTTCCTTCAAAGCGCGAAGTTATGAGTGTTAGAAGAACACCCTAACTTTGAACGCGATTATCTCAAAAGCTGGTTTTGGGAACTCGGCAAGGTGTAGGACGGTTCGTAAAATCACTGACGAATTGTATAAACTTCACATATTTCATTAAGTAGGGGAAAGAATATAAATTATGCTGCCCTGTGTCAGATCACCTTGATTTGTTTTCATTGTGTTTAAATTATGGAGTCTTATTATCCTTACAATGCATTAGTTCCCCTTCAAAGTCAAATATTCAGTACGGTATAATTCATCATTGCTTTGAAGTGAATTACATGTTGTCAAATATCTTTTATTAACTCCACAACCAGAATAAAAAAAGATGCATGTTTACATGTGTGTTAAACAACATGACCCATGAAATTTTTACTCTCTTTTCATTCGATATGAATCACCCAAAACTAACTTTAAAAATGAGCTCAGAATTATACAAATTTTATTTGGTTTTCTATCTAGCAATGATTTCAAGTCTGTGCTTTTTCGTATTACCAAAATTACATCGCAACTTTTAGGTTGGATAATTTTAATTTAAATAGTTAAATGCCCTATACCCCCAAACAACTTACTATTTATAGCATGACTGAGTTAGACACCGCACATTGAGATGGAAAACATCGGAATGCAGCATTCTCAATCATTTAAAGAAAAGATTTCATAACTCAAACATTTATTTGACCCTCAGAACATCATTCGTGTTTAGTTAAAAGTACTAAAAGAAGGACAAGCGATTTCAGCAACATTTACAAAAACAATTCTACAACAAAATAGCTAGTAAATATTTTTTGATGTATCTCTAGAATTGCACACTAACGTTTCTACCAACAAGAATAGAGAGCTTCTCTACTCAATATTTCAAACTCAACTTTTGAATGAGAGGAACTTTACAGAAAAGGTTTATGTTTCAATGTTTCAAAAACCAGAATTAAAATATATCGTTCAGGCATGAAATAATATTTATATCAACTCATAAATTTGATAATGCAATCAATCCGCCTCATATGATCCAGCTTTGAACCTTGTACAGTTATATTAGCATTCATATACTGTAGACTTCATCAAATTTAATAACCAAAAATCAAAACATTGACAGAAAATTTATGGAAAATGAGTGAAAGACGCCTTCATATGCTTTGCACAGAACACCAACAAAAAGAAAATTCATGAAAATCAAACATATCTAATATTTCACTCAGTATTTTGTAAGTAAATATGGTGCAAAACAAACAAAACGTAAAATTGTGTGCGGACTATCAAATGTGAAATTCTTGGTGATATTATAATGTATCAAAAAGAAAACTTATTCCACAGCAAACATTTGTTTGGTCAGATATTTTGTGAAAGAAAAGTAAGATCACACCTTCAGAAATAATTGGAATCAGTACCATGTTCATTTTAAAAAATCAAATAAAGTTTTGGCAAGTTGAATTTAGAAATAAGATTTCAAGTAAATTTTGAAGTGATTTAAGGTATAATCTAATACAAATATCATATTTTACATGTACAGCTATTAACTTACTTTAGTGAGACACAGTTAATGTCATTAGCTCAAGCAATTTGCCTACATTTATCCTTAGAATTGGAATGCCTCATTTTTTAAGTTTGTAACTAGTAATTAAAGTAAAGAATAGCTATAGTATGAAAAATTTTGTGAACCTTTCTCTACTTTGCTGCCCTATAATATAATCCATAAATATACTGTACCATTGCTCAACTAACTACTGTTTGTATTTTCTTTAACCTGATTATATTAACTTTGTTTCATACAATACTTTCTCCCAAGACGCTTGCTTTGAAATTAAAATATGTCTGCAACAATAAATTCTTCAAGAGCATCAACTTTCTATTACAATATAACTTGTGAATGCAATTTAAAGTGACTATTTAATTCATTTTTACTTGGCAAGATGTCTTGCTGTTGTTTAACCCAACTCAAATGCTGACTGCCATACATTTATTAGTGTATATTAACAAAATGTACGAATTAAATTTTGTCAGATAGTGATTGCTTTTAGATTGACTGCATTACCCCTTCTCTGAGACAGAAACCTAGAGAGAGGGAGAGAGGGCAAATAGAGAGACAGAAAGATAGAGCAGAAAAAAATAGACAGAGAGAGAAAGAGAGAGATAGAGATAGACACAACGACAAAGAAAGACAGACTGAAAGTTAGATTGAGAGAGGGGGAAGAGAGAGAGAGAGAGTGAGAGAGAATGTAACAGACAGACGAGAAATTTTTAGTATATCAATATTTCACCCATGTATTTCTTAGACCCGTTGTTGATGAGATTGTCTACTAGTATTCGTAATAGGAGGGGCCACTGTATACATCACATGCTTACAGCAAGAAGGGAATTAATCTTAAATGATATGAATTAACACCCTTTTGGCTTGAGTAAACAAAGTAAACACCCAATCCCCTCATTATCGACATGACCATCATAGCAGCTAAAAGCGCATCTTTGAAAAGTGCAAGCTGCTACTCTCATCATAACATTCTTCAATTATAACACTGGCTGTCGTAGCTGACGCCACATATTAAGAGGCTTCTAACTCCAACAATCTACCGATAGTGTCCTGCTTTCTCTGTGACAACTGATAGCTCGAGCATCCGGCACAGAGTCGCTATTGAGTTCACATACATGCATCACTCCTGTATTCCTTCCACATAGACCACATGTTCCTGAATCTTCAGTTCAGGTTAGTTCACATTTGGTCCACTTCTCCATTTCATCCACAAGGTTGGAACTACTCATGGTCACCTTTCAACCTGCCTGAACAACTTTTAACAACAGCAGTTCATTGTATAATCTCTGCACATTCCTTGTACTCCTCTAAACTTTCAACAGACTAAGGCAGAGTTAATTGTCCTGTTCCATGGTTAAATCCCTGTTAGTTGCTCAAAGGGAGTCCCTGTTTTCAAGAATATCCAGATCCTTCTCAGATTGATTAGGGAGTCTAATGGACACGTCACAGAATCCCCTATGATGATGAGTTAGAGAAGGCATCTGTCATAGAGCTTGTAGGAGATGATAATGATGATGAAGTACCTAATAGATGTTGTCAATAGCAACCTTCTCGCCAGCTATCATCCCTTGTCTTCACTGAACCTCGAGGTGAAACAGCAGATCTATCAAGGTCAAAGGAAAGATATATACATCAATGATAATCAGAACAGACAGAATACTTGCTCTTCAGATTAAATCAAATTAAATCAAGTTGGATGAACTTATTCTCCATTTACTAAACATCTAAAATGGTTTGTTATTGGAGCTTCTATTTAATTAGCACACCTTCTCTCCTACTATGCTCTCTAATATCCTGATCGAATGTACATGTATTAGAATATCTGTATCTATTATTATGAGCATAGTAGTTAGGATATCTAATCTAATTTGTAAAAGGTTAAACTAAGTCTGACTCCAATTTTTTGAGCATTTACACTCTATTGTTTATACTTCTTGTCAATCCATTTTTAACTCTTCTGTGGAACTATGATCGCACAATATTATCCTAAATTTGATTTTCAAGAACTGAATTGGGGTCTTGTCTGTTGGTCTCATTGCTAAAATTTGCTTCAAACATCTGATACTAGAATAAACCATCACAATATATTACCAGTTCCTACTTCAGGAAAAAAACTAATCTCATTTGTGGGATTGTAACTCAAGGAATGGACATTAACCTATCAACTTTACGAACTGGGGGCTTTTTGTATCAAACCCATTGGAATGTAAAAATTCAGCTTTAATTGTCCTAAGTTAAGCCAAAGCTTAAAGGGAAAGTTCACCCTTAATTTAAATTTAAAAGAAAAATATGAGTGAGAGTTTGGAGAAAATCGACCCAAAAATAACGAAGTTATGAATATTTAAAGTTTTGATTTTGTGACGTCACATGCGAGTTCTCCTATGAGTTATGAAGTGTAAATTCCATAAAGTGTCATTTTTTTAAAAGAAAATTAGTTATTTCACCAGTGCTGTCAATACATCCTCAGACACATGTGAAGATACATGCTTCTATAAAATTGACCCATTCCTTTTTCAAGAAACCATCAAAAAAGACAAATTTATGGAATTTAGATACACAACACATGGGAGAGCTGCTCGCACGTGACATCAAAGAATCAAAACTTTAAATATTCATAACTTCCCTAATTTTTGATTGATTTTCTTCAAATTTTCATTCATATTTTTCTTTTACTTTTCTGCATATTTTGAGACCCATAAATTTCCAGGGTGAACTTCCCCTTTAAATCTGTGGTTTAATTATGGATAACAAAGTGTCGCACAATCTCGTACAGTAGATTTTTGATTTATCAGAATTTTTAGTACTGGAACATTAAAAATGCTCGCGAATGAGTACAAAAGTACAAAAGTTTTCCTAACCATCAAAGCACAATTCCAGAATCTCATAAACATGTAAGGAACAAAACAACATAGACAGATTGAGTCACATTTGGCCAACCATAGTTAACCACAGGTCTAGTCGATGGCTTAATTTAGGACACCTTTGTGAATACGGGCCTATGAATTGATAGTTATGTGACAACACTTACCTACTACTAGAAGGGGATGGTATACCACTCTTAGGGATGATGGCTGATCTAGGCCTGGGGATATTACTCTTCTCCATCTGACTAGCTCTAACTGGAATACCGCTACCACGATGAGGTGATGCCCCTCGTAGCTTGGTGGGTGATGGCTGTTTTAACGTCCTGGGAGAAGGCGCCCTAGGGAGTGAGATTGACGGATAGAAATATATTTATGTCAGCTTTGAAATGCCAAGAGTAGTTAATTGAAAGATTAACTTGTTAACTTTTTGATTTGCCACTCAAATTATACCTCTGTGTTACAATGGATTTCACCAGAGTTTAGATTCACATAGAATTCTCAGATAATCTAAAATTCCCATTAGAAAACTAGTTTTATATATAATATACTGTAATGTATAGTAAAATCCTTGTGCTAATACATGTAGGTGCCTACTGTTTGTGCAGATTGGCATTTCTGGTTCACCTAACGTTATGCTAATAGGCAGCCTTGGCACATAAAAAGTTTTAAAAATAAAAAAAAAATATAAAAAAAACTGTTAGAAAAAAAAATACTGTTGTTGAAAGAATATGCTTGCATAGTGATTTTGATAATGTTGATGAGGTTCAAAGTCACCAAGTGGTTTGGTCCTGAGAAAGACCTATGAGAGAGTGGAGGAGGAACAAAACGTTGGGGAATGATGTAATGTCCACAAGTTCAGCTTCTCCCCCGAACAGCGAAGGACTGGAATGAACTCAATATCGACACAAAGTCATTAAATACACTGGACTCCTTCAAAACACACCTGATTAAACAAAAAGCCCAGTAAGACCCGACCATGTCATAAGCCGATCCAGTTATATCAAAGTTGGCGGAGTACAGCTAGCCTGCATATGCCGACTCAACCAAGACAAGACAAGACAAGGTAGAACATAAAGCTAGTCTTTCTTGATCGAGTCCTGAAAAGGACTGTAAATCAGATAAGAGCCATCTTTTCCATTTTAGTGACCACTTATGCCATGGTCACAAACAGACGTGAGTTTCCTTGGTAGTGCATGTCCGGCAGTCTGCATCGGGATGCTGCCAACGCAGGCCTGCAGTTACTTGTAATTCAACATGGTTATAGCAAAATTACAGTTACCATGCTCCTACTGTGATGAGGTTTAGCCAGGGTTCACCATACGGTTCATCCTGAAAAGGACTGTTTGAGAGAGCAGAAGAGGAAATGGAGAGTTGCAGAAGATAGAAATGGATAGGTGAGATAGAGAGTAGAAACTATAATTCAAAGTATTCTTTCTTGATTGAGTCCTGAAAAGGACTGTGAATCAGGTGAGAAACCAGATGAGAAGGCAAGAAGCTAGGAAGGCTTAAAAAGTCTGTGTCAAAAAAAAGAAAGGTACAGTCGGGAAAAAATTATTTAGGTATGAAATCTTCTCAAATGATGTGTGAATGTGGTACCAACTTAAAGCCAAAAGATTCTTCTCGCTGATGCACTTTGTTTTGTATAATTTGCTTTTGTAAGACAAAAGTTATGCTAAATTTTCTGCGGCAATGAGCTAATAGAAATTACACATATCTATTGTATTGGTGCGCTGAATTCATGGCTATTATGTTGAAACCCATAGAGAAGCATGCGCAAAGTACATTTTTTCTTGATTATAGAAAACTGGTTATATCTCAAGATCTACAGCACCAAATGGGATGAAAAAAATTGCAGAAGAAAGCCTGATTTTCCTACTTTATGGAAATATCAAACACTTTTAGAATGTAATTAATTTTTATATTTAAAAAAAATGTTTTCCAGCTGTACCACTTTATTTGACACAGACTGTAGTAGTAGCAGTAGAGAGTGCTTCATGTTTTGGACAGATTGATTGTCAGTCTACAGGAGTTCCTGCGGAAACATTTTCCACAGAATCTGATGCATACCAGATGCACAGTAGATGCAGAAAGACACATTGCCGGTATTGTATAGGCGCCTTGAGCACTGTACAGAGTGGATTTAGCACGATATTAAATTACATTATTATTATTATCATTGACCATAGCATAATGAGGTATACAATTGCAAATGAGACAACTCTTCTCACCTATTGACGGGAATGCTGCTTGGTTGTTTCATTCTACTATTACTAGCGGAGTCTACACTGGTGATTTCAGGCTGATAATGATTGTCGTTGTTCATAGGTGTCTGCGGTGGTGTGCATGGTGTAGGGTGGGGTGCTGGAGGTTGTATCACATAGGTACGATTGTTCAGATTAGGCATGCTTCCTCGATGACCAGGCGGCTTCTCAGCTGTAACAAATAAAATAGAGGATTATTTCAAGTCATAGCTTTGTATCATCCAACAGTACCCAAAAGTAAGGCAACTTGTATGTTCATGAGTTCAAACTCTTCTGAATTTACTGTAGCTCTCAGCCAACAATATTTTACAGGATTACCATGGGTAGATATATAATTATTATCTATACAGGGCATTTTAGCTGTGCAATATTATACCATATTCCACGGTCTAATGTAAGTACTACTTTTCATAGCTTATTCCTTCTGAATAATGATCATAGACAATAATAATTATATTGGATGGCTTTACTTCATGGAATACCAGAATATTCCACTTGTTAGGGCCAATATTTCTGATATCCCATTCTGAACCATCCAATACAGTATAAATATTCAATCAGGCAATTTCTGGGAAAGTGGAATAATAACAAGCCCAGTCTGGGGAAACCATCTCTCATTGAAGGACAGAATGTATTTTTGAGGATGTTGAGGCACAAAACATTTATGTCAATTATGGAAAAGGTATACATGTAAACATAGCATTAAAAATTGGAAGGAAAAATGTGGCCCTATTATTTTGGAAGGATGAATTAAAATGATATTATGGGGTGAACTGCAAATATTTAAGCTTGCTTAAAAGTTATAAGATGTTAGTAGCAATGCAATGAGCTTTGGATTAAATTGAGGCTGCCTGTAATTCCTTGTTATGTAGAAAGCATTATCACTATCTACAGACACTTGATTTATTAAACGCATGGTAGACAATCTAGACGATAAGTATGCGGAACGAGCATATAAATAAAGCTAAATGAAGACCTCTAATGCATTTATTATATTTAGTTCCTCAAAGGATAATACAAGGAGTATAATGATTTACATTTCATATTTACACAATATATAGAATTATAATTGTTAGTAGTATCAAAAGAGGGGAATCTAGTACAAAATACAGAATATTGAGTAATACAATATACTTGGTAAACATAATTATACTATACTGTTTACACATTTCAATAACTATTTGACTTCCTACATATATAAACTACAAGTAAACACATGATATCAGAAACAACTTCAAACAGGTAGATGCAAGATTGTTATATTATAGGTATCAAAACAAAGATAAACTGAACACGAGGCTCACTGTAATGAGTATTAAGTGATAACAAAGAGGATGAATCGATCTAAAGGTGGAGACGGTGTTTGTTGCCATGGCGACTGCATCCTTGCTCCTCTGGTGGTGGAAGTGGGGGGGGGGCACTTACCAAAGAAGTTAGTGGGTCTTTGGAGTTCGGCCATGATGTCAAGACTTTCATCTCCCTCATCATCATCATCGCCTTCATCGCCTTCATCATCGTCGATATTTAGCATTTGATTCAAGGCTTGCCTGGCTGCCCCAGGACTAAAACTATATCTACGCCTATCCCCTGCATGGTTGAATGGAGGAGGGAGGTTAGAGGTGAAAGGTCAAAGGTCAAATGGTGATGATGAAGGAGGATGGGGTTAGTGATGATGAAATGATCAATCAAACCAAACAACAAAATCATAACAAAAAAATCAAAACAAACAAAAGGAGTGAAATCAACAGGGATGAATAAGTGGGAAATGAAGTTAACATAATCCAAACCATATGTGTAAAGTAAAAAAGCGTTTATAGATGTTGTATTAAAGAGGGAGAGATTAAGAATAGTATGGAGAGAAATGAGATTGATGTTGATTATTAGCAAAAGTGTTTTCGATGATGATGAGTTGCTGCTGTGGGGATAAAATTAGAATGAGATTGCATGACATGTGATCATTCTAGTATTAAACTAACATTTGTGTGGGTGAACTATTTTCATTATACTTAATGAAAACTTTGTTAAGGTAGAAAGACAAGATATAGATTTAAGAGAGAGAGAAAGTATACTGAAGACAAATAAAAAAAGAAAGAAAGAAATGCAGAATAAAAGGGATAGGACAAAAGAAGTATAGAGATATAAAAAGCTGGAAGTACAAAAAAGAGTAAATAATTGAAGAAAAAGAGCAAAGGATAGAATAATAAATTATCTAGAATGTGCTGCTAATGATTCTATATCTGAGCCTGAAAGGTATGACAGTGAATAACGGAATGATCAAATGGGTTAGAGCACCCGACGTTTGTAAAAGCTTGTTTTTTTATTGAGTTATATCTTTTTCAAAGTAATCTAATAAGACATATTGTTTTCAGCTACTTCCTTACTTATTGTACAAGTCTACCACCCTAACACCTAACTACATATATAAATTTTAGTAATATGAAATAAAATTTAATTGAGGGCTTACACTACACATTTGTGATAAATTTTCATTAAAAATTCCATATTCTCAAAAGACAATGTACATTTCATGGTTGAATCAGAGCTTAAACAACACCTTGAAAAAATGCTTTACAAATTAAATACAAAGGGCTACAAGTACATGTACACTAAAATACACTTACAAAGCACTGCATTTTTTAATTTGTTTTTTTTTGCAATTTTTTTGCAATTTTTATGAAAGTGCCATGCATTTACATTAAAACAAAATAGCATGATACTACATGTTGTATCAAACACTTTCTATAGCATAAAATTTTAGCTTTCAAAAGTGTTTATCGGTACTTGGAAATATGGCAGATGCAATCTATAACATTTCATGGTAACGTGAAAGGTTACAGCACTTTTCAAAGTGCTGATATCTGAGGATTTCCTTCTCGTCACTTCCTACCTATGTCCAGAGTGTATTTGTACTTTACACACTTTTAATAAGTGGAAGAACATTGGTTTGTTGCAATCAATAAGACTCTGGAATGTGAAGTTTACACAAAAATATAAACTCAATTATGACACGAGTGAGTGTTTCATGACAGCATGGTTGAGGTGGATTCGATTATGAATGTGAATTAGGTCTCAGTTTGAGGGTACCGAGTGAGTGTTTCATGACAGCATGGTTGGTGGATTCGACTATGAATGTGAATTAGGTCTCAGTTTGAGGGTACCGAGTGAGTGTTTCATGACATCATGGTTGGTGGATTCGACTATGAATGTGAATTAGGTCTCAGTTTGAGGGTATCGAGTGAGTGTTTCATGACAGCATGGTTGGTGGATTCGACGATGAATGTGAATTAGGTCTCAGTTTGAGGGTACCAAGTGTTTCATGACAGCATGGTTGAGGGGGATTCGACGATGAATGTGAATTAGGTCAGGAGTGTCTCATACTACCACAACTTCCTGTATAGATCATATGGCCTTCTAAACCAACCGACATACTCATCGCCATTACATTACATGCGGTGGTCACAACATGTCGAAGAGCAACGTGCAACTTTCTACGACACAGATAATTGCACGTTATAGATAGCTGCAAGTTGCTCTTTCGACATATTGTGACCACTGCATTACAGGTGAAGCTTCAAGCTTCATGTACTAGTATTGACCAATCTGGTTCCTCAATCATTTTGAAGTCTAATGTTTATTACAATTTACATTAGCACTTTTATTTATTTTTGTTTATGTTGCCCTTTCATTTTGTTTCATTTCTTAATTGTGATGGATTGTACATTATTTATTGATCTATTGTTCTGTAGTAGCAACTTTGTAAGTTTGTAGGTTTGCTTTGTCGCTTTTGGTTTTGTTTTGTTTTGTTATGGGTTTTTTTGGTGGTTTTTTTTGTTTTTTTTTGTTTGTTTGTTTGTTTTTTTTTTTTTGTTTTTTTTTTTTTTTTTTTTTTTGGGGGGTAGGATTTTACACAGAATAATATAGAATCCATCCCCATAAGCACTAGGCATCTGGCATCTATCAGATGACATTGGCGGTTGCCTAGCAACAGTCTTATTATATTATGATTTTTGTTTTTATTTATCATTTTGTTACTGTTACCAGGTTTTAATCATTTATTCTATCTAAATCTTATTCTTTACAATTTTAGGGGGCTTAATCTTACAACATCGAACGATCCATTCCCATATTAGATACATACATTTCACAGATCACATGGGCGGTTGCCTGGCACCCGTTCGATATTTCACAACTTTTGGGCAAGACAGAACCACTACACGTGCGATAGCTATTAGCCAATAATAATGAATGACTTCTGGTAAGCTACCCCTATCAATTACGTCACACAGGGACGCCCGACATATGGCCAACATAATTAGAATTTGTCATTTGCAATCACGCTACGCCATCGTCTAAGGTGAATCGCATGTAATCTAGTACCCTGGCTTAATCAAACACCAGCGTAATATTGTCTGGCTAAAATATTAAACCTTGGTGAATGTTTATAACAGTTTCATTTTCTCTACATCTAAAAATAATCTTTCCTGATGAATTTTAGCATGTGTCAAAAACAAAAGAATATCTAATGTTGCTATAATTCTGTTGATTTTACCATTTTTCTTTTTTGAATCCTTATTTTCAAGGTCACTAGATTATACTGAATAAAATACCTTAACTCCTGTAGGTAATCCTATTTGACCTGAAAAATATCACTTCTAGACAAGAAATCGAAGCTATTTTCAATGACATAAAACCATAACAATGTTGCTTTCTGAGGAATTAAGCATCTATCGTATAATTTTTTTTTTTTCAATCGTTCTTTTCAGTCACTGTTGTTTACCCATGTGAAGGCTACAAATTCTATGAACCATTGTGTAGGCTTATGATAACACTATTCTGTCTTTTGTAAACAGATAATATAATACTCTAGAATTATAGGAAAGGTCATCTAGTACTGTACAGAAACTGCTTAGCTTGTATCAATCGTACTAAGCACATATATTGACATCAAAGGTCATGCAATATCCTGTGAATAAACCAACGATTTCTGCCAAAATTGAATTCTAGTAAGAGGCGTAAGGAATCCATCTATTTCATGATGAAATAGATCACCAGTACAATCAGCTACATGTATTCTTGAGCTGAGAATTGTAAAAGATTAACCAGCCTGACAAGAAGATGAGATACATTATACATGCAGCCTTGACATCTGTGTATAGGGATGCAACATGTCCCCTTATTCAATTCTTAAATGATGGTTAATGGCCTTACTAATTCCACAAGAAAAAATGTTGAAGATGATAACAAAAATTACAACAAAACTTAAGTTTTATCTACTGTTTATGTACCAATGAAAAATTTTGCAAGTGGATTTTTATATTAATTGCTGTACATGTATACGAGGTATATAAGAACTGCTCAAAATGTCATGCTATCTCTCAAGTTTTAGTGTAGTTGTTTACTTCCTTCTTTTTAAATGTCCCTTTGATTGAATTATGATGTTCATGTATTTGATAAACATTTGCATGATCAACGTTTCATTAATGTAATAGCTTGTAAGTTTGAAAAGTTAGATAATCATCAAGATCATATAAAATAGTAGAATGAATCAAAGTAGCAACCAAATGTATTCAAATGAAACTCAGATTTAAAACAAATGATATGATATGACTGCAAATATGATGTCTGACTGCAATGTGATATTGCTGCATTCACAGACTGAATATATGCTTTTTATAAAAGAGGGAAAACTTCAGATACCTTTGGTTGTTTTCTTTGTATTTACCGCATATCTTCCTAGTTGACGTCGACTGCCTATATTTTACAGAAAGATTTAGCCGAAAAACCACCATATAAAACAGATTTTCAAAGAGATTGCATTTTTTCCCCTATAAATAAAATAGTGTAGTTACAGCAACGTGTTAGTTTCATGTTAATTTGAGGTGTTAGTGGTGAACAAACTAGCTACCTTTTTGCTGTGTTCTCTGTGGACTTTCGAGTGACGGACTTCGTCTGACGATAACCTTTTTAGAGGGCGCTTTAAGCTCCCCATTTCGGACTTCCGTGTGTCTCCTATGCAGACCGTTAACCTTCACGTGTTCTACTGTACACACACCACACAACACACACAATGGGAGTAATAGATGATGCAACATAGAAAGACAAAAGGATTATATCGTGCAAGACTATAATGTCAATTCTATACTAAAATGTCAACTGAGGTTATAATCATACAGAAGCAAGAAGCTACAACAAATTAACACTGTTTGCAATAAACATGAGATTTAATACTAATGAATAAACACAAACTTTCAGATAAAAGTTATAAGCAGTACAGATCACTTTTGGGAGTTCATTCATGCATTTTATCACATAACCCAGTTATTAGAAAATTTGAAATATTACTGTTCTGAATTTTAAATGATTAATATTTGAAATGATTTTAATCTTTCTAGTTAAATATATTAGAATTTGCTCTTGCCTTTACTAATTTCATTAACAATTTAATTCTTTCACAATCCCCCTTCCACTTAATGTCGCAGTCCTTTTTAGGTTGAACAGTCCAACAAAGCATGGATAATTATGTAAACACCCAGAAAATAATTATGAACTCTATATAAAGTACCTGGAAAACAAAATTTCGCATCAACATTTCAGTTCCAAATTTTTTTCCCCCATTTCTTTTACTGCAGCAGATTTACGAAAGATAAAAACAGCACACGCACGGCAAAAACACATTCATGTTTGATGTTTTAGAGAGATGAGTAATTTACCAAGGAAACATTTGGATCAAGGACTTGGGTTGAAATGTCATAAACAGGACATGGCATTAACACAGACCACAGCAGTCATGTTAAAGGCACACAGGTATACTAAGGGTGTGTTCATGGTTGATAATCACATTTAAACAGCAACATGAATCATGATACAAAACGCAAAATTACAAAACACAGAACACAAACAGCGATGCACTGTTCACAGTCGAAAATTTAAAGCCGCTTACACGTGGATATCTTTCAATGTCCCGCTCTCAAAAACTAACTTGAACGCAGCCATGTAGCAGCTTACATTCGCAATGCTCAAGTTCATGAAGGTCGTAAATCGAAGCTGATCGTCCTACAAAACGCACTTTTTTGGTGTTTACATTTACCTTTGTGTCTCTTTTTGTATAATGATTCATGTTGCTGTTTAAATTTGAAAACGACCGTGAACACACACCAAGCCACATAGGAAGCTATGAGGGATTAGCAAAGGATTACTCCTAATGAAAAGTGTTTCAAGCTCTGAAAGTCTGATCTCCCAAATAACAGTTTTCAGCGGCTAGGACTTGTTGCCTAATAACCAACCCCAATAATATGCCAGAGTTACCACATCCTTTTGAAAATATTAATGAAAAAGAAACCAGGAGCCCTACAGTACTTTTACTGAAGTATATTCTTTTCATGTTACTGAATTTTCCAAAATTTTCGTAATTGTATAGAAGTAAAAAAAAAAAATAAAACAAAACACTTTATTAAAAAAAATAATGTTTCATTTAAAATTGATGACATATCATTTGTCAAATTTAATGCTTTTATCAATAAATTTATTTTCATTCATCCCCCTCCCCTTCCCCGCAGAATTGGAGATACTGATTTATAACTGAAGTCTATCAAACAATAAAAAAAGATAATATAATTTTGGTTTATTTTTCTGTTTCTGTTTTCTAATGACTTAATATACTTAATGCGGCGGTCACAACTCGCCGTAACCTTCGACGTGCAACTCCCTACGATGGATTTCGTAGAAAATTCGTGCAGCGGAGGTACCTCGCAGGTACAATGCATGTACGACGTGCAGAAAGTTTTTACAATACCCTTACTATAGAATTGCAGGAATCGCAGAAGTTGAATTAGGACCTGTGCGTGCATTGCACATGCAACGCAGGCTAACGTCGATGGCACGTGCCCCGTAGCCTACGACGAGTTGTGACCGCCGCATTAGGCTGCAAGCAACAGTACACATAATGAAAAAGGGGATAAGTCCATAGACCCAAAAGCAAGTAAGAATACAAATGGCACATTTCAATCAAAGCGAACAATGCACACCACAACATGTATACAAGTTATCATATAAATTGAGAATAAAAATCTGGTATTATCATCAAATATAGATAATTGAGCAAATACATGGGTGCACATGTACAAAGCAAAGCCAACTTGCTCCCTCTACCAAATATGGTGATAAAATATGAGAAATGTGAGATATTGAAAGCATACCGTCTGTTCCCCTGAGTCTGTTTACAGCATTATTATTATGTTTAGCATCACCATTCCTGCCGTCTGGAACACCTCTTGGAGATATCTCTTTCCTTTCATTTCCTGATCAGACAAATAAAACAGAAAATAATATGAATTAATATAAATTTTAATAGTAAAGAAGAAATTAGAAGGTGCTATTTGAACAATTTCATTTTCTATAAAACGAAAAATGAATATCCTGTTCATAGTACGGGATCTAACAGTAAAGCAACAAAAAAGAAATAATAAATGAATTTAAAAAATTAAGAAAAATTTAAAAAGAGAGCTATTGAATGAAATCATCATGTTAAAAAAAAAAAAATCACAAGCAATCCTGTAACTTTTAACCTTAAAAAATAGTAAAAAATGCCTCCGGTTATTTCATACTGTCTCAAGAACAAAAAGCATTTTTGCTCCCCCATCCGTTCAACAAATAAAACAAACGTTCAAATAAAACTGTACGATGCACAATAATTTTAGAAATATACAGCAAATTGGCAGCCACTCTCAGGTCTATATTTTTAGAGCTTCTTACTCACATACAAAACAGTTGAAATTCTTCAAGATGGCGATAAGTTGTGACAAAATTAGATTGAAACAAATTGAATTTGGAGGGCACATTGCAGTGTTTATCTTTCAGCTGGCAAGAGCAACAAATGTTTGATTGACAACTGTTGCAGTAATTGGTCCACAATAGTGAATGCGTTAGCCAAAAGGAATGAAAAAAGGGTGTATTTGTACAAATCATTCACAAATATTTTACATTTCAAATGTAATATCATTGTGTATTCAAAATAATGTTATGATTTTTAATGTTATTATTAAGAGTGATAAACAACATCAGATCCATGTGGTTTAATTACAGACAGGAGAGAAACAAACAAATAAATTAATTAAAAGTTGGCTTTAGAAAAGTTTTTCTACAAGAGGTAAAGCCAGAGATATTTAAGATTACAAGCTACATACTTGTATTTCTGGCTCTCCTAAAAGTTACATTTCTGTTAGAAAGGTTGCTATGCAACAGTACACAATATTATTATGATTCACAAAGGCACAGCCATAGTAACATAAATGTTGCTCCTATTAAAATACAGCGTGGGGGAGGGGGACCCACAAAAGATTTTCCAAATAACTCTCGAGGTAAAATTGGAATTTATAAAGAATCTTTAAACAATATTCAGACTAGCATGAGGTCAACACTGTCCCATTCCATGTGACATGTCGCTTATTTTGGTTAAACAAAAGTTTGGTTTCCATTGATAATAGTTTCCTTTGTCTATGGGTGCTCTAACCAATTCTTACAAGGATCTTAAGCTGAAGTAAAAGTGCTGTCCTCCAAGTCTTTAAACACACCAACACTCTGGTTTTTATATTTGTTTTAGTGTTTGATTGTGGTTTTTTTTTTTTTTTATGCTTTTGCTTTTGTTTGTTTTGTTTGTTAGCTTTTTTTTTTGGGGGGGGGGTAGGCTCAAAATAATGTTTGTGGACACACAAATATTCAATATAGTAACAGACTTTAAGGTGGAAATTCCAGAAACTCAAAGTAATATTCAATGCCCTGGATGGAAATTCTCCCCAACATCTCACAGACCTGTTTAAATAATCCTCTAATGTTCATACACACCGTACTCAAAATGCTAGCAGCGCTAGGAATTAGTATACCATGGGTTAGGACTGAAAAGGGGAAGAAGAGACTATCAATCGAGGGCTCTCTCTTATGGAATGATTTACCTCAATCGGTCAGAAACACAAACACAATTGCAACCATCATTTCAGCTTATTGGCGAATGCCTAGATTATAAATTCCCAAATTCGTACATACCTTAATGACACCAACAACTTGTAGTTGTATACATGTTTGTTTTATTTTGATTAATGTTGCCTTTTGTTTCACTCTTTATCATATAGGGCCCCTGGGAGAACAGTGCTTGACACTGATGGGGTCACCCTTTTTGATTAATTCTTTATAATAATAATAATAATATAATAATAATGATGATAATTCATAAACATGCATTTTCAACCATATATTCAAGAATAACAGGAATATCTAGAAAAACAGCAAGACAGAAAACAAATGCACAGGGCTATTGCTATTGGGTTACAATCACAGCAAATTTTTTAGCATGTGTTAAAATGAGATAAACAGAAAACAAAGAGGAAACTTCACATATAGTCATGTATCTACAAAATGGCATTGATATAAAAAGACAAGACAAAATCCAAGCCAACATCCAACCGACCTAAAGTTCACATTATTGCTAATGGCAAGTATAATGGACGGTTTTGAGTCGGTTTTGCTGGTGAGACTCATGATGGTATCTCCCTTGCCATGAGACGGATTTCAGACTAGTTAGAGATGGGTTTGAGACAATTTTGAGACAATTTTGAGACATTCGCGGGAAAAACAAATATGCTCAAATCTGTGAATTCTTTTCAAGCGCAAAAACATATCTGAGACGTCTCTGCGACAGAAAAAATTATCAGAGACGTCTCTGAAAGTCTGAGTCGCAGAGACGTCTCCGTTAAGTGAGATACTCCGTTAAGTGAGAGTTAACATCACTCCACTAACAGATTAAATGCGAGATGTCAGTATTTTCTTAGTTAAGGGGAATATTTATACTTGAATTATGTATGGAATTTATTTTTTCATAAAATAAAAGGAACACTTTTAATAATCACATGAACCCTTGTTGTTGTTTTAGTTTTTACTGCGCTGTTGTTTGAAATATGAATACATTTACACACACAACAAAAATTACTGTGAAAGTTTGTCAATTACTCATTCGATTAAAATCTAAAAAATACACATATGATTTTAAATACTATTCTACTAATAAGAGCAAAATGATTTCATACCATTCAACACAAAATTAAGTACAATATTAAACAAATGCACTACATAAAATCACTACAGCATTACATGCATTTTAAGAAAGGTTAATATGTATGAATTGATATCACTACAAATAAAAAATAAAAAAGTTAGTAGCAGCAATAATATATTGACACGCAGTGATTGGGAAAGGAGGGTGGGGCACAAAACACTGAGACGTAAGCATTCCTCTCTATACCTTCGCCACTCGGCCGTCGAATCTTCTCCTGCGACAATCTTCGACCAATCACTGGCCTGGCATACTCCCATTCTTCATACTCCTCTGGTCTATAATCTGGATTGTTTCTAGGACTATATAAACCATCTCGCCTTCCACCTGGTAAACGAGGGTGTGTGTGTGTGTGGGTGTGTAGGAGGGGTGGTAGGGGAGGGGGAGGAATCGTTCAAAAATATTGGTATGGGTGGGTCATAGTGTGGGGTATTATTTCAATTCATTGTTATAGCTAAGTGAACATTTAGCAATTAATTATCAACAGTATATTACTGAAGGGTTCAACAATGACAATTGATTAAAAGGTGTTACCACTACACTGTACAATTTTTTATAGTTTCTATATAAAAATTAACTATTTAGACAATGACCAGATTATTCACAGCTCATTAGTTCCATTGAGAATTCAATAGAAAGGCAGTGTTTGATATTTTTGTTATATTAATTTGAAGGTTACAATCTGCATTGCAATAATTATAATGTACTTGAACTGTTAGCTTTGAAGCAAAGTTTATAGTTAAATAGCAGGCGTGCATCATAATAAGGAACTTGCCATAGTATTACTCTACAAGCCATTATGAATTGTAAACTAGTAAATTTGCCGGTACTGAAAATTAGCAGCTTAATGTTCTATTATACTTTTGTATCAAGAAAATGAAAATTTATTACATTGCTTTTCTTCTTTTTTTTTTTATGGCAAAAAAAGGATCTAAGAGATATTGTATTCTTGTTGACTGTTAGATTTATACATTATTCAATAGAGAACACATTTAAAACAATTAAGTAATGTTTTATACAGGATGGGGGGAAAACATCACACCATCCAACTATTCTAGCTCCAATATCAAACAACATTGGTGCAATAAACATTCCCAATCAAAGCAACCCGACTTTACAGGATCAAATTGAAAACTGGTACTAATATTACATTTAAAAAACTCCATGCACATTCTTCACACACTCCCGTATCTCAGGCAAACAGAATAGATTTCTATGTATGGGCACATAAATGGCATCAAATAATTCTATATTTCTTTTTCTGATATTACTAATTCTTTTTTTTTAATGAAAAAATGTTGATGCCATAGCTGCAGATGCTTGTTTCTAGTTGTGCTGCTTTGAATTTTTTTTTTTCTATTCTATGGATGATAATTTTCCATTAGCAGCAGAATTCTATTTTTTCTCCAGACAATTTTCAATAACCCTTGTTACCTTCTCCTGCTTTACGTATCCTCTCAAACGAAGGTCTTCTCCTGACGACACTTGACTTTTGACCTTCGTCCCCGTCCTCGCTCTTGCCCTCTGTGCTGCTGACGCTAGAGCTTCGAGAGGCTGACCTGTGAAGGGTGGTTTCTGAGGAGGCGGGAGAGACTGATATTCTTCTCGGCGAGTTGGCAGGTGAACTGTGCATCGCTTGCCGTAAACCTGCAACAGGAAAAGGGGTGAATAGGGGGATATCAGTTTCTATTATGATATTTCAGGCAATGTAGGATTTGTATTGAAATAGAGATACATGTAGTGGAGAACACAATGGATGGGAGGTTAGCCCAACAAGATCGCAACTTGTGCTTTGTTGTAACATGCACGCTACATTGAAGAGTTACTTCTAAAATAAAGCAAAGCATCTCTTGGACACTGAAGTAAAGTTTATACCTAACCAGAGAAGAGAATGAATAATAGATCAAAAATATATCAAAATCATAAAAATTATCACTAATTTTATTATTTACAATAAAGAATTATATATTTGCCTACTTTGCTATTCGTCCTCGAATCGCCCAACCAACCGATATTTAACCCCGAAATTTTTTGCTCTATTGTCTCCTATTTTTCCCTTCCCTGTGAGAAGGCGCCCTCTCACGATGAGGGCACTCAGCCAAAACACTCCAACAAACTTCCTCTTGTCTCATACCACCCTAAACTTTAAAGTAGTGATGGAACGGGGACGGAGGAGGGATTGTAGGCCAATATATAATTCTTTATTGAAATAATAAAATAGTGACAATTTTTATTTGATTACTTCAAAAGAATGCATATATTGCCTACTTGCTAACGACCAGCACCGATTGTACTGGGAGGACAACAACCTACAGTTTTAGATAATAGGATGACGCCGTAGCCATGATAGGAACAAAGAGAAAAATTCCTTCCATCGCAGAAACGTTTCACCCTTAATGACAAACATACACTTTCCACGGAAAGTTCCCCTAAAAACATGTCCCCAAAGGCTGGTACCTCCGCATCGAGGTTCCTAGTATAAACGAGTACCTTGGTCCTCGGCGTCCGCAGTTTTTTTTTTTTTTTTTTACTACTATCCATCTCGAGATAGTCTCCCGGTATTGGTCCGAAGAGTCCATGGATATAACCAAATTGGACATTTTCAGGAACAAAGGATGTCTACAACGGCACCACATTCTGTCCAGTTGCGCAACGATAAATTTGACTAAAGAGACGTAGGAAAATCTTTAACAGACCGGAAAATCTGTCTGATTTTCGTTCAAAGGCATGTCGAAAGAGAAAAGATGAATATCTCTTAATTCCAACCTAAGTGGCTCGTTGATAGAAGAAGGAGCGAGCAATAAACTTAGCGTTTTCCCGACATATACAAATACAGGGAGAATCTTTGGAAGATCTATCACAGACAGACCTAGAGAACGGTGGTGTGAAGGAGGTAAGCTAGGACCTGAGGTCCTCGCGACCATCAAATTAGAGACCCGAGTCTGAGTAGGGACTCTTAAGAGATAGAAAACTAAAAGAACTGATGACAGAAGAACCCTGAAATTGACTATCCATCGGTAAGAATTTGAAATAGCTGGGATAGCTGAAATAGCTGGATAGCTGATATAGCTGATCTAAATCCCTCTGGGAATCAGAGAATTACCCCCGTCGAGTGAAAGATGATGAAAAACGGTATGGACGGAGAAAGGTTTCTTCTCGCGAACCCACAGAAAGAATATCGTTCGCGAAGAAGGATTTTACTAGTGGTAACACACCTACTCCCTTAAGGTCGAGAGGAGTACAATCGTCAAATCCTGTAGCGAATTGACTTCTTGATAACGGCTGAATATAAAAGGAAGATGTTTCAGGTGTTCGAGAGTTAGCTCTAACCGCTGCTGTTATGCTAAGAACTCACACCACGGCAAGTGTTATGGTTTCTCCGTTAACCAGAGGGAGAAACTATCGCAACCAAGTCCGCGGCTGTGGCAGAGGGGAGTCGACGTCCTGCCCTTCTTAATTCTTCCTAGTGAAACAGGAGAATACTACCCGGAAGAACCAAGGGATTTCCGGTCAGTTCTGGAAATTGAAACGACAACCTGGGTAAACCCAAACATCTCCTTTATCTAAATCCTAACCTCAGAAAACGGAAGATCCTTACTGACGTGAAGAAGCCAAAGTGAGGAGAAGTCAAACTGAGGTCGACCTTGCGACTCAGTCACCTGAAATTCTATGAAAACAGCGACCACTCTGAAGTGAGTCACTTATGCGTCGTGGGAAAAAGAAAAAGGTTTAAACAAAAACTTTTTCCCAAAATCGGTATGTGCGAAGCGACTGGACCGATGTTCTCGTTGTTGCATCAGAACCAGAGTTGAAAGGCTACTCTGCTCCTAGCAGGGAGAGTAAATCCTCTATGCGAACTAAATAAGACATCATCCCTCCGATGTCTGTTCAAACCTAAACTGTCCGCTATCTGTAAAGGTCCTTGAAGTGAGGAAGAAACTTCCTCACCTTCAGGCTCTCCAAACGTTGTTGAGAGACAAAGTCTCGGAGATTCCAATCACCGAAGTCAAGAGGCCTCGATAATGGACTCTCCCTCCTAACTGTGAAGCATATGCGGTCAATATAATTGAAGAACGGAGGCGCTCCCATGTCTTCCCTGGGAAGTGAACTCCTTAACCTCCCAAAAAGGAATATGAGGTTTAAAATCAGTAGAAAGGAATTCTAGACGGAGGCGGACTGAAAATCAGACTGGAAAATCTCAAGAGCCGAAAAATGAGAGATCACGTTAACAGTCTGCCAAATTGGGAACCAGGACCAATAACTTCGATAGTCAACATGACATCCTTAACTTAATAACACCTAAAAACCTCCTCAACGCGATCCAAGACTCTTTAAGTAGATCGGAAGTTCTACTATCTCCAAACTGGGTCTCGTCAGATGATTCGCGGTGTCCGGTTGAGTCCCTAATACGTGGGAATCAACTCCTAACTCAATCAAAAAAAACGATGCAGTTTAAAACTTAAAGTCTGCTGCTGGTCCTCCCAACTGAGACTACGCGTATCGAGTCTCCGCTTTGGGGAAAAGAATGTAGAAATTAGACACAATTTAGGGTAGATTGTGACTTTCTCGATTTCTTCCTTTAAGCTGTGTTCCCGGACAAGGGACACGTCAAGTGGTTTGGGTGGATGACTCCTGAAGACATCCCCGGATCGAGGTTCCTCAAAGTCTAAAATGAGACCGACTCTGATTGCCGAGACGATAATTATCGTCTGAGATCGAAAAAAAAAGAGTTGTTCCATCGGACCTAAATTTTTCCAAACGTAGGTGGGAGGTCGCCTCAGGCGCTTCCCTCCCATACTAAAAGGGATGAGAATTCGAAGCGGATCTGAACTACTCCTGTCCTGACTTCTACCCCGCTGACCAGCATGATCTCCTCGACCCGACTGTTGTGATGAAGAGTGTTATGTCTGACTTCATTGTCAGACGGTTATCCAGTTCGTAGAGATGTTGACGTGAGGATTGTAGTTACAAGCCAAAACGTAATAACAGACTTGGAGGTTGTTATCAAGCTTCTCTAAACTACCCTGAAGTTCCTTGGCCAAATTCTCGGCCTCTGAAAAAATCCGACCCCAACGGGATTTTGGGGTCCCCCAGCCGGAAACCAGTTCCCCCAAAAAAAAAAAAGGGGGGGGGGGGGGGGGGGGGCGGGGGGGGGGGGTTTTTTTTTTTTTTTTTCCCCCCCCCCCCCCCCCCCCCAGTAAACTGGGGAAAATAAGAACCCAATACATGGAACCCCAGCCTTGGTCTCAGAATTCCTCTTTCCCCTGGCCGAACACTGGTCCCCCCTCCTGGTGGGAACCCAGAGGGGCGGGAGCGAAAGCATCCGACCGGGATGGAAAGATTTTTTTTTTCAAGGTAAAAAATTTTTTTTCCTTGTTCCGGGAACCGAACTTCCAGTTCTGAAACAAACCTCCCTTCAATTTTAAAAAACCACGGGAGCGATCAGCCCCAGTTTACAAGTGAACCTTCTCTGATTCAAATGAGAAAAAATTCGATTTTAAGTTGACCCCCGTATTTCGACCCTGTCCCCCATCCTCGAACCATTGATTGAACGATAAAATGGGTCCTTGAAAAAGAAGGGGTCCCCCTAAGTTCTTCCCTGAGTGGAAAGATAAATCTCGCCTTAGAGGACCTTTCCCTTTCCCAATTTTCTTCCTAGTGGGGGGAGTTTTTTTAAGGTAGAAAAACTTAAAGGCTTCTGTAAAAAGTCTCCATAAAATCCTAATCTCCGGAAATGCCTTTGAAGAATCCCTGAAAATACTTTCCGGTTTTTGGAATCCTGCAAATTTTTTTTAAAACCCCCAAAAAAAAAAGAAAAAAAAAAAAAAGGGGGGATCCCGTATAATAGGTCCCTTAAAAAAAGCTCGGATTCTTCTCGGACAAACCTCCGTTGAGTTCGAACTGAGTAGTGAATTCTTTCTTCCTGGGAGAACGCAAGACGGACCCTCTTTCAGATAGACCGGGCCCTAAATTACGTGCTAGTTTTACGTTAATCAACATCATCCGAAGGCGCGATCTGAAATAATCCCTTGCAAGGGTGGGAGGGATGAATTCTGGTATCAAACAACCCCCCAAAAACCCCTCCTTTCCTTTTAAGATAGAGAAATAATCCTTAAAAAATTTCTTCGAATGCGGATTCCGTGAGAACGAACCTTCCCGGAGGAGGAAGAGTGTTTAACTCCTCAATCTAGTGCGGGCGTAGTCCTTTCCTTAGTCTTCCCGATGGAAAACCCTAACCAGGAGTGGGTCCCGGAGTGACGCGACTACTGAAAGGGAAAGAACTGCTGCGACATCTGGCTCGAAAACATTATCAGACGTAAATTACGAAACATTTGTAGGAATTAACCTTCGTTCCGAGGAAGACCTCCGGTAACATCCCGAGTTCCCCTTCCGGTTGGGTCTCGAAATTCGCTTTACCGAACTGCTGAAAGGAGAGCTTCTATTTCCCCGCCATAAACTCTTGCGAAATAGGATCTGCGCTCGGGGAAGAACTCGAAAACATCAAGGTCTACAGATAGGTGGCTTCACTTCCATTTAAATTTAGGTTCGATATTTGGGAAGAAATAAAACCCCGAAGAAGGGTGAATATCGATAGCCCTTGAAAGAAAGAAATAATTTTTTTTCCTAAAAACACCTAAATAATTCCCGTGAAGAAGATTTTTTCCGCGAACATACCAATGGTTAAAGATTGGGACCACCCTCACCCTTGAAACTTCAATCAACTTTCCCCCCTTGGGATTCGAAGTTCAAGTCAAGGTGGACCTAGCCCAAAAGGAATAAGGAAAAAACCATCCCTATCCCAAGCGTTTCCCCCCCCCCCCCCTCCCCCCCCCCCCCCTTCCCCCCCCCCCCCCGCCCATATCGGGCAATCAATTTGTTGCCGAGCGGAATAATGAAATGATAGCGTGTAGAATGAATCTTCCTCCCATTTAAAGGGAAAAAAATGGATAAATGAAAGGTTCTTCGGTAATAAAACTT
The DNA here is from genome assembly GCA_940671915.1 of Paracentrotus lividus. Lineage (NCBI taxonomy): Eukaryota > Metazoa > Echinodermata > Echinoidea > Camarodonta > Echinidae > Paracentrotus > Paracentrotus lividus. The sequence continues at coordinate 35,092,837 of CALNVZ010003428.1, forward strand.
CGAAAACGCGGGAAAAAGTTGGGGCGTGGGGACGCTGGAAGCCTTTTTTGACGAAAAGTTCCCCCAACTTTTCCGCATCCCCCCTCCCTGTGAAGGTGGGGGGGGTAGTTGGAAACTCCGACTTTGATCACGATTCAAGATAAACTAGGATGGGTATCCTTGACTTTGATTAATTTCCCCATAACCAAACCAACAATGATCAAATTCCCTTGTTCCCCTAACGAAAATGAAATCCTGTCCGGGATTGATTTTACAGGGGAAAAGGAACCATGGGGGAAATCGAGATGTTAAGAAGAACAACAAATGGAACTTGTAAAAAATCGATTCCTGAACAAATGAAAATGTTATTCGAACCAGAGGGATTCGATTTTTAGGTGAAAGATCGATTTAAATTTTATAATCGAATTGTTGTCCATGATATTCGATTTCCCTCAAGAAAAAAGGGAAAAAAAAAAAAAAAAAAAAAAAAAAAATTAAAAAAAAAAAAAAAAAAAAAAAAATCCGATTTTTTTGGGCGGGATCCGATTCCAATAATTTTTTGAATTCGATTTTTGGCGTGAATCCCGATTTCATTGTGATCGATTATGTTGTAATCGATTTCAATCCGTGGAATCGATTATGGCGTTTGGCCAATGGGTGATCGATTTCCAACTGTATCGATTATGTTTTTGTGGAATGTCGATTTCAATCCGTGAATCGATAATGTTTTTGTTATCGAATTTTTCAAAATTGTAAAATCGATTAATGTTTGTGAATCCGATTCAAACTGTGGATCTGATTTTATGAAATGATCGATCGATAAATGTTTCATGATCGAATGAAATGGGTTTGATCGATTTTCCTAACGATAATCGAGAAAACCGATATTCGATACCTTGGCTATTTCGATAGAGTATTCCAATGGAAAAATCGGATTGGAAAATGGTGAAATTGATTACCCTAACGATAATCGATTAACGATACCGTGGATACTGGCCTAATTCGATTACTAAGAAAAATACCAAAAAAAAAAAAAAAAATAAAAAAAAAAAAAAGAACCCGATCTCAGGTGGCCAAAGCCCCCAACCTTCGATCGATCTCGATCTCGTCAATGTTGGAAAAGATCTCCACGATATCCACAACTTCCCACTAGATCATAAATGTCAACACAATGATCGTAAACGAAGTTTGCCCCTCCCCTCGATCCTCTCACCAAGAATCGATTTGTGGTGTTGGCGCTCCGCTTGGGGATAGAAGGCCCGACGAATAAGGCCGCTGAAAAACCCCGTCCCCAGGGAGGTTTTTTCCCCACTTTGCGTGGGGACTTTCCCCCACACACGGACTTTTCGCCGGGGTCCGCGGTACCCGTGTAAGTTTGTGGAAACCCTTACCAACTGCCACCGGCCCCCATACTCCCCGCCCCCGGGCGGCGGTTGTTGATCCCCCCGAACTTATCTTTTCGGTGGGAAAAAACAGAATCTGGAAACAGCTTTTCCCCCGTTCCCGTCCTTAACTGCTCCGCGGGCCTTCCTAATAAAAATATGCCAGAAGAAATCCAGACTTCGTGGCCCTTTTTCCTGGGGTAGATGATAGGAAAACTCTCCGATGAAGTTTTCGGCGATGTTTGAAGTCTCAGAGATACAAGAATGGATGATGGTCTTCTTCCCTCGGAATAAGAAAACACTGCAATATATGAAAAGAAAAGACACTTATACAAAGGAGTTTAGACTCTGCCCTGGGACAGGAAGGGTCACAAAAGGCCTCTCCCCACCAACAAAAGGCTTCACTAAACTGTATGAAATGAAGCGCGGTACGGTAGAACAAAGGCCCGCACCACAAGGGTGCAATATAAAAACATGTACGTAATGAATGTCAAAAAGCTAGGGAGAAGGCGCCGTAAAACCAACAGAATTACTCAAAAAACGGCCCTCAAATTACTCCCAATTAATAGGAAACCACGACCTAGACATTAGCTAGGACAACTAAGAGCAAGACCCCACAAATTAGGCATCAAAAAGTTCACTAAAAAGTGAAAAACAAACCCATTTGCGGGAGCAAATTCTCGAGGTTACTCGCTCGGCGGCAGCCGATGAGAAAAGAGGAAGTTTGTTGGGAGTGTTTTGGCTGAGTGCCCTCATCGTGAGAGGGCGCCCTTCTCACAGGGGAAGGGAAAATAGGAGACAATAGAGCAAAAATTTTCGGGGTTAAAGTATCGGTTGGTTGGGCGATTCGAGGACGAATAGCAAAGTAGGCAAATATATCATTCTTTTGAAGTAAATAAAGAGACTATTCTTCCATTTATCAAAAGATATGACTATATGAAGGGGAGAACCAACATTACTTTTCTTGATTTATTGCTGAAAGAAATCGTTATTAATTTTTCATGTAAATCCCACTCCTGACACCAAAATATGAATTTATTAAAGAGCTTGCCCTAATTTCCAGGCATATAATGCGATGGTCACATCAAGTGCAACATGCAACTATCTATGACCTCCAAATCTATATGTTGTAGAGAGTTGCATGCTGCACTTACGACGTGTTGTGACCACTGCATTACTCAACCTTTCAATGTTGATATCCAAAGACATCAAAGAAAGAGCAAGCAACCTCTTGACATCCCAGGAGAGGCCTGATGACCCCTGTACTAACCAAACCAATGTGTGAAGGAATCACTGGCTGTGAACAAAAATCGTCAAAACCAGTCACACTGCAGTGATCAACTCAAGACCAACTATCAACAAAAGAAAAGATTGCATAACCACAAATGGCCAAGTTATTGGTGGGTTTGAAGTGGGTTAATGGGTATGACCGTGTCCTCAAGTTCTTAAGTTATATGTTCAGACCACTGTACTGTTGTTGGAGATGGAGCAGCAAATTTAATACAGCTCATTGACACTTGATGCCACGGAACTGTTCTTGTGGTCACAGGTGGCCCTAGCAGGAGGCTAATTAAGAATTAGGACGCTACACTTACTCCCTGGACCCTTGATAGTTTGTAACACATCACTGGGAACCAGGTTATGCTTCAGTCACATCGATATCTGACTGACAAAAACTGGATTTCAATGATTGGTTGAGATACTGTCCGGTAAGGGTCCAGTTTGCTGTTGAGACTGGGGACTTATCCTAAACTTATGTATCCTGAAAAACAATCTTGAACCCTCTCACTCTACAACAATTGCCCTATTTATTTCATGCCCTATTTGTTGATGCAGTTTGATCTTCTATTTGTTAGAATATATGTAATTCTCCAGTAAACCCTATTGATACAATAAAAATATTGTACAAGTACCTCAGAAAGGACAGAAAGCCATGTATCCCCAGGCTGTTATCAAACTATCAGATATAGTTTCTTTATAGTTGGACAAAAACAAACACACCAAAGACAGGCAGACAAACAGTCTCACTCTCTTTTTTTGCATTCTATCATAAGGTACATCCATTACATCTTCCAGCTAAGCTGATCCCATCCTCTCTTCTTTACTAGTCCTTCTCTCTCTCGTCTGGGGTTGAGACAATAATTTGATTACAGATGGACAGACATACAAAGATATAAACCAACAAACAGACAAACAATCTTACTCTCTTCTTGCGTCCTACTAGCAAGTATCTGTAGATCCATTACATGTTCCAGCTTAGCTAATCCCATCCTCTCTTCTTTGCTAGTCCTCTCTCTCCTTGGAGGTTGAGACAAACAATTTAATTACAGACAGACAAACAAAGAAATAACAAAAGAGACAGACAATCTTACTCTCTTCTTGCATCCTAGCAAGTATCTGTACATCCGTCACATCTTCCAGCTTAGCTAATCCCATCCTCTCTTCTTTGCTCGTTCTCCTTTCTCTCCTCTGAGGTTGAGATGGGGGTGGGGATTGACTCCTTGGAGATGTCTCTAGTTTATCTGACAAAAAAGAGAAATATTGACAAGTAAAGCATCTAAAGATCATCTTCTAATATGGTGTTTACTGGGTACAATAATGAAGGCTTTATTATTCATTGAAGCAACTATTGCCCCTTACATAATTTCTCTATCTCTTAGTTAACAGCACTTACATTTATAAAATCCACAACTTAAAGGCCCTCGCAAGTCGGAGATCGTGGGGAATGCGCGTTTTTCTTGAGCTCCATTGACCCATACACAATCTACAGTGAGGCTTACGCAAGGGTCGGCCTACTGGGGATTAACATTCGGACAGCACGAACATGACGAAGTTGGCCGAATTCAGTCGATCAATAGGTTCAATAGCTTTGGATTAGTTTATAGACTCTCAACGGGTCTCTTCGTATTAATTCAAAGAGAGGACTTGTATAACGCTCCATTTCAAAAACAAAACATAGGTTAGATTTACTTCGGACTTCTGGTTAGTTAGTCTAGCCATGAAGGATTATACTCCAGACACCCTGACGCCTGGAGATTACGCAACACGCCGGGCTCTGATTGGAATGTTATCATTTCACCCGAGATAAGGTGAATTCCCCATGTTTTATCAATTATACGTCCCTTTAATAAAAAAAAATTAAAAAGGGACAAAATTAGAATGTTACCTAATTCCTTCTTAGGTAATCTGTAAAATGATGACTTCACCTCAAATGGACGTTTTCATAATGCTTTCAAATATCAAAGTAACTTATTTTAGTGCGCTAATATGAAATTTTCAGAGAAACCCAATTTCAAAAATTCCAAATCAAAACTGAACAAGTGGATTAGTAAATTACGCGATGCGTAATATATGTCCCCGCCGATAATGTAAAATTCCCATTATATCACGATCAGTGCTATCACATAGGGCCAAACAGAATCGAAATCCGGGTAAAAAATGGCGAGAAGTAGCATTTTGTAGCCAATGTACAATATAGGTCAAAGTCAAGGTCAAAGGTCAAAGGATCAAAAGTCAAAATTCTGTGAAGAAGTTTGTAGTCCTCACCTAGCGCTATCACATAAAGCAAACGGAATCGAAATCGGATTGAAAAATGGCGAAGGAGTAGCATTTTGTAGCCAATTAACAATATAGGTCAAAAATCAAGGTCAAAGGTCAAAGTCAAAATTCTGTGAAGAAGTTTTGTAGTCCTCACCTAGTGCTATCACATAAAGCATACAGAATCGAAATCGGATGAAAAATGGCGAAGGAGTAGCATTTTGTAGCCAATTAACAATATAGGTCAAAGGTCAAGTCAAATTCTGTGAAGAAGTTTTTGTAGCTATTACCTAGTGCTATCACATAAAGCAAGCGGAATTGAAATCGGATGAAAATTGTGAAGGAGTAGCATTTTGTAGCCAATGTACAATATAAGTAATTGAAGGTCAAAGGTCAAAGGGGTCAAAATTCAAATTCCGTGACGAAGTTTTGTAGTCCTCACCTAGTGCTATCACATAAAGCAACGGAATCGAAATCGGTGAAAAATGCGAAGGAGTAGCATTTAGTAGCCAATTAACAATATAGGTAAAAAACAGGTCAAAGGTCAAAGGTCAAAGGTCAAAATTCTGTGAAGAAGTTTGGTAGCATTCACCTAGTGCTATCATATAAAGCAACGGAATCGAAATTGGATGAAAAATGGCGAAGGAGTAGCATTTTTGTAGCCAATTAACAAATAGGTAAAATTAAAGGTCAAAGGTCAAAGGTCAAAATTCGGTGAATAAATTTTGTAGCCATCAACTAGTGCTATCACATAAAGCAACGGAATCGAAATCGGAAGAAAAATGGTGAAGGAGAGCATTTTGTAGCCAATGTACAATATAGTATAATCAAGGTCAAAGGTTCAAGGGGTCAAAAGTCAAATTCCGTGAAGAAGTTTCGTAGCCCTCACCTAGTGCTATCATATATAAGCCAAACGGATTCGAATCGGATGAAAAAATGGCGAAGGAGTAGCATTTTAGCCAATTACAATATAGGTCAAAATGAAGGTCAAAGGTCAAAGGGGTCAAAAGTCAAAATTCTGTGAAGAAGTTTTGTAGCCCTCACCTAGTGCTATCATATAAAGCAAACGAATCGAAATCGGATGAAAAATGGCGAAGGAGTAGCATTTTGTAGCCAATTAACAATATAGGTCAAAAATGAAGGTCAAAGGTCAAAGGGTCAAAAGTCAAAATTCTGTGAAGAAATTTTGTAGCCCTCACCTAGTGCTATCATATAAAGCAAACAGAATCGAATCGGATGAAAAATGGCGAAGGAGTAGCATTTTGTAGCCAATTAACAATATAGGTCAAATCAGGGCAAAGGTCAAAGGTCAAAATTCTGTGAAGAAGTTTGTAGCCATCACCTAGTGCTATCATATAAAGCAAACGGAATCGAAATCGGATGAAAAATGGCGAAGGAGTAGCAAATTGAACTCACATACGGACGCACCGGACGGAGCGGACGGACGGACGGACGGACGGACGGACACACACACATACGTACGGAGCCCGTTTCATAGTCCCCTGCTCGAACTCGTTCGGCGGGGACAAAAAACTACAATATGATAGACAAATAAAAATATATTTGCATATTACCTATTCCTCTTAGCGGATCAACGTTGCCTTGATTTTGAACCTGAGGCTGCTGTAATGCTATCACACTAGGTCCCATGCTATTTCTGTTAGCTGTAAAGAAATGATGAAAAATTAGTGCAGCATAAAACTTGACATTGCAGAAGTGCACAGACATTTTGTGTAACTTTAAATTGTACCACACAAAATGTGCTTATAACTAGTTCATGTGGGAGCACATTTTCCATTGCATGTTGATGAATATTTTGCAATGTATCAAACAAACAAAATCTGTACATGTAGGTTTGATGTTCTACAATGGTGCATAATTTGAACAGGACTTGAATCATTAACACCCCTCAATTAATGGAAGAGTCTGAATGTTCATGACCCCATATGTCACAACTTGTTCATTTAATATCCTAATAACATTTCCTACAGACTTTAGCACAACAGTCCACCGCATTTTAGCTTTCATTAAACCAGCTTTTAAAGGGAATCTAGTGTGAATCTAGTGTAGTGGGAAAGATGAAAAAAATCATTGGGAGCTTTCCTTTTATCTTAATGCTATTTAGGAAGAAAATCATAGTAAAAAAAAGGTCCACTGTAAAGGATTGCTCTTCAATTGCCCTAATAGTCATAATATGACACAAAATGTACCCAAACAGCTGAAATGTTCGGGTACCAAACATTTTGTGCTCTCCCATACATGCATTTCTTTGTAAGAGCATGTGACTCTAAGCAAAATTAAGTGAATTTCTTATCATTTTGGCGATTTCAAAACATCAAAGCACACAATAATGCTTAGGTAAACTGTTATTAACCTTTCCAAAGCACTTTTAGACAGTGTCGTCCACATTTCAATCTTATGACTATAACTATATGACATATAGTAGGGGTCTTGTATGCCTCAAATTTCTCTGTAACTCCACTCCCACAAACTATTTGAAATCAAGAGGACAAAATTTATATATAACTCCGGACCCCCCATGAAGAGAAAATTAATGTGGACTGTAGACGCTTTTGAACAGTACATCTATACTTATTTTACAGAATTACACAAACATCTTGTTGTGGTTTCCATCTTTCACAGCACATGTATTGAATTGCTTCCTGATCAGTGGGGCTTTTCTCATTCACCGAAGAACCCTAAAGACCTACATTATACCACATACATTTGTAAATGATGAATGTGTCATCTCTGATAAATTAATCAATTATCTGAGACGGGTTTTTCTGAGATGTTGAGCTGTGTCTTGGGAATACATGTACATCCACATAAACATCAATGGATCATCATTAGATAATACCAGCAGCAAAATGATCAATCATTTTCCCTTTATCTTCTCTTTCTCTCTCTTGTTTGATATTTTCATGTGTATATGTTGCATTCCTTCCTCTAATGATAAATTTTCAAAAGATGTTAACCTCATTCTAATGATGTGATTCATTTTGTACTTGATTGCACCTTTCCAATATTGCACACAAATTGAATCTAAACTGATTGTGGTTAAAGTATAAGTCTTGTTTTTGAATGTGAAAGTCTAAATCAGGAAATGTTTGTTATTCTGTCTGTCTACATGTATGTGGGAAGATAACCAGACTACAGCATGGTACACCGAGAATAATTAAAGGACCAGATCAAACCTAAATAAATCATGCCCTAGACCTACACGAGCAGGTGCTCAGTGCAAGCTTGTCCCAAATTTGCAACTTATAATCCCAAAAATCCGGAATATTAAACAAAAAATATTCAAAATTTTGCTCTGGACCTCTTTCGAAAAAAATGTCAGTGTGCAAAATGTTGTGAATTTTATTTATGATTAAAAAGTTCTTGTGCACGTTACCACATGACTGGCTGAGGAACAAAGGGACTTTAAAACCCATCTTTTATAGTGCAATTATATCCTTTTGCTCCTGAGCAGATGTGTATTTCCTGTTTATATCCCATTTCATTCTTGTAATAAAATGTTGTAAGTATGAAGAGAAGATGGAATATGATATTCATTCCTGAGCATGTTCCTACTGTACATGTATGTGATTTGTATGAAGGAAGTATGATATATTATGATGCCGTTTATTAAAAAATTTTCTACTTGATATCGAGTATCAGACCTACACATACATTTTATATTATATCATCTATCTAAAAAATTGATTATGAGAGGGGTTTATCATGACTGGAATATTGATATATTGTTCCGAGTTTAGAAATTATCAAAGTGGGTGCAATACATGTACATGTTCATGTACAACAGTATAGAGAAAGTCTAGCCTACTCCTAACAGTAGGTCTCAACATGCAACATGGCACATTTCCTTTTGTACGGCTTTGTTGGCAAGCACATTACAAAATAAAATGTGTCATATTGGTATTATTCATGTTCCAATAAATACAAATGTAAGTATATATAATTGTCCTTATTATAATTAATATTATCATACCTCTTGAGACTTCATCTAGCTTTGCAAGGAGACATTTCTTAGCAGATTCCTGGTCCCTTGTAGGGTGTTCAAAGTCTTGTCTGATCCAGTCATAGGGACTAACACACTTCTGCTCTGGACTCGCTATCTTGATAGGTGAAGTGTATAACCTACAATGTATAAAAAATATATGAGAGAGAGAGACAGAAAGTTAGACAGTATTATCTTTTCTGATGCAGTAATACTGAATTACACACTTCTGCTCTGGACTCGCAAATCTTCATACAGTATGTGTAAAACCTAGAAGAATTAAAAAAAAAAAAAAGAGACAGAAAACTTTAGACAAAACTTAAGATCAAGACAAAGGACTGTTAAACTTTCTTGAAAAGGACTGTAAATTTCTTGGTACATGTATGCAAATTTATTTGATGCTACATGTATGAAAATAATAAGAACAAAAAAAGATTTTGTTATTGTTGTCTTCAAATGTATATCAACATGTTCTTACAAATAAATTAATTTGATGTAGAATACTGGGAAATAAACACTTTAATCTTTAATCTAAAATTAAGAACATGTCATTTTCAGATGGAATTGTGAATGAATTAATTGCATAATTTCATAAACGCCCGACCAAAAAATGCACATTAAGGTGATAAAATGTTGAATATTGTGCATGTATAATAAACCAATCCTCCTTGGACATTTAGTTGTTGAATTGTTTTTTTGTTTTGTTTTGTTTTGGTTTTGTTTTGAGGGGGCAATATCATTCAAAACATGAATATTTTCATGTTTACACCACAATATGAATGGAAATATAGATTCAAACAGTCATATACATGTAGTACATTGAAACATATACAAGGCTTCTTTCTCCTCTTCTTTCAATAAGGGCCACTCGTTCAGAGTATACTTGTTTGCATACCGGTATATTTTAATTTATGTTAATATATTCTGTGCTGTGATATGCCTAGCTGGAGCTGTTATGTGTTTCAAGGTAATCGGTGAATAGACTGACAGTCCGATGTAAACACATCAACCAAAATCAATTAGTGACAGATAGAGGGGGCGTGTTGTTTATTTCACACCATACAGAATGCCTGGTAAATTTAATGGCCTTCAGCATATGGATACCAGATATATCAATTATTAAAAGTTAAAGAGATAATATTTCAGGAATATATTGAAAGCAAAAGGGATACAATATTATCCTACCATGCAATGTAGGACCTTCTTAGTAATACTCTTTATAATAGACTAAAGAATATATTATTATTATAGTTGCTGCACAATATAAATACTCTTTTATTATAATTATTATTATTAATGTGTGTGCAGATAAAAGTTAATATTTCAGTGCTACATTTAAAGTCATTTTGACATTTCAAAACATCAATGCTTCTGTATGATAAACACATTTCCTGTAAAATTGTCTTCTTTTTTTTTTGTTATTGATAATGTTACTTATAATTAGGAAGAAAGTGGGTTTGAATGCTTTATTATTCTAAAAGAAACAAATTCTAAATTTAGGAGTAAGGAGGGAGAAAATCAGAGAAAATTCCTTCGTTTGTGTGGCATAATCATATTACTCTCAAATTCACATGATTATAGATCCACAATTAATAACTGCACAGGCGACAGAAAATGTGATTTTTGGTTTATTATCAGATTGAAAATATGATGCATTGTGCAAAGTTGTACAATAATCTACTTGTCGCTTAGGGCATATTGATTAGATATAGAAAGGGTACCTCTCTACAGCAATGATTGCCTACAGTATACTAATATTCATGTCCCAAACAATGTATTTTCCTCTATATTCAGGGCATGTAATCAGTAATGTCTGTTCTGCAAAAAATAATAATAGGGATGTCCACTAAAATTTTAAGTTATTTTAAAGTTGTTTTTGCTAGGCTTATTTGATAGAGCATTTTGAAAGAAACATTTTGGCGTACTTAAATTATCCACAATTGGATGTTCCGTTTCAAAGATATGACCAAAGAGTGTCTCAATCAATGAGCTGCTAGAACACTTTTACAAGTTTCAGACAAAGCCAGAAAATGCAATAAAAGCTCAAGTTTATGGTTCTTTTGTCTTTGATTTATTTAAACCAAATCATACAAACATTTTCTATGTGTGTATCAACATGAAGAGATTATAGTACAAAATTGAGTAGATTATACAAAGATACAATTTATGGCAGTACAAACTGATGTTTGACATGTATGTTACCGTATGTGATCCAATATGACCACCGTGGAAAAATACTCCATAGGCATGTTTCAATAGGAGCACCCTAGACAATGGGCTATTTATGGTGGTGTGGGTCAAGGCGAGTGTTAGACAGGGTAGAGTAATTTAAACTTAAATGGCAGTGGTAACATTGTTCTTGTTTTTCACCCAAACATTTTTGTTCAAAAATGGTATTTTATAAGATATCCACTTCTCTTATCTTAATCTATCAATCATGAGAAATTCCAATCATAACACAATCACACAGAAGCATACTTTGAACACGCTGTAGTTTTTATTATATCAATTTTTCACAGGAGAAGTTGATCTTCTGGTGAGGTATTTTCTAAGGAAGAAACTGACCAATTAAGAATAAAATGATTGATATTTACCACTGGCCAAAAGACAATTTCGAAAGCTGTTTTTATTTGAAAATTTGCTGTTTCTCTGCCTGTGTATTATTGAGTAGGCAGCGCATGGGTTATTGTTTGCATTGTAATGCATGGGTGACTACATCCATACAGTGAATGGGAAACGTCTAGTGGCTTTTTGCCTTTGTTTGGCCATCCCTAATAATAATAATGTAGTCCTGAAGGGAATTGTAAAATTTATTTAATATATCAAAGATAGCACTGCAGGTCATGTAGATTGGAGATGGGGTTGGGGGGGGGTGTATTGAAACATTGCTTGTTTTGACAGTTTTTAGTGCATAAGTTGTTGTAAAACAAAGACCAAATAAAAAAAATTAACATGTACATGTAAGCCTCTAAATCTAATAACAATATTGAAACGTTGTATGATACCTCCGGCCATTTCATGCACCGACAGGCCCCCATCCTCCAAGGTATCTTACTGGGAGGTGAAGAAGGTGAGATGTTGGTGGTAATGATTCATAAGGTATGGGACTTCACACATACCGGTGGTAGAAGAAGATGCCTTCCAAGGATGGATTGACATCGTCATGGAAACCCCCTGGAGGATGGTATGCTGGAGAAGGACAATATGCTGAAGGAGGCCATGCAAGGAGGGCAGCGTACTATGATGAAAGTAGGTTTAGGGTTGACCTATGCTATGGGCTTTATTTTTATTAATTGCTTATTACTTTATGTATGTGGCAATACTGTGGGTATCAAGGCTAAACAAGATAACTTCACAAATCAAATATACAGGCCTTTGTGTACATATGGTTGGATGATTTGTGTGTATTTGCAAACGAATCTGCCTACAGTAGGACTTCTACCAGGGTCTTATTTTAGCAGTTATGTTTACTCTCCTTAGTTATAGTTTTTTTTTTTTTCTTTTCTTTTTTTTTTTACATAATTTGTTAAATTTCTACATGTGAATAGAGATTTTCATTATTGTTACTATTATTACTAATTTTCATGCTTTAAAGAGAGGAGGAAAAAAAATTACATGAATCCCAGTGTGTAAATTTATGATTTTCTAAATCTTGGGAACATGAAATTTCACTTTCAAATTGGCAACACCTACTGCCAACTTTCAAAGTCATTCATAACTTGCTGAGCTAAGACATAGCAATTTTATTAGGAATAGGAACATTTACATTAAAAAATATATACATTTTGAATAAAATTTTATCTGTATCTGTATCTAAGTATACTCAACACAAACAGCGAATTGCTGCATTTACAAAATCATTGAAATATCTGAGTGTGTGCAATCAATACTGCAAACTCACATTCCATCATACAATACCTTTCAAAGAGGATACAATTTGAATTCATAGATCTGGATAAACTCTGCCCTTTTATACATGTAAATAGAACACCTGCAGATGTAAATGCTCATTTTATATGCTTCCACCTGACTGCAACCTCAAGTTCACTCAAGTATGAAAACCAGAGCATTCCAAGACAGCGATAATACAAGCAAAGGATCTCCAATACATACACATTATGAATGCAGTACATACCGCGATGCCATTTGCATTTTAAACCAGCTTGTTACATTACATATACTTAGGTTTTTAAAAAATGTGCACAACACATGATTGTATGCCATTTGGTACTTTATACATCGTACAAGTTTATTAGCCAGACAGAGAAATGATTTGTACTATTATTCCATGCAGAGCAGTACATTCATACATGTAAAAATGTGTTTTGTTTCCTTTTCAAAGAAATGTCATAAATGCTTGAATTTCAAGTAGACTCATGGCATAATGCCTTCATTAAAAACCATGTACATGTACATGTATCTGTAGGTATACAGGTGTGTATTTGAAATCATTTTAAATATATTTTTGAATTTAATGTTTACCCTAATAATACATGTAGATCTGCAGCTGGCAACTATCAAATGCACAAATACTCTGCCAGGCATTTACCATAACAAACTATCCATCATTAATAAGTACATCAAAACCAACTACTTCTAAGGTATGTTAATCATATTCAACGGAGGCAGTGGGTATTAGACTGCAACTAATTACATGGGAGCAAGTAGGAGGGACTAGCTTTATTACACTGTACGTAATTTCGAATGACCAATTACGGTAAAGTGTACTTAGTGAAATGGATATGTCAATTGTAATACATCAATAAAAAAAAGGTCTCTATTGAATGTGCTTGCAAGCATATCAAAATAAAAGTAGTTTTCAGTGTGTTCAAACTAAAAAGCAAATTTATGTTTACTTCTAAAATCTCTCAGTCCCCTAGAATGCATACATGAACCACTCATTTACTGTTGACAATGTTTAAATCAGAAACTAGAAAATAAGTTAATTATTTTGGTGAATTATACATTCATATCAATAATACATGCATGTTTAATGTTTAGAAATTTGTCAGAAGAAGAAAAAAAAATAGTATCAGGCTATCACACTATTGATATTTTCAAAGTAGTTCTACATCAGAGTAAGATAAGAAATGTGTTCCTAAGCCATGATTTTCAAAAATAGTTAATTATAAATAGAAACACATATTATACACAAAAGGCAAACAAGAGTTCAATATTTATACCCTAGTACTGTATTATTCTTATTAAACAAAACAGTTCTCAGAGTAATATCTATTGGGATATTGCCGAAAGGTCCACAATTCTAAATAACTAATTTGCTAAAATATAGAATTAAACAGTGAAGTTAAATGTCCCAATTCTATGATCACAATTTTTTAGTACATGTAATTCTACATCAGGGTAAGATAGAATATTTACATCAGGGTAAAATGTCAACTTATCAGGTGTATCAGAGTAAGATGTAAATATATAATGTATAAAAGATGTAAATAAAAAAATGTCAAAGATGCATACAAGATGTAAATATATTTACATCAAGGTAAGATGTCAACTTATCAGGTGGTGGGCAAGTCCAAGATAACGTGCATGTTACGTATGGGACATTTCAGAGCCTTTTACCCTCTGTAAAATCTTTTTGAAGGTTAAGGGTACTATTTTTTCTCATCCACATGTTAGGTATCCAAAAGAGTAATACACTGATGGGAGATGACGACATATGACCTTTGACCTTTGATGCAATAGCATGAAATGTAGTGCGTTACGTATGGGACCAGAAGAATTCAACTTTTTAAAGAAAAATTTTCAACTCCAAAACTCTCTGAAAGTATTTCCACTGATGTATTGAAGTTTGGTGTGATGAAAGGTCCAACCCTCTAGTTTACTTCTGTAAAGTTGGAAGTCATGATGATCGTCTCTTTTTTTGTAAGCCTTTGTTAAAGTCGGAGAGGACGTGTTACGTATGGGACAGTTACGTATGGGACAATTTGTCCCCATAGAGAATGCACACAATTTGATCCATAATTTCTAAAATCAAATTTTTTCAAATAGGGAAATGGCAAAAGATTTTTTTTTTTCTTTTAAAATGTTGTATTGAAACATATTTAATAGGATTTTAAAAGAAAGACAATTCTCACTATTCATTCTTATGTTTTTCATTGTTTTGTGAATTTCTTATGCATTCTACTGTTTTTTATTTTTCCATATTTCTCCATTATTACCAAATTTTTTGGTTAATTCTTTTCATGGACCAATTATCATGGCAAAGCAGACTTTATAAACTCCAGGAAATGTGAGTAAATCACTTTTTGGAGCACTCTTAAATATTTTTTTCTTACATTCACTTTGTACACAAACTTCCCCATTGACATTGTGTACAAATGTCCTATACCCCCATACGTAACAATATTTTAATTAACTATAAATTAAAAAGTTAATTAAATTTTCAAAACTTATAATGGTATTATACTGTCACACTGAATAAATTAGAACTTCCCAGAGTTGCAACAATTCCAGTGTTGTATTTTTGGAAATAACTTTTAAAAAATGTCTCAATTTGTTACGTATGGGACATTTCATGCTTGGACACGAGCTAATTTGCATATTTAATTAGAATTCACCAATTTTTTTTTTTCAAAAAAAATTGAATGATAATGGGTCCATGTCCCACCCATGATTGAATCTCACCAATTTTGTTTTGATTTTCTATGAATTTTTATAAATGTCCCATACGTAATGCTCTGTTTACCAATTATGCAAATTAGATGCCCCAAATTTGCATAAATTTGCATAATAACAAATTTTTCTTAATGGAATTCTGAGGTTTGACATTTGGACTTTCATATTCAACCAAAAACTCCTTCATAAGACAAAGATGAAATTTTGTCCTTTCAGGGGACATTATCTTGGACTTGCCCTTTATCAAAGATGTAAATGTAAATATATAAGATGTAAATATAAGATGTAAATATATATAAGATGTATATAAGATGTTAATATGCTTTAATACATCAGGGTAAGATGTCAACTTATCAGATGTACCAGAGTAAGATGTAAATATACAGGGTAAATACAGATCTCATGTACACCAGGTTAAGATATGTAAATTTACATTGTTTCTCTGTTTTCATAAAATGAAGTTGATTCAATTTTCTATGAAAAGCCCATGATGATGGTTTAAAAGGAGTGGTGTTGGGGAAGTGGGAATGTAATACAAACTACTTAAAATACATTTTTTTAGATGTGTTTATAAAGTATCAATCAAACTTAATGTGATAAACATTCTTTTATTATTACACAGATGTTTTGCTGAAATAAGCTGTTTGTTTTGAAGCATGATAGTTTACATACAGGTATATTTGTACATTGTAAAAGTTGCCCTTATGGTTTTGTATGTTGATATTAAATGTTTAGTGGTGAAATGCTACAAACGTATGTGCATTGATCATGATGTACATTGTGTACATAAACCTTGCTTACAAGGCACTGTAATCTGTCAAGGCTAAAGGGTTTATTGACACACTCTCAGTGCAGTATGTATGGATTGGTACAGGTTCATTCAAAGACACCATCTTCACTGTGATAACACATCTTGTTTCCATAGCAGGCATGCTGTTCTCGCATTTCTCCCTTCCAAATCTATCACGGATCATGGACCTTTTGACTGAAAGCTTGAAACGCTTACTATACATGTACATTGTACGTGTTTACAATTATTTATATCAGTATTTAGAACAAGAGATTTTCTTCTTTTTAAAGTACTTGTAGTAGACAACCCTGAGTCATTTATAGGTGTGGTCTCTAAATGAACAATAAGTATCTAAAATAAAAAAATAAAAAAAAAAAAAAAAGAACTCCATTGCACTTTCACAGAATTTGGAGATCATTAATAATTACAAGAGAAATCTGGTGAAGTAGTCGGCCAGATGTTCAAGAACTTCTCAACTTTCAAGGTCTTTCTGAGTTTTCTGGCAGAGACAGCTGCCAAAAAAAAAAGGGGCTACCATGTGTCTAAATTGAATTTCAGCTACATGTAGGCCTACATGTAGTATGTACTGTAGCTGTTTAGTAGAACAAGCACAAAGGATTCCTACAAAGTAGGATTTTCCAAGTTCTTCCCTGCCTACATGTAGGAACATGCGTAAGATATTCATGTTTATAGGAAATTGATTTGATTTAAAATTTGGTCTTGAGCATACTAACTATATTCCTAATTCTGAATAAAATCATTTAAAATTTATAATAAGACTTGATATTTTTTTAAAGCCAATTTTAAAGTCTTCTATTAAACATTACTCATTAACTTGAAATTCGCTTAAAAGCAAGTACATGTACATGCACATGCAGCATACATGTACAAAGAGAGTGTATGACATTGTTCCTTTCATTTGGAAGAGATTTTTATCATTTCTTAAAACCTTTCTCGACTTTCAAAATCCTACAAATTTCCAGGTTTCAACAGAGATATGTAGACTGAGTGTTCTTTCCTTAAAGGAATGCATTAAAATTGAATGATATTCAAATTGCAATTTATTGGATTTAGCTCATTTTGTCATCATGATTATGAACACATAGGTCAGTCTGGTTTTCCTTAAAAATTGCAGTCTACTTGCTTGCTTTACTTTTGAGATATCTACAATATTATACTCAAATTTTCTAACCCGTTCCTTGACGCTTTACAAAACCGCGTGAGTTTGCACGTGGTTTTCACCGCATTTCCTGTTGTCAAGTCCCCGTGCCTACCAGGCGGCTAAGCTTGCAAAGGAGCGGTATAAATTAATCATGCGCGGCCGTATCCTCAGCCGCGTTTGATATTTTACCGTTTTAAGATAGTAAATGACTTGCATTTGATCTGAAACTTGCAGTAGATTGTTTTTACGGTCAGAGTGATAGAATTCTATCCATTTCGATCTCATTTGCACTTGTTTTTGGAAGTTACTAAATCCCTTTAACACATTGAAGGAATTCAAATTTATTACAACAGTCAGGAGTATAAATTCCTTCTGACAGTTACTAGGGGAATACCCCCTCCGGTTATACCTCACGCATGCCAAATATGGAAGCAGATTTTGCCTGACTCACGGTGTATCTTGCAGAACACAAACACACAACGTCTGTCTGTCTGTCTGGCTAGCTGTAGCCTTGTGTGGTAGGGACTCATGCCACCACAAGTTCATGGCAGGTACACTCATTTCATATGTATAGGCTGGGACTACAGTCATTCTTACACTACATTTCAGTGGGGCTCTGTGATTTCAGGTTGACTTTTCTTCACATCAACACAAATATTAACACTACAAAAAACATGTAGTCTATATAACTTGTATTTATTTTTTTTTATGTGCCCATTATTATTGTGCCTGTATAAGACATAGAATTCTACAAATTAGTCTTTCATAAAAGTTTTAAGCAATGGGAGCAACATTTTCAGGAAATAATTCATTTTCTCTACGATCTCTCCAGGAAACATGTCCAGTACTTGTATTTCTAACAGCTTTGTTTTCTTTCCACATATTTCAATGATTAAACATGGTAATAATGGACGACTCTACAGATCTACATGTTGTACATGTATGTAATTAGTCTCCAAATTCTTCTGTCTACAGTACTTTTACAGTACCTGTAGACAAAACCTGTCACAAAACAATGAGGTAAAACAACTACATGTACTTGTCAAAAGCAATACAATTAATTAATTAAGTAATTAATTAATTAATTGTATACATGGAAGACAGACTTATGTCATGCAAGCCTGAAGTCTTTTATCATTTATAAGCTCATTTGGGCAGCATCAGCCTGAACTTATGTGTAAAGCTCATGTTGGTGTTCACAATATCATCTGACAAACACGACTTAAGGATTCATGAAGTCAAATTGGAAGACACATCACACAAGCCAGCATTACAAAGCACTGACTTGGCCTAGTCCACGTAGATTGTGAGTCATACCTGTACGATGTGACTGGCCACAAGTTCACCAACAGGTTACTACACGGTATATGTTACTTTATGTGTAAATTACATCAGTGCAATACATGTACACTGTAGGCCTACAGGTCTGTAATGTAGATCTGACAATCATACACTGTACATGTACATTTGACTTCATACAAATGAACATACACCAGTGTACATTTTGTACATGTTCACAATTTAAAAATATAGTGCCATATCAAAATTCATACCATGTACATGTACGTTGTAGCACATTCCAATTTGTGAAAGTTTCTTGCTGTGACATTATTAGTGAGTACAATAATGTTTAATGCAATGAAAATTGAAATACAATTAACAATTTAATATAATAAAAATTCACAAAAAATGGCTGCCCTTTTTAATACAGTATAACATAATCATGAAGATATTTAACCAACTTCTTTGCATTACTGCTACATTACTAGTCCACTGCCTGGACCATCCTGTATTTTCATATCAACCCTCATAACACCATACATGAACACACAGTACTAATTTAGCACATGAGCATGATCAGGGACAAGGAGCTTCTTGGATTTGGCATGGATGTAGGGAAGTGGATTTGTGATAGAAAGAGAAATGGTGCAAAGGTCGAGTCAATGGGGGAAGGTGAAAGTTTCTAACGACCAGAGCCTGGTCTACTACATTACTTGGGTCTAATGTGTAAAGAGGTAATGCAAGTATACATGTAAAGTTCTACACAAAACACACAATGCTGAAAATACAAAACTTCAAACATACATATTGGTAAATGTAGTTATTTGCCAAACATTTACTCCAGAGACAATTGCTCAAATTTTGCCTTATTTATAACTCTAATGGCAAAAATTTATCTTTTCTGTACACAAATATTTTTGTACCATGTGTGCAGTTTGAAAAGATATTTCTGTTTCTTTCAAAATAATTAAGGAAAATTCCTCTTGATATTATTCTTGTTGGATTGTTATTAAAGTCTTTGTTAAAAAAACGTATGCACAAAATTTGAATTTTAGTAAACTGGTCTATACATTTAGTCCCACTATCACCATGAGGTCAATGCTAAAGCATTGACATCGTTCTATGAATGGACAAAAGTGGAAATACCTTGTTGATGCCGTCCAATTCAGAGTAAGTTTGCAGTCTAGTTTGATCAAGATTTTTTGTGGTTTAGTCTATTTAATGTATTTTTATGCCTCCCCCACCAAAGGTGGTGCCGGAGGCATCATGTTTTCGGGTTGTACGTCCGTCTGTCCATACGTCCATACCTCCGTCCGTACGTCCCGTTTGCTCATTATCGCCATATATCTCAAGAACCACTTGACATATCAACTTCAAACTTACAGATACTATAGGAAGATGATCTGATTAGATTTTGGAGTATGTAGGTCAAAGGTCAAGGGTCACAGAGGTTCAATTGTGCAATTCCATGTATTAATAATAATAATAATACATGGGATTTTTATAGCGCCATTTTCCATTTAAATAAAATACTCAAGGCGCTTTTACAAAGAATATAAGAAAATACAAAGAATAGTACACAAGGATGAATGTATTGAGTTCATTATCGCAAGATCTTGAGAGCCGGTCAAGATATGAGCTTCAAACTTAAGCCCAGCGCACACATTGCGATGCGATTGCACTGCGATCCGATTGCAACAAATTGCCAATCGCATCGCAGTGCAATCGCATCGCAGGCCAGCGCACACATTGCAACAGGGGTGGCATATCACCATGGTACCCCTCTTTTACGCGCAGGCGCGCAGTAATACAACCTCCATCTCTAGCCATTCTGATTGGCTGAAATTATCAAAATCGCAGGAAAATCGCAGGAAGATTTGACATGTCAAATGTCTGAGATTTGGTCTGCGATTCTTCTGCAACACATCGCATCGCAGTTGCAGCGTGTTGCAGGTTGGCGCACACACTGCAATTTTGTTGCAATCGGATCGCAGTGCAATCGCATCGCAATGTGTGCGCTGGGCTTTAGGGGTAGTATATGTACTGCCATAGGAAGACGATCTGAATAGATTTTGGAGTATGTAGGTCAATGGTCAAGGTCAAATTGTGAAATTCCAAATGCATGTATTGGGTTCATTATCGTGATATCTCGAGAACCAGTTGAGATATATGAGCTTCAAACTTGAAGGTTATATGTATCACCATAGGAAGATGGTCTGATTAGAATATGGTTTCATGTACATGTAGATCAAAGGTCAAGGGTAATAGAGATCAAAATGTAAAATTCCATGTAGATCCTATATTGAATTTGTTATCGCGATATCTCAAGAACCGATGAAGATATAAACTTCAATTCTAAGGGTAGCATGTATCGCCAGAGGAAGATGGTCTGATCAGATTATGGAGAGCCTACACAAATGTAGGTCAAAGGTCAAGGGTCACATGTCAAAATTTGGATGGGACAGTGACCTGATATGGTTTGGGGTCACAAGGTCAAATATCTTGAAAATGAAAATGAATACACAAATGAATGTGCCATACATATCTGATCAGGCAATGCCGAAGGAATATATTTTGACCGTGTGTGGTCGAGGATCCATCTTGTTGATGAATGTTTCGAAGTGTGGAAGTTTGGAGGCTGATGTGTTTGTGATCTGTTTGAGACAGCTGTTTATGTAGCTGTTTGACCGAATAGCAGACACAAGCTACCTTTCTGCAAAAATTTGAATCATTCCAATAGAGGGATAAAACTAGCATTAGGGTTGTTTACGATCAGGGTACACCGTCAAAAAATGGCCTTCTATGCACCATAAAAAGAAATAGAGGTACTGTAATATCAAATCTACGATAGCAAGCTATTGGGCACTATTAGAGCAACCTACAAGAGAAAAATAAATTATTGAAATACACATTTACTTCTAAAAATTGACCATTATATGGCATTTTAGAGCAAAATTACTGTCTCATTTTATTTTTTTCTGATTTTGAGCCTGCAAATCTTGATTATTAGCAATCATTAGGCTTTTTTTCCAATCAGAATTGACTACTGAAATGCGATTGTTTAAAAACTAAAAACCCCAGAGGCTACAGTTAATTTGATTTTTGTGACCATTAACCAAAAATGGGGTGCCAATTCTGTCAAAAAATGTCCTCTCCGAATTCGGTCGTTTTGCGCATTGTTAGACATCACTTGATGAACAATGCTTTTGTCTGTAAGAACACTATGCCACAAACTTATGTTTACTTTACCCAAATCGATTTAACGTTACAATAGTATCGTTCACACGGCAAGCCTTAACTCCAAGTTAACTCCAAGTTGTCCTCGAGGACTATGTTCTCGAGGACAACTTGGAGTTAAGGCCCGTGTGAACGAACTCGGTGTTTATGTTCTCGAGGACAAGTCGGGGTTTATGTTCTCGACAGATCTTAGGGTTAAGGCTCGAAACTCCAAGCAGTGGGTGGTCTCCGATCGCGCGTTTGACCGTGTGGACACGATTTTAACTTGGAGTTACTGTTCTCGAGGATAAGAGTGACCTCTCGTAACGGTTAAACTTCCGGTTCAGTCAAGGGACATAGCCGAATAGTACAGGGAAATAAATAGTGCACGCTACATACAACTTGTACTTCCGGTCATCGAGCCTCTGACTATCCTCGAGGATAACTATCCCCGAGGATAAGCACTCCGTGTGAACGCAACTCGAGAACAAGCCGTCGGGGTTTAAATTCTTAAGGATACAATCCTCTAGGACTGAAACCCCGATGGTCCCATGTGAACATAGCTAATGTTGTCAAATCATGTTCCATCAAAAACGTCCTCTCTGTAAAATGAAGCAATTAACTTTACCTGTAATAAAAAATTTGTACCCCTATAGAAAAGTAAGTTGGTGACCTCATGCCTCCAAATTTAAAAGCAATATCATTTTACTTGTCTAAAACACATACACAAAAAAAAAAATTTTGGTCCAGTGAGACAAAATGGTGTAGATCTACCCTTATTGTAAAACAACACTAGTTAGGGTCTAATAATGGCAATTCGAGATAGAAAATTAAGTTCACATTCTGAGGTTTTCACACTAAAATATTGCCATGGTACAAGCATGGTTATGCTGCTAGCGACAGCGTATGGGTGTGCACTGTGCAGACATAACATGATTTGAGCTTGACTGACTTCAAACTGTGAGGTGTGTCATCAAACTATGATGGGGTGACCATAGTTCGCGCAAATTTCAAAAATAATAAATAATGTGACATCCCATCAACAATTACTTAGGTTATATTTTAAACAAAATCAACGAAAACTATAAATACCAATCAAACGGCAAAATTCTAAAACTCCGAATCGCTGAACGAAGAAGTGAAGTAGGTCAAAGGGTTTCAATGATATCGCGATTTCAAAATTATTTGTCGATCGAATGATCGCGTATTCTGCTGAAAAAGTCACAAAAACAGTGTGACCTTATTTCCCGCACGGGCGTTTGACAAAGATTTATCAAGAAATTCCATCAGTCTTCGAAAAGAGAATTACAGTAAATGTAGACAAAATTTCATAGAATTAGATGATATTAATATCATCTTACAATTTTGATGACATTAACTCGAAAAATAATGATTTTCAGACCCTTGTCGGGAAGGTCAGATTTTTCGAAACGGACACGCAATTTTCCGATGTTTGGTCAATAGGCCTAATTTCACAATTCGATACACTGTAGATCTACCGTGACGAAATTTTGGTTCTTCAGCAATTTGGGGTCCCTCTTTCTGATGGTGTTAACATATTTTTAAGATATTGATCACTTTTTGGGATATCCGGCGTGCGTAAACTAATGTCACACGCGAATTATGGTCACACCACCATATATGAATTATGATGTAGAAATTAACTTTGTAGAATCTATGTCCGGTCGAAAATTTTTGACGCAAAAATCAAATAGGGGGTCTATGTGGGTTCATTAATTATGAGGGCCACACCCCTCGCTTCCTCCAGCCCTCCCCTTTTAAATTTACTGACATAATGACCATGTTGATGTTTTAAAAAACAACAATAAAATTGATTGATTCACCTATATCTCAGATGCTCTTCTCATTGTAGATCTTTTACTTTTCTTTGTTCACTATGTATTTCAGTATTATCATTGTATTCATAACCTATACTATCTTATGTTGTATGTTGATATGGACCTCTGCATCTGCAGCTGTGTCTGGAATAAAGTCTTCAATTCAATTCAATTCATTGATTTTCTGTGTGTGTCATCTTAATAAAAAAATGACATTTGTTTTCTTAGTATACTCACCAAGTATCATCATCAGAATCTCCTAAGTTAGTTTCTAATACTTTGACAGCATCGAGGAGACCTTTGTCTGAATTTTTTGTCCTTGTTTCACTTAATTTTCCAGATTTAATGTCCCCATTAGAATTCAGATTTGGGTTGGCTTCAGTCAATGGCAGAGTTCCATTGGAGGTTGGGCTTCCAATTGCATCCGCTTTGCTACGAAGAAGTTCGTTCTGTTTTTCAAGCTTCCGAACCAAATCTTGGAGTTTTTTCATTTCCACCTCCGGGTTTATTGTGTTCTCCATTTCTTTAAGTTTGTTTCTGTCTCACTCAAAGTTGAAAATATCGAAGAAAGCAATTCCAAATGCAGTAATTAGTCTCACGTTCGTCTCTTATTTACGGGAAACTACTATTCGCCATGTTGATTACTCGCAGAATGGTATGCGCATGCGCATTGAAATCTTGGGCTGTGGCTTCGTCTAGTCTACCGTACTTCCAGACGTTGAAATTCTATTTCAAATCCATCAATTGTGTTTTGGCAATTTATCAGTAACTTAATTGCAAGATCCTGATTAATGTGACAGCCAGTAGCTAATTAATGTAACATAATGTATTTGCACATAAACCTTGAACAAGAAAAAACCGCATCAAATTACACCCATAAGATGTTCAAAGACTTGATTTTTATCATTTTGATCGGGGCGAGTAAATTGTTGACAAATAAATCTTTATGAAATTAATTCAATGGTTTGTTGCTAATTCTGTTAAAACGAATTAACTCCTTGAGTCAAAATAATTCATTAAAAAAATTATTATTATATGATTTCTTTCTTTTTCCCTTAGGCCTGGAGGCCCATAATGCTCAATTGCCCATTACTCCAAAAGTGAAAACAAACCAAAACCCTCAAGTCGGCAAGTTTTCAAACAAAATTGGACACGGAACTGAAAGTCGTGGCTGGATTAAAATCTTCTGTAGATCTAGGCACTTTTTATAACTAACTTGCTATTATACTCGCCTAATGTTTATGGGTTGTGACCCATATTATTCTCTATTTCGGTGGTTATGACTTGTTTAGGGTCACAAAATCAAAGACCATGATGGCGCTCTGCTGATAGGCCGTTGCAAACTGGATTAACTTTCTTTCTTTTCTTTTTTTTCCTTTTACAGAGTTATGTTTTCAGCCATAATAATTTTCATGTACAATGAAGTGTTTCAGTTTTTTTCTATAAAATAAATATACATGTATATATCCCAAAATTTAGGAATAAAAACTAAAATGACAACAGACATGTTCATTTTATTTTAAATATGTTAGAAAACTACCATTGACGTTAGTTCACGGGGTAA
Source organism: Paracentrotus lividus (assembly GCA_940671915.1). NCBI lineage: Eukaryota > Metazoa > Echinodermata > Echinoidea > Camarodonta > Echinidae > Paracentrotus > Paracentrotus lividus. Next base: position 35,118,225 of record CALNVZ010003428.1, read on the forward strand.
TAATTTTTTTCCCTTAATTAAAAACAGCGGCGTCAAAAGGCTTTTTAAAAGGGTGTATCATGAAATGGATATAATTATACTGTACATGTGGGCCTAGTGCCTACATACAATAATTTACTTTAGGGTGCAACTTACCCGTATACTCGCTCGATGATCAAAACTCCATGGAAACAATCGGAAACATCAGTCCTACTACTAATACTAGGGCCTACTTATAATCTTAACTTGGAAAAATAAGCAAAGAAAATGGGTTTCCATCAGGATTCGAACTTGAGACCTCCTGATAGATACTGTCCTCCTCGCATAAATTATAATGGTACCGTTTTCATTTGGATCTTTGAATGCATGACGGAATGGCAGACAATCATAAGACAGCAAAATCTCCCTTGCGCCAAGTGACTGGGTGAAGAATAAACAAAATAGATTATTTATCAGTTATCACGCACATACCCTCATTTACACACACAAACCACACATCCACACCCTCAACATACACACTCACACAAACACACGCTTTATCTCATCCACCCCAGCACACTCAAAAATACACACCAACACCCTCATCGAACACACACACACACAGACCCTCACTCACACTTGTTAGGGAATTAGGATACGGCCCAAACATTCAGTGATGATTTTGATAAACAAAACACCAATGCTTAATCAGAAAAGGGACATTTTTATTATGAAGTATTTACTCTATGCATGGAGTTACTCCTTCTAACTTAGTAACTCCAGACCATGGTGTATGTGAGGAAGGATGGTGTGTGTGGATTTGTGTGTGTATATGTGTGGGGTGAGAGGTATGTGTACGTGTGCATGCGTGTGCACATATTCTTTCAACATTATTTGTTTTAATATTTATCCATCCACATGGCACAATCACAATTTTGCAGTCTTTTAATATTGTTTGTTACTCAGTCATGCGTGCAAAGATCCAGATGAAAGGGTACCAACAAATGCTAGGAGGATGCCCGTACCAAGACAGGACAAACAGGTTAACATAAAAATGATGGGACATTTTTTTTACTCACTCTGTATAGTAGGCAGGAACATCGTCGAAAAAAGAGGGCAAATGCCTAGTAGCTCCACTGGAATTCAAAATAAATACATTTCTCAATAACTTTCCGAAGTATTTTTTTTCTTCAAATTTTAAATTTGTTTATTTATTCATGTTTTTTTGTTTTTTTTATTATTAATTTATTTTTTTTATTTATTTACTTTTTTATTTTTTTTTTTTATTTTTTTATTTTTTTACACAAGAGCAAAATGATTCGTAAAACAGGAACCATTTTCGATGATGACGACTTCGAGTTCCACGAGTGAGCCACCAACCGACATAGGGGAGAAAGGTTTCTATCTCCCAGCTCTGGAGTCGTTGTCATTCTGTTTAGGTTATGCTGGGCGGTAACAGTCAAATGCATGGTATCGACTACTCGGCAGCTGATCAGATATAGAGAACAGATCGTGAAAACATCACCAAACACTCCACGGTTAACATCACACAGAGTCGTGTGTGATTTGTTGTTTATTTGCGAGGTAAGTATCTTTATTATTTCATATTTCAGTCAATATGATTAGGCTTTGGTGATTGGTTCATTTGATAATTCTTTATCGGATTTAGGGCTAGAAGGTTATTGATAATATTCGACGCCCTTCTGTTAGCAGACGATTTGCTGTTAATCATTTTTTATCATTATATTGATGGGATGAATGTGTTCAATAACATTACTATAATTTTATTTCTATTCCAATTCCATTTTTTTTTTTTTAAATCAAATTCATGAAAAGATGGCGAGGCTCCCGTGGCACGCTTTGATCAATAACCACATTAGTTTTATGTTTAAATTTATAAGATAATCCTACAGTGAATTCATCATCATTATGCAGAATTACAAATATACTCGCTATAGTACATTCCTATCATTCGGATCTTTGTACTTTAACTTTTTTTTTTACCTGTAACTTTTATTTTTAAACTACAGAAAACACGTGAAAGATATAGAATGCATATGAATATAAAATGCGCAGTTGCCAATTAAGTTTCGATATAACTTAAATATAGCATGTCGCGAGATTAAATCAATGCATACATAGCTGCTGGTACAAATAGCCGAGATAGACCTTACAGTAATTGAATGCTTCACTATTATAAGCACTTGGTACAATATCAATTATGAATTTGATATTCACGAAGAAGTTTTAAACCGAAACTCGGGCGCTTGCCTTTGCAACAGAGATTTAGAGTTCATGGTTATATTGGATCTTGACAACAAATGATATATTTTGGTAATCATCATTAAACCACGATTTTACATGTTTAAGAGTCCAAACTTCCTTTCCAATATTATGTTTGCAGACAAATTGACCAGTATGAATTAACCAAATATGTCCTTAGCTGAATTATTAGTACACAGATAATACCGACATTGAAGTATATACTTTTTCAATACCACTCTTAGCATGTGTCAACAGAAGGGGTCACAATTATTATCAAATATCATGTATCGAGGTCTCATTATAATACTGTGCAGATTTACCATTTAAAATACTGTATAAATTTTTCACGTCAGTCCCCTGAGCATGAACCTGCCTTTTGTTGCTATTGTAAATTGAGGACAAACGTGTGCATGTATTGAATTTAACAATATGGAATTTTTGTTGTGAAGGACCAACGCCAGACAGCGTGCTGAATGTCGCATGAAATTTATTTCACACAACTTGATGAAAACCTAGTCTTTTCCCCATTGCAATCGACTAATGAAAAGTTCAATGATCATCATAATAAGGCATTATTGCTTATATATTTCGATATTCTTAAGTCTTTAGTTTATTCAAACATTGCTATTTCAAAGGCGTTTATCTTTCATCCTCGTGTAAATTTTCTACCATACTTAAATCAAACTGCCATATACCACGTAATTAAACTACTTTATCTGCTTCAAAATATGAAGGTCTAATAGTTTAGTAAGAGAGAGATCTCGGGTTGTGGATTTCGCTTTTAACTTAACACAGTCATGAACATGATTATCTACCTCTTTTGACGACATTGTTATCACTATTAAAATGTTACGAAAAGAAAATTAAGTAGAGGTCTGAAAACAGCCTAAGAAACAGCTGCATTTATATCAATAACCATGATGGTATTATGAAAAGTTTTTATTATACTACCGATGGTTTGTTGTGCCAGCGGTCACATACCAACAATAATTTTTTTTTCTTTTTTATATACTCAAACGATTAAAAAAAATGCGTAGGCACATCCTCATATCGAAAATGTAGGCCTATATATTTTCTTCGGGGGGGGGGGTGTCTTTTTCCCCAAGACTTGTTTTTGTACCGATTCAATGATTTTTCGACCATGATCAAAGGGTCCAAGGTACAGGTTTAAAAATAATGTGTCCTCCTGAATATATACTGGATTTAATTTCAAGATTGTATAAATTAGCTAAACAGACGTTTATTTCTATTAAAATAGTGCTTGTGTTTGATATTGCGCCTTTCGAACGTCTTTTATTCTTGTTCTTCTCCTAATCTAACCTTTCTTTTCTTTCCCCGTATTCTTGTCTATGCACCTCGAAAATAGAAAATAATATTCCTTTGTAAAATATTATCGACATTTTTCTTTCGGGTGATAAGTTTTCAAAAATGTTGTTTCAAACGCTTAACTTTGACCTTAAAAGTGCAAGTTCTCTAGGTATGAATTCTAATATTTTGATATTTAGATAGCTTAACCTAATTCTTCTCTTTGGCCTTCTGAGTAGGACAGAAAGACCCCTCCGAGAGAGAAATAAAAGCTAATAAAGGGCGGAGAGAAAGAGAGAAAGAGGAGCTACAATTGGAATTGCTAGAAGTTCTAAATTTTGAATAATGTAACATCAGAAAAGCAATACATTTATCACCCTATTATATTCATTGTATTATATTGCTTTTCTGATGTTACATTATTGGAAATAAATAAAGGTGTTTAGTGTCAAATTTGCAAAGAAAAGTCAAAACCAAGTCTACATGGAGAATAGAATGGAAAACGAGAGAAACTGACAGACGAAACGAGAGAAGTAGAGTATACTAGAGTGGCATGTTTTTCTGATCATTCAGATACCCGATGGCTAATGAGATTGACTTTCGATTGACCGTGCCCTTGGTGAGGTCACGAAGGGTTAATCATATGAACTTTGACCTTTCAAGTCAAATGTAAAGGATATCCTGCAAATCTACACCTTCAGGCACTTAACAGTTTATTTTACTTGGCTTTTCCTCAAATTTGCTTTTAGAGTATGCAGGTCCGCAAAACAAAAGAAAAAAAAAAAAGAAAAAAAAAACAGAACAAGAAAACTCACAGAAAGTAGTCGAGACGGCGACACCGATTCGTTCTGTCAATTAACTGACATCAGTATTTTGCTTTGGGTCGGGGGAGCGTGCGTTCTCTTGTACTCGTGTATGGGTTCCCGACGCATAGCATCCTTAATGGGGGCGTGGCAAGTGGGCGTGGCACTATGCACTATCTAAGACTATGGCTAAGGTCATCGCCTTCCTAAAGCCAGGCAAAGACCCAGCGGTCCCAAAGAGCTACAGACCTATCCCCCTGCTATGTCATACCGACAAGCTGTTTGAGCGCCTCCTGCTGAATCGGATTGCCACCTTTGTGGATGACCATCTTATCCCTGAACAGGCTGGTTTCAGACCTGGAATGTCCTGTGCTGGCCAACTACTCAACCTTACCCAGCATATTGAGGATGGTTTTGAGAAGGGCCTGATCAGAGGAGCTGCCTTTGTAGACCTATCAGCAGCTTACGACACTGTCAACCATCGGATCCTAGCCAAGAAGCTCTTTGATCTGACTAAAGACCTGAAGTTCACAGAGCTCATCCAATCAATGCTATCCAACAGGCGCTTCTTCGTAGATCTGAATGGGAGCCACAGTAGATGGCGCACCCAGAAGAATGGCCTACCCCAAGGGAGTGTCCTTGCCCCACTCCTATTCAACATCTACACCAATGATCAACCAGTCCATCCAGAACTAGGAGCTTCATATACGCAGATGACCTCTGTATCGCCTCGCAGGGTGACTCATTCAAGGAAATTGAAACTATACTTTCATCTGCTCTGGATGGTCTCGTCCCATACTACGGATCCAA